>CAWUFW010013420.1:0-477067 GCA_963921515.1 Calotriton arnoldi
TGCTTTGTACTTACCTATGTGGGTGTGTCCTCATGGTCTGTTGTTTTCAGGTGTGTTGTGTCTGGTGTTCTGGCCTTTGTAGTTTTTGTTTGTCCGGGGGGTGTTTTCGGGATGTGTACTGTGCTTGTGTATTTGTGCGTGCCTTGCTGTGTGGACTTATTGGCCATGTTGTGTGCTATTGGTTTTGTGAGCGGATGGTTTCTGTGCAGGGACGTGGGCGCCATGGTTTCTGCCGTGTCGATTGGCATCGGCGTTGTTTGCGCTGGCGGGCGGTATATTTGTGGTTTTCCCGCGCTCATGGCGGTGCGATCGTAATTTCACGTGCGGTGTGTCGGCCGTGAGGGCGGGCGGTTTTGTGTTGTCGGGCGTGTTTCCGTCCGTGGCGGGCGGTTTGACTCCGACTCGGACGATGGCGGGCGGTATTTTGTGTGATTTTTCCGCCGATGGCGGTTTTCGGTTTGTGTTATCGTAATGGCGTGGTCGGTGTTCAGACGGTGTATGCGGGCGGTATATTGCCGATTCCATGCCTGGCGGATTTATTTACGCCGGGTATCGTAATGGGCCCCATAGTTGTTAAAAATATCGAATTTTTTTATAGTGTTTTAAGTGTTAATATATGTGTTAAAAGTATGTATTATTTTTGTAATGTATGTTTTAATTTTTTTAAAGTAATGAATTTTATGTTAATTAATTTTTGCGTAATTTAATTCCGTAGCGGGTTGTGGGTTTATAGGGGAATAGGGTGGGAAGTAATTTAATTATAGTAAATTAAATTATTAATTATTTTTAATTTAATTTTGCGTTTTAGTTCTGTAGCGGGTTGTGGGTTTATAGGGGAATAGGGTGGGAAGTAATTTAATTGTAATTAAGTAATTATTTAATTTTATTTATTGGTATTGATAAATAATTCATTGTTAATTAATTTTTATTTGATAATTAATTTGTATTAATTGGTAATTAATTTGTATTAATTGGTAATTAATTTGTATTAATTGGTAATTAATTTTTATTAATTGATTAATTGATCATTATATTAATTGTATTAATTTATTATTCGGAGCGGGTTGTGGGTTTATAGGGGAATAGGGTGGGAAGTAATTTAATTGTAATTAAATAATTATTGAAAATATTTTTGTGTATTGATAATTAATTTACTGTTAATTAATTATTAATTGGTAAACATTTTGTATTACTTATTAATTTTTGGTACTGAAAATTAATTGGTTGTTAATTAATTATTAATATGTAATTAATTTTTAATAAATAATATTTATTGGTATTTATAATTAATTAATTATTAAATATTTTGTAATTGGTAATTAATTTTAATTTATTTTTTATTGGTATTGATAATTTTTTTTTTTTTTATTTAAATATTAAATCATTACTTTCCCTACTGTTGCACTCACTGGAGTGGGAATAGTAATTTTTACCCTCCCGCTATCCAACGCTTTCCCTACTGTTGCACTCACTGGAGTGTGAATAGTACATTTTACCCTCCCGCTATCCTACGCTAAAAATATTGAATATTTGTTATTAATATTACGTTAATATATATATGTATTAAAAAATAAAAAAGCATGTTTATTTTTTTTAACTTACATTAAATATTTATTAATATTAAGGTTATTTAAGTATTTTTAAGTATGTTTTAGTTAATTATATGTATTATTTTATTAATTTTACATTACTTTTAAGACATTTAAAAAATTTGATATTTTGACTAACTATATTTTTTACAACGATATTTTTGTACTTACCCGTTTGTAGATAGGAATTCGATATTCTGGCATTCTATATTTTTTCCTCGATATTTTGCCAGGTCGATATTTTGCTCCTCGATATTCTGTCAGTGATCCTTCGGGTAGCAGTAGCGCTCTATAAATGTCTTTAACATTAACATTAACACACTTCACTTAGAAACTCAAAGGGGCATTCTATCCTGTGTATTGAAAAATACCTGGTTAGACAGATTTACAAATACATTTTAACCATATACCTGTCCCTCTGGTGATCCATAATGCTGGCTGTACAGGGACAGAACCTTAGTTGCCAGCATATCCAGCTCCTCTGGCAAGAAGGCTGGGGCCCTGTCACCTGCTCTTCCTGGCATCGTGGCTCCCAGAGTTCGGAAACAGCCGCAAAAGTTGAGGAGGTCTTGTTGACTGCAGTGTTAGGAGGCAAATGCACTTTTTTTGAAACGCTTCATACATGTACACAATGTAAGTGATAGTCAATGGCGATGGACACAACCGTTGGCTGTCATACTTTGCTTTCACACACATTAGCCTATGGCAAGGAATTTTACACCCACTAGGCAGTCAACTTCTGCTGAGCTCGACTAATTCCAAATGTCCTGATGGCGAGGTCAGGCGGCCGCCATTTTAGATGGTCAAATAGTGCGTTTGTTAATGTTTAAAGGTTCACCACCACTCAAAATGGTGGCTACTTTGGTTACACATAAAACATTCTGATGTTACTCATTAATTTAAAAAGAAATAACATTTATATGTAGCTCGTTACTGTGGTTTAATGCAATTGTTGCACAAAGTTGTTTACACTTCTGTTGATGGTATTTTGTTTGAAAAAAATAAAAATGTGTAAATAATACATTTAAAATATATAATTTACACATTTTGTTTAATCAATAGACATGTACAAAAGGATAATCGGAAAAATGATGTACCAATTTTCCATATTGTGTTAAGACATGTTAAGAAACCATATATATTTTTTGCAAAACATGATATTTGTGTCATTTACCTAAAAAAGATTGTAAATGTTTTAAATTGTTGTCATTTTGTTATGCAGACATATGAACCCAGGGAGAGTGAGTAGATAACAGCTTCTGGTGTTCTGGCCATTTTCAGACCTTGCCAACATGGTAGAACGGGATATTATCAAAAAATTCAGATTGAATAGGCAAACTATACTGGATTTATGGTATCAGCTGAAGCCAGATCTTCTGCCTCACAATAGAAATCCCACATCTATTACACCAACTGTCAAACACATGGCAGTACTATATTTTGTTGCCTCAGGATCATTCCAATACACTGTGGTAGTATAGAGCCAAAATAGTTGAAGTCCAATGTCCAAAATATAACTGGCATCAGCAAGTAAAATGTGTCCAGAAAATAGTCCACAGAGTGAATGGTAGTCACACTGGAGAAAATTTGTTTCCCCCATAGTGTGCCCCAATCCCACTGGTTCCTGGCTGAGGTGGTGGTGTTGTCTCAACAGCAACCAGGACTTGGGGGCACAAGATCAGTGTGATGTTGCTTTGGACACAGGAAGTGGAGGTATACGTAAGCTGAGGTGTTATAACAGCTGGGGTGGGAGGTGAAGATGTGGGCCGAGTTAGATTCACTGGAACTGCCTGCCTAAGACCAGGCTGCTCCTCTTTATCCAGACTTTCAGGAGTGGAGTCCTCCCTGGAGGCTTGATCCTGGCTGGAGTGGAGGTATCCTGAGTGACAGATGTTTGGCCACGTGTTGGACCTATTATGAATATAAAAAGAAAAAATATTTGGTAAAAGTATGGATTAAACATCCAATGATTTTTATGCAAACAAATGTAGGAACCTACAAGGGAAAAGGAATGGAATATCATGTTTAGACCTTTCAGTGGTATTTTAATTAATTACACAAACAGTTTGTATTTCATACAAAGCTACTACTTCAAAGCTACTACTTCAAATAAACAGGTAAGAAGATGTCCTGAAATGAAAAAAATAAATTAGTAAATATACAGGGAATGTACTAACCATTCCACACAACACAGTAAAGAGGAGAATTGTGAAATTAACCATTCCAAGACCTAGCGGGCTAAACAAATAATCATTTCCACAACTTAGAGGCCGATTCCGATTCGGGCCGGAAATCTCTCCGACCGAGCCGGACCCGGAGAGATTTCCGACCGAATCGGACCCTAGCAGTCCGACCGAACGAGTACGATGCGCACGCATGCCATCGGACTCGATTCGGTCGGACTCCCATTGAAGTCAATGGGAGCCGGTCGTACAACGCGTACGCGGGCTCCCATTGACTCAATGGGTGCGAGGCGAACAAGGGCGCCCCCTACAGCGGGTACGCGTCGAAGCGGATCGCGCCGCACATGCACAGGTAGGGGGGACCCATGGGTCCCCCCTGTGTGCGACTCGCATGGCTAGGCGTACAGGGGGGTCCGACACGGACCCCCAAAGTGCGGCTCCGACTGCTCTTTTGAGCCGGACGGCGCGAGTGGGTCGGACTGCTCGAGGCGCGCATCGTACTTACCCGGCCGGGGAACGTCTCCATTGCGCGGTGCGAGTCGTGTCCGTGCGAGTCGGTCGGAGTGGTCGGCTTTCGCGAACGAGTCGGTCGGTGCGGTTGGGTCTCGCAAATGAGTCGGTCGGAGATTTTGCATCGTACTCGCTCGCCCGGACGCACGTACGAATCGGTCGGGAAACAGGGCTCCGAATCCGATCCGGTAAAGCCGAATCCGATTCGGCCCCTTAGAGGGATGTTTACTATTAGTCATCATATGAACAGTGCAGAGTTAAGTTTTCAAATATGCCACTTATAGTCAGCATAAAAATTTACAGGCTTAAATTTTGTAGGTCAACAAAGTTTGATTTGTGAAACTAATGACATCAATTCATTTACATGACAAGAAAAGGACAACATACAAAATTCAACACAAACAATTCCCAAAAGAGAACATTTAATAGAGATTGATCAATAAATGACACTTTCTCATATATGAACATATGATAGAAAAGGAAGAATGAGCAAAATTAAATGACAGTGTTATTTTCACAAAACTGAAACAAGGCATCATGGTAGTTGTAGTTATTTCAATGAAACATTCAAAACACTTGCAAAATTGTAACTTGAACATACCTTGTGAAAATTTGTTGTAAGGAGAGAACAGACATTTACTATGTTAAACAGATATTTGTTATTTGGAGCACACACACTTACAAGCACCATAACATCATGGGAAATGTGATGGCTATTAAAACCTGTTATCTTTAAGTACAACTCAATACATTCAAACAAACATGCCAAACAAGATTTTACTGATATATTTAGGTTTCTATGCAATTAATAATTATGCTGAACACATTTGCAACAGCTAACTTCAAAGCAAACAGGACATTTAGGTTTAGTGACACATGTAAAAATATAACTTACCAGTCTCAACTACACCAGGGATTCCTGTCAAGCCTTCAGGATGTAGGATCTACAAGACCTTTTCCTCCCAGGGAAAGAGTTGTAAGGGGGCTCTGGGAGAACCACCACCAGTCCTCTGGGCCTCCAGGTGACACTTGGAGGCCAGGGAATGCACTCTCCCCTGCAGGTGGTTGCACTTCTTCTTGATTTCCTCCTGTGTGTGCAGATTGTTTGCTACAGCATTCACTCTGTCAACTATTCTGACCCCCATTTGCCTATTCTGAGATAGGGGTATATTTTGGGCTTGGGCTCCAAAAATTGTGGCTCCACTCTCATGATTTCACCCACCATGACTGACAATTCGCCATCAGTAAAACGTGGGTTCCTCCCTGCCATAATGAAAAGATAGACTTAAATGACTGTAATAACCCAAAATTTAATAAATAACAAAAGTAACCAAATTTAACAAATAACAGGGAAAGCAAAAAAACTTGATTTAAGTGAGAAATCACCATGGGACAATGTTGTGCTGCTGTGGCATGGCAAAGGATCATGGTCTAAAATGGAGTGTATTTTATAGTGTGGCATGCAGGTGCAAACAATTAGACAAAACACATCAGGTGTGTGATGCTAGCATCCAGCTTACAGCCACAGGAATAATCCAATGTTGAATGCGTCCTGCAACGGATTCACTCCATCGGCAACCCGCCGCTAGAACACCACCAGCACAACTGTGATATCTAAATAGGCCCGGCCCTCATGGCAATCGAGTACTATTCGCCAGCAGTCAAGTCTGCCGTGTCGGCAGCAGTGAGCCCCATACGCGGCTGTAAATACTGTGTTGACACGGACAGAGATTCAGCCTGCATGCATCTTAATACAGAGGACGGGATTCCGTCACCTTAATGGAGTACTTGGGGCTGCGGCGGGAAGACAGTAGTCTCACCAAGATCTAAATCAGGCCCTAAGAGTAATTCTGAAAAGGATAATTTGAAGCAAGCACCTGAATCTTCTAAGAAGAATTGGATGATAGGAAAAATAAAGAAAAGACTAAGCTACAGGGCGGATCCCCTCAACAGGACTCCACTGAAAAGCGCAATAATCTGCTTAACCATGATAATATGAAAATGGCTGACAGGTATCAGGATACTGATACACTCATCACGTTCCTTTTAGGAGTCATCCAAAAAACACTCGGAGGAAGGTGAAGCATCAGAGCGCAGATCAGAGGAGTACATGAAACTGAAGAAGGACCCACAATGCTCTTCTGACTTTATTTTTAAAAATGAAGATAAACCTAAACAGTCAAAGCCTCAATTCAAAAGAAGAAGGTGGCTGGCCTTAAAATCAAGCCTGCCACAAATATTGAGGACACTGCTTCTGAGTGGGGAGTGGTCTCTGACCAAGCTGGCAGTGGAGCAGAAGTCATGATAGTTCGCTGGAGCCTGATGGATTGTTTGGTGGTAGTAGCATTGAGTGACTATATCCAGGTGGAAACACCATATAAGAGTGAGTGTCATGCATCGATTATACAAAATACTACTCCAAATGGAGGGGGACATACCACGATACATTAATGTTCTCTTTTGGGAGAACTTGTTGTTCGGCTATGACATTGTCTTGGCTGAAACGGATTGGCCATCAGAATTTGTCATGGACTACCCCGAGGGAGAAATGGAAATTTTACACGCTTTTTCTGACCTCGCCCCAGATGCAGTTAAACATTCATATGCCAAGGAGTAGGCCTTAGCGATAGGTCCTATGTTATGCCGCAACCATGTGGGATGACGGCTCCCTTTATCACATCATACCAGTGAGGTTAACCCCACAACTACAAAGACAATATCCCATTAAAAATAAGGCTAAATACCAAGGACGAAGGTGTAATAGAAAGTTGCACCTCCCCCATGAATAATCCTTTGTTTCTAGTAATGAAACAAGACCATGTATATTGTCTAGTATTAGATTACAGACATTTGAACACCACTACACACGCATTTGCTGTACAAAACATGCACAGCGCAGCACTAATGAATAAATAGAGCGGAAGAAATACAAAACCACTTTAGACATTTTTAATCGATTTTTCTGCCAAAGCATAGTGCCTGAAAGCACGTATTTGACTGCATTCAGTGCGTCTGGGTCTCAGAAGCAGTTCTGGTGATTACCCCAGGGGCATAAGAACAGCCCAGCGTTGTTTTCAGCCCGGGTTACAGAACCTTTGCAAGAATATGACGACCAGGTATTGTCCTATGTCGATGACATATACCTAAAGGATGATGACCTTTCAACTCCCTTGGCTAGAGTAGATTGTATAGTTTTGGGATTTGCTGACATGGGCTACAGATTCAATTTAAAAAAATAAAAAAAAAGCCCACTTCAATGTCCTATTCTTAGGATAAGAGCTGTCAAGTGAAGGCAGAAGCCTAGCGACACATTTCCTCAAGAATTGTGCATGTCTACAACGACCAAACACACTAAAGAAACTCCATTCAATATTGGGTTTCCTGAATTTTGGCAGAACATACATTGATGAATATGCAGAGCAGGTAAAACTGTTCTACGATTTGATTCAGCCAGACTTTTCTAGTACACATTGGACATCTGAACACACAAATTTTACGTTCAGTACACGTTGACATGCTAGCATCAAAACACTTGCACACATGTGTAAACACCACAAACCTGGTGATCTTTACAATTGTGGGTGCATCAGGGTACACCTATGTCACACTCAATGAAGGAGACATAGTACCTATTGGATAAAAATTGCATTTATACACCAATGCAGAGATGCATTTTGCACTGACAGAAAATATTCTGATGGCAGTACAGACTGCTGTAGTAGGAGAAAGATCTTTGGCTCAGGGGAAAGGCATTATTGTTGTGACCCCAGTCCAAGCCTTAAAGGCTGTCACAAAGGCCAGCATTCCAAATGCGAAAGCTTTACATCCACAATGGACACAGTAGGCCAACTCTCTTACATCAACAGATGTAGATTACAAATTTAATTCTTTAGTAAAAACACAAGCATATCTGCAACATGAAAATTTATATCCTCTGCCTTATGAAGTCAATCCTCTAGATCAGAATGATTATATCATCTATACTGACGGTTCTGCACAGCCTGCCGTAAGGACAAAGCACCAATATTCTACAAAGTGCACCACTGTGAAAGGTAGAATGGAGGATGGAGAATACCACCCTCACAAAACCTACACGCAGTCACTAAGTGAGCACTAATCTGGCACTTGAGAATACGGATTCCAGATTCCCTAAACTTATAGTGTGAGATTCGTATTATTGTATCCAGTCCTACAATGAGTACTTACACCACTGGAGCCAGAATGGATTCATAGATTTGAAAGGGTACACCATAAAGCACAAGATGCTTTGGGGACAGGTGGCTAAACTCAAAGCATGTTTGGCGCAGGCTCATGTAAGACACACACCGAGTCATCAGCGTGCAGGAATACACATTGTAGAGAATTCCATGGCTGATAACGCTGCAAAAGCAACAGTGCAAACTGCTGAGTCGCTGCAATTACTCGTTCAAGTAGAAGGATAGATCACAACATCATGCTGGTTGTCAACACTGCACGCAACAACACCCACCTGTCGCAAGGCTTTCCAACAGAATACTCCTACCAGTTAAGTGTGCAAAATATTCCATTTGCTTAGATTCCCAAAGTAGGGGATAGAGTAATTCCAAACTCAGATCGCAATTTAGGGTTAGTCCTAACAGCACATGAGGGCCTAGCATCTGCTCACACTGGGGTGGCAGCTACAATTTCATTATTATATGCTACTGGTGGCCAGGTCTATACAAACAGACTAAGGATTTTGTCCTTAAATGCAACATCTGCCAACAGATGAAGGTCTCCACCGTTGCACTCCCATTACAGACACCTCTATTGATCTCAGACAAGCCTCTCACTTGTGGTTACTTGGACTGCACCCTTTACAATCAGTGTGTCTTACAAATACATGTTAGTAGCAGTGGATTCCTGCTTTCGATTCCTATGAGTTTGGCCACAGCGATCAATTGATGCCGGAACTGTTATAAAACATTTGCAAATCTTTATCGGGACATACGCAGTAGCCACATTCCATTCGGTCCAGGGTCCGGCGTTTGCCTCCAGGGCTGTGTGGTACTCCTCCCCCCACCACCCCAAGGAAAGTGCAGTAATGGAGAGGAAGAACTGGGACTTAAAACAGTCTTTAACAGCTAGGGTAGGTCGCATTTGTTATGTTATGTTAAAAATATTTGTAGAGCGCACTTACACCAAGCGGTTTCATGGCGGTGAGGGCGGGAGGGCGACAGTGGTATGATGACAGAAGCTTTACTCATATGCCTGAGAGAACAGAAGGGTCTTAAGAAGCGTTCTGAATTGGGCGTAAGAGATTACTGACCTCAGTCCAGTGGGAAGAGAGTTCCAGAATTGAGGGGCCAGGAAAGAGAATCTGAGGCCACCGTGTTTTTTGCGTTTGAAGGTGGGGGTGGTGAGCAGATTCAGATGGGAGGAGCGAAGTTCGCGAGAGGGGGCATAACGATGGATCCTAGACGAGATAAATGCTGGGCCATGGCCGGCAAGGGCTTTAAACATGGTGCAGCCCAATTTAAATGCACAGCGTTTAGCCACAGGAAGCCAATGGAGGCTCTTCATCAGGGGGCGGACATGTTGGTATCTGGGTTGATGGAAAATTAGCCTGGCTGCTTGGTTTTGTACCAGTTGCAAACGGTGGAGTTGATATGCCGGAATGCCGACATAGAGCGAGTTGGCATAATCAATACGAGAGATGACTAAGGCCAGGATGACTAAGGTCAAGGCCTCGGTGGTCAGAAATCTACAGATCTTTCGGATGTAGGTGGAAGAAGCAGGTAGATACCACTGCGCTAATCTGAGGTTTCATAGACAGGTCGTTGCTTCATTATGACCCCTAGGCTTTTTACAGATTCTGCTGGGCGAGGCGGACTACCTAGGAGAGGGGGCCAGAAATTAGAATTCCAAGGGTTGGCGGTGCCTCCAGTCAGAATCAGCTCAGTTTTGTCGGGGTTAAGTTTTAGTTGGTTAGCGTACATCCATTCGCTAATATGGCTCAGGGTGTATTGAAAGTTGCATACTGAGGTGTTGGAAGAGTCAATTTCGAACACCAGCTGGAGGTCGTCAGCATAGTTGAAAGTTACAACTCTACTTTTGCGTAAGGACCAGATCAAAGGTAGCAATGTACAGATTAAACAGGAGGGGCGAGAGGGAGGAACCCTGGGGGACCCCGCAGGTCAACCTAGCTTTCTTGGCTGAGAAGTTGGCGAGACGGACTGCCTGGAATCGGTTGTGTAGGAAGGAGGAGATCCACTTCAGAGCCAGACCCTGGATGCCAGCATTACTGACACGATCGATCAGGAGGTCATGATCGACCGTGTCAAAAGCGGCTGACAGATTCAAAAGTACCAGGGCCTGGGTGATGTTTTTATCGGCCCCTCTCCTAAGCTCGTCCCTAACTGCTAGGATGACTGACTCCGTGGAGTGTGCTGGTCTAAATCCTGCCTGATGGGGGTCGAGGAACTTAGAATGCTCAATGAATGAGCTCAGACAGTTTGCTACGTGGGCCTCTAAGATCTTACTAAGGTAGGGGAGTAAAGAAATTGGGCGGAAGTTGCTCAGGACCAGGGGGTCAGCGTTGGGTTTCTTCAGGATTGGGACAATTTCAGCATGTTTAAGGGTGTCTGGGATAATGCCTTGTTTAAGAGAGTTGTTGAGGAGTGAGAGGGGCGGGTCTGGGCAGGTAAGGAAAGCCTCTTGTAGGATGTGAGGGGGGCAGCAATCGGTAGGGGAGCCTGATCCGATTTTTTTTTAGTAAAACAAAAAACTCTTCCCTGGAGATCGGGGGGATTTGGTCCAGCACAAG
Source organism: Calotriton arnoldi (assembly GCA_963921515.1). Lineage (NCBI taxonomy): Eukaryota > Metazoa > Chordata > Amphibia > Caudata > Salamandridae > Calotriton > Calotriton arnoldi. The sequence goes on from CAWUFW010013420.1 coordinate 11,067, forward strand.
GGGATTTTTGCATGTGATAGGGGAGGCAGTTGAGAGTGTAGGAGGAGGGATGCTGCTTTTAATGGTGGCAATTTTCTCGATGAAATACGAATTCAGGGAATCACATAGTGATTGTGAGGGGACAGGTTTTGCTATCACTCTATCAGGTTGTGTAAGCTCGTCGACTATAGAGAAGATATCCTTGGTCTTAGTGGCTGAGTTCATAATTTTTGAGGAGAAGTAGGTTGCCTTGGTCTGGAGGATAGAGTTTTTATAGTCTTTTAGCAGGGTTACATAGGTGGCTTTTTTTCCTGGGGCATAATCTCGTCTGCAACTGCGCTCGGCTTGCCTGAGTGCCAGTTTTTTTATTTTCAGATCGTCAGAGAACCAGCGTTGGGCATCATGAGGGCGTTTGAGTTTGGTTCTCTTAAAGGGAGCAACACTGTCACTGGCTGATACAAGCCATTGCTTGATGCTTGTTGCCTGATTGCAGAGGGAATCTTGTTCAGTTGGTAATGTGGCTTTTAGTAGTGTACAGAAATTGCCAATATTGGCCCGATTCCAGTTTCTAGCCAGGTGATTGCCCGTCAGGGAAGGTTTAGTGAGGGGGGGACAGGCCATGGTGAATGTGATAAGGTAATGGTCTGACCATGTACATGGGGAGATTAGTGGATGTGTGATTTCCAAGTTGGAAGTCCAGACTTGGTCCAGGATATGTCCCTTAATGTGGGTGGCATCGTGCACATGTTGGATGCAGTTCATACCTGATAGGAGATCCGTAAATTCTGCGGAGCTGGCGCTCTTGGGTCCATCACCCGTATGGGGTCCAGAGAGACCTAAATGATCTGCCTAGAAAATCCCTGGGTGGTTGGACTCCCTATGAGATCCTGTTTGGAGTTAAGATGTGGTTTCCAGACCTCGACAGTCCAAGTACAGTGGTGACTGAAACACCATTTGACTTCAATGAACGTTTGGATGTTTTACAGGATCTAAGCTCAGAGCAATGTCCAGCAGAAATGATACACCACTGGAGAAGTGATGGATGCCCCAGCAACTCCTGGTTGGATTCCAAAGATCAGTGATCTAGTCCAGTAGAATATAGTGGACAAGAAGGAATTCGGGCCATCCTACAGAGTGCCTGTATCTGTCCTGGCTGTTGAAGGTACACTGTACTTTTACCAACCCTTGCTGGCTGCAAAAACAAGAGATTTGTGTCAGTAGATCTCATCAAACCACATTAGTAGTCTGTTCTACACAGTAGGCCAAGAGGGCTCCTGGATAGTTACCTGTCTTCTCTCTATACCCTACAGGACGCCTTGATGGAAGCTTTGATCAATGATGAAGCTTCTTTGCCCCAGCTGGGGACAGCTCACACTGAAGTATGGTCGCCATTTCCTGCATAAATCAACTAGTCCAGGTGTAGTGTATAATTACACACAATGGGAACACTGCCCTATACCACCACGGGGTAGCTCAAAAGCATTTGCAGAGAAGTTTGCATATTTTTCTGGTCACATTACAGGTGAACCGGAGTCTTATTATAAACTCACACCCGCATGGGCTACGAAAACTATGCTCACTGGCACTAAGCTGATTTATTCTGCATCTTTCATTTCCCAGCTGTCTGTACAAGGGTTTGACTTTTGGAAGGACAATGTCGATTTAAAATTCATATGGGGAACAAAAGAGTGTCAGGTTCAGGGGAATGAGGCTTTATTTAGAGCATGCCTAATACCACAACAAATTATTTACCTGAACAAAACTGTGCAGCCAACATCCTGTCTTGGCCTGGCCAAGATAAAAGATGTACAGGCACCAAACATTCCCACATTTGCAAACTGGCAACAATTCACACATTACACAGAGGAAACATTAGACACCATTCTTCGCAACAGAGCATGCAATTCTTCATGTACCAATCAAGTGGTATGGCTAGTGTGGCCGTTAGATACTAATGGATGTCAGCCACATTTTCTTGACAACACCGAAGGGTTTAGGATCAATAGGCCAGACCCACGTTACGTGCAGACACAACACTCGGGGGTGGTAACAACACAGTGTTGGGGAGTTGTGCCTTGATTGGTGAATCAAAACATGTCCCATCTTTCTGATGACATAGGAATGCAAGACTTTTTACTAGGTCCTCGAAGACCACATCAAAAGCACTTTCTGTATGCACTATACAATGAAGTGAGGAAGATTTCACAGCAGGAAGCTGCTGAGAGACTGCGCGAAATTGACATGGCAAATTTAGAAAGGGCTCTTGCAGTAGTATATAATGGTATGACCACTCTATCCACCAGGGTTTAGTATCTGGGTAACATTGTGTGGGTGCAATCAATATCATACAGAGTGACATGTCTTCTTTACAACATGGTAAGTCGCCACTTAGGGCTATCTTTTTACTAAGTTGGACCCTACAGACACTTCGTGCTGGTTGCATTCTATGGAAACACCTTAATGTCACTAGCTTGTTTTTAACTATACAGTCTTACTAAAAAACAGACCATCTTGGCAAAAAAGGACTCAACATACACCATGTTACATATAGAGAAGATTGAAAAACTACCATTCACTGTTGCAGAAATGCCTTCCGCTGATTAGATAATCCACAAGTTTATTCCTCTGCCACTTTCGACATTTCACGTCTAATACTGCTTTCAACACTGGCAGATATGAGGCGCTAAGAGAAGGATATGTACACTAGTATCGGATCTTACCTTTCAAATTCCGATGTAGGAATAGGGCAAATGAGGGTTTTCTTAGTGGGACTGATTGCGAGAGTACATTGGGACATTCCTTAGTTTGCAGGGAAATTTCGCTTCATGGTGCATGTAAGGGATCTAAGGAAAACTTGTCATGTTATTTGAAAAATTCTCTGGCTGCTGTGATCCGTCTCACTTTCAGATAACTCTCTAATGGGAATTACTTGATGTTAAATGATCAAGGCTGTTGTGGGAAGAGACCGGGAATTACCTATCTGGTAACGGTCTCTGCGGTAGTGACCTGTTGTACACAAGTACTGTTTCCACCTGCCAGCACATTTAGGGATGTGACGCTCTAGCCTTCGATAGAGCTTACAAATGTGCACTTTGATGCTTTGAGCAGACTGAAAGCCTTATTGTTCCAGAAGGATGTGGCCATAACATCTGCAAGGGAGATGTTTGATCTTCAAGTTGCAAGGTCCTCTTCTGAGATACAGTTGCTACTCTCCACTAACTTCCCACACCATTTTGGGGTACTTGTGCACCGCATTTTTAACATGTCTAATACTGCGGGGGTAGCAAACTTTAAATAAAAGAAATTGGCTCGGGGTTGGTTAGCACCTTCCAGACTGTCTTCGGATTTATTCCATCATTCATAAACTCCATGCTTTGAAGCATTTTTGGAGGCTTACTGCTTGTCCTGTTCCTAGTTTTTGGGACTGTGCTGCTGTGCACTTCCGAGTGTGCCCTGAACATATGTTTGATAACGCAACTGGTTCAATCTTCGGGCATCGACCTCCTGGTGGGTCCCTTAATGGCTCACTTGTACCATTGTCCTTTGCGCTTGCCATTGCTCCTAAATGCATATTACGAGCATTCCTGGGATGCCTTGACTCCTGGTGATTTGGATACTGGCTCGCCCTATGCAGATTCAGCACTAGCTGTTCCTCCCCCGGCAGATGCATGAAGGGGATGGACTAGGACATATCTGTTCTATAGACCTGTTGTGTTGGGTGCCTCTGGGAACATCATCTGCAGTTGCTGGGAACAGCAATGTTTAATCTACTTCTTGGAACACATAAATAATCTGGAAGTTTCGAGCTGTGGGAATTTTTAATGTGTCATGTTTTTAACATCCTACATTTTTTTTTAAATTTCACCGCATTTAACTTGCTTTTAAAATTAGATTTTACCTTATTAAATTGGCTTTCTGAATCCTTATACCTTCAAAATAGTACAAAGCCTTTTAATAACTTTAGGGTTATATGCTTTTACTTGCATGGTTGGCTTTGTTTTTAGGAAGCTTTTTAGTCGTCTCACATCTATGGAGTGGGTGTCACGTGGTTACATTAGGCTCGTATAGAAACACCATTTTTCAAGCTCATGTTGTTAAGTTGCCTTCTCTTCTTAAACACGATGACATTTGACACACATTAATTTGCATCCAAATACAGGATAAAATTCTCTGAACTGGCCTTTGCTTCCATTTGCACTTTGTAACCGCACTATCATTGAACATTCTGTGCAAGGGCTAATTTCAACACACAAACTATTGTTATTTGTTTGGCCATTCGGCAACAGATCTATCACAATAGAATAAATAATAGCGGCCTGACTGGGGTTTCGACATGGTAATATGGATGATGTTATTATATATACTACATCCATCCTTTGTTTAGACAGAGGAGCATTTCTCTGGCCAACCCATCTTGGAACTCCAGCCCAGCTGATTCCTGTTTACCTCTTGCGAGGAATGCTGCCCAGCTCTCCACCAAAAAGGGCAGCCTGATGATACTTACTCACAGGTAATGGGGAGTTAGATCACCCTACAGAGATTTGGGAGATTCACTCACCCTAGACATGATAGGTTAGGAAGCACTAGGTAGGAGTACAATATATTACAGTACTAGTATGCAAACATATATTCTCTGTAATAAGCAAAATGGTTGAACTATTTATCTTTTTCACCATTCTGGTAATGCTAATCACATTATTCTGTTTCCTTCAATTGATCATTGCAGCACAAGTATTTTACTCAAGAATCACAATGTTTCAATAAATATTGAAAAGCTTTACTGTGTAGTTCTTGTGTATCTGTTTGGGTACGCATGAGTAACTCAGCGAAAGAGTTCTATATCTTTTACCATGATTTCCTTGGGGAATCTGGGTTATCATGTCCTGAGGTTGCACAATCCATTTGTTACATTGTCAGGTTAGGAATACAGATGGTGCACTGTGAGCTAGCAGGACTAAGGCCTACATATCCGGATGGTGTGCTTAGAGTCATTCTCGCACAGTTCTGATGTTTATGTTGTCCAACAAATGCAGTTTTACTTGGGAAAGTATAAGCCGTACAACAGAATGCTCAGAGACATATTGTGGCCTATGCCAGTAGGAGATTGTCAGAGACAGGACGCACCTACTCTCAGCCATAGAAAAAGAGTGTGGCTGTGGTGTGGGCCTGCAAACATTTTCATGTATTCCTCTATGGAAAGCGGTTTACTGTTGTCACAGACCACCAGACACTACTCACAATTTTTGGAAATCCGAAGGCCAAAATGCCCCCTCGCATTGAAAGGTGGGGGGCTAAAACTTCAAGAGTATGGCTATGAGATCATACACAAGTTGGGGAAAGATCAAAACCACACAAACTACTTTTCACAAGTGCTGCTACATCGTCACAGCTCTACATCCAAGACAGCTGAAGCATATCTCAACTTTATCATGAAATTCAGCACACCAGTGGCTCTGTCGGTGGAACAAATCATTGCTGCCACCAATGCTGATAAGGACATGATCGTTATCAAAGGAATCATTGCCACTCAATCATGGAGAAGAAATACCCGACCCATTGCTGACGATGTTGAGTTTCAAAAGTTAAAAAATTATCAGGATGAGTTGTTAGTCACCCAAGTAGGCATACTACTAAGAGATTCGCAATTCGTCATATCTGAAAGCCTAAAGCAGAGAGTCATTGAGCTTGCTCATGAAGGACACTGTGGTATTGTAGCCACCAAAAGAGTCCTACAAGATCGAGTGGGGTTCCTTCGAGTGGGTGGAGAAGGAGCTGAAAGTGTGCCACTGTTTGTCTCCTAAGGTGACACAGCACCCAGTGACGATGTCTGACCTTCCTGCCCCTGCTTGGAAAAGGGTTGCTGTTGACTTCTTTGGACCTTTAGGAAATGGACACCTTCTCATTGTAGTCATCGATGAATACTCACGTTTTCCTTTGGTGGAAGACCTGTCGTCAACAACCCATGACAAAGTCATAGAATGCCTAGATGACATCTTTTCAACGTGGGGCATTCCTGAGATCCTCAAGTCTGACAATGGGCCGCCCTTTAATAGCAAAGAGTTCAAAGAATTTCCTGTCTAGCTCAACATCAAACACCAAAAGAGCACACCTCTCTGTCCCCAAGCCAATGATGTCATTAAACAATTCATTAGTACCCTCAGGAGAGTCATTCAATTAGCGTCCCTAGAAGGAATCAACCTGAAAGAAGCCTTGTACCAGGCCTAAGAGCCTATCGATCAACTCCTCACTCGACTACTGGTGAGAGTCCAGCCACCTTGCTGTTTGGGAGAGCCATTACAACAAAACTGCTGCAATGGAATTCGGATCGATCCGTCAACACTGACCAAGTTCGAGACACCAACACGACTCGGAAAAGGAAAATGAAGACCTATGCCGACCAGCTTCGCCATGCCCAGGAAACAGTCTTTGATGAAGGGAACTGGATAATGGCTAAACGAAAATGTAAAACCGACACTCCTTTTGCAGCCGATACTCTACAGGTTGTGGCGCGCAGAGGACATATGGTGACAAGCACATCATCCAGGACAGACCATCATTCTGGACACATCACATTTTAAACACCTACCACAACATTTGTGTAGTATGTACTTAGTTTTAGTTGCGTATATTTCTTTAATGTAGAATTGTAAGACTATCTAGAATGTCACTTGTTGCCAAGGGACATTAGAATGTGCTCTTGGGAGCCACTGTTGGAGCTATGTCTGGTGGAGCCATTAAGTTTTCTGGCTTCACAACTATGTAGCCATGAAATAACCTACTTCAAGTTGAACCCACACTACAAAAACTTGGCGACGATTTTGGCTACATGGCAGAACCGTCTGCATGCAGTACTGCTTCTACTACACATGAAAATAAGGTCACTCAACAAGGATATTTGGGTGGACTCACATCCTCTGCCCAAAATAAATTACTTGTTTGCGTCCACGAGGGGAGCAAAGTTTTTCTCCAAGCTTGATTTGGCCATTGCCTACCATCAGGTGGAACTGCATTCTGATTCGCATCACTTGACTGCTTTTGTATCACCCCTGGGTACTTTTCAATATTGCAAATGCCATTTGGCTTAGTGTCAACGGCTTCAGTATTTCAGAGGGTCATGAACAATATTCTCAAAGAAGTGGATGGTTTCCTAGTATTTCAGAAGGATGTCCTCATTTTCGCTAAGGATGCCAGTCACCATGATTGTATTCTTCACAAGGTGTTGGAGTTGTTTGAGAAATATGGAGTGGTATTGAAGGCAGAGAAGTGTACGTTTTTTTGCACAGAACTAGAATATTTGGGACAGATGATTACACAAGAAGGGGTTAGTCCCAGACTTGGTTTACTGGAGGCTATTGGTAATGCCCAGGCACCCACAGATAAAAGTGGTGTGAAATCTTTACTGGGTTTGTGTGAGTACTACTCCAGATTTGTTCCTAATTTTGCAAACATAGTCCGGCCCATCAGCAATCTTCTCAAAAAAGGCGTGAGATTTGTGTGGTGCAATGATTGTGTGTCTGCTTTTGATCAGGTTATGTTGTTGTTGGGCAAGAGTACTTCTCTCAAACCATTCGATCCCAGTCACTCTTGTTGTGTCACGGTGAATGCCAATCAGGTGGGTCTGGGAGCCAGCTTGACGCAGATAGATGATGGTGTTGAAAATACTATTGGGTTTGCCTCCAGAGTGTTGAGAGCCACTGAACTGCAGTATTCTGTGATTTAGAAGGAGCTTTTAGGCTTGTTGTTGGGCGATTGAAAAATGTTGTCCGTATGTTTGGGGAAAGTGTTTCCTTCTACAGACTGATCATAAACCTCTCATGAGTATTCTAGGTGGCAGTATGAGCAAGTGCTGTACACCCAGGATATTAAGGATGGGCACCAAACTTCTTCAATCCCAATTTGATGTGAGGCACATTTCGGGAGGTAAAAATAGGAGGGCAGATTTTCTTTCCCGGTTTCCTATTGAGATCAATGAACATGATGAGATTAAGTTTGGTGACCACATTGATGAAGATTGTGAAGATTGTCTGGTTGCGGCTTTGGAAATACCGGAGTTTAGATTGTGCTCTGAAGATGAGTGGAGGTCTGCCTTTCAAGATGATTGTGTGTTGCAGGAAGTTTGTACTCTAGTAAAGAGGGGTTGGCCCAGAGAAGAGGCATTGTCTCCTCTGTTACAACCGTTTTGAAAGGTGGAGAGTGAGATCTCTTTGGAAGATGGATTGCTCTTGCGAGCTGACAAGCTTATTCCTCCTCATGTTTTCCAAAGTGGTTTTATTGAGAGGGCTCACAAGGGACATCTGGGATCCACACTCACCAAACGTCGCATTTGTGATACCTTTTGGTGATCTGGGATGGACACAGAAATTGATGAGATGGTTGTGAACTGTTCTGTGTCTGGGGCCTCTGACAAAAGTCTTAAGGTAGCTACCCCTCCTCTTCTGCCTAGTGAATGTCCGCATGGTCCATGCGTGAAGCTTGGAGTTGATATCATGGGACCCTACGATATCCTCTCAGGAGGGCTCAGGTATGTTTTGGTTCTCATGGACTATGCTTCTAAATGTCCAGAAGTTAAATTAGTGAGAGAACCTAATGCCAAGAGCATTGTTGAGTTTTTAAGGGAGGTTTGGTTGAGAAAAGGCTTTCCTGTGGTTTTGGTGTCAGACAATAGGAAACAATTTGTTAGCGCTGAGTTTCAATCCTTTCTTGGTGTAAGGCATGTGAGGAGTTCCTTGTATCATCCTCAAACTAATGGACTTGTTGAGAGGATGAACCGAGTGGTGGGTGAGTGTGTCAAGTGGGCCAGAGCAGGGAATCATGATGTGAGTAAGGCTTGGAGTAGCCAGATCTGGTTTTATAGGAGGACGCCACACTCCTCTATGAAGGTCTCACCTTTTGAACTCATGAGAGGCAGGAAGGCCAACACTAGTTTCAGACCTGGATGGATGTCAAAATGGATCAAGTCTGAGTCAGATGTCTTGAAATTGATGTCTATTGTGAAGGAGAATATGTCTCTTACTCGAGTTAAACAGAAGGCGTGGTATGATTCCAAGAAGGGAGTTAAAATGGCTCCACTACAGGTTGGAGACATGATCAGGATAAAAACTTCGGTCCATGTCAAAAAGGGGGAGATTAAATTTGGGGAACCTATCAAGGTTTTGAAAATTGTGGGAAATGCTGTACAAGTTGAAGGGGGTCATTGGTGGAACCTAGCTAAAGTTGTTAAAGTTCGGGCAAAGGGTTCTGTCTCAGAGTGTGGAGACAGAGGGTCTGTACGCAGTGACAAGTTTCCCCAACAAGTGAATCACAGGAGAAGTGCCAAAGTCATTGTTGAGCCTGCTAAATACAGATTGAAATTATTTTTTTTTTTGGGGGGTGGGGGAGAAGGGAAGATATGTAGTATATACTTAGTTTTAGTTGCGTATATTTCTTTAATGTAGAATTGTAAGACTATCTAGAATGTCACTTGTTGCCAAGTGACATTAGAATGTGTTCATGGGAGTCAATGTTGGAACTGTGTCTGGTGGAGCCGTTAAGTTTGCTGGCTCCACAACCATGTAGCCATGAAATAAACTACTTCAAGTTGAACCTGTTTCCAGCCTCTTCACTACAATTTGTCTAGCCATGAAACCATGTGTGAGGCGACCCCATTAGCAGGTCCGGCTCAAGTGCATGAGCCTAAGTCGCGGTTGCCCGATCAAGGTGGATCCCGATCATCTCAGATCACCCGAGCAGGCAGACAAGTGCGAGCGCCTCACCACCTATTCGAAGAGATGTGATTTCTAATGATGTCTGACACTTTTGATTTAACAAAGGGCGAGATGTAGCATATTGGTGATATATATACACACCAGGACCCTTGTGGTTCTGGGGTAGACTCTACACAGAACTGCATAATATGCTGGGAGGTTTAATGTTGTGGTTATCTGAAAACTATGATGTAATTTGCAGTGCGTGAGTGTATGCTGAGGAATAAAGAAGTGTTTAACTACAGCTCCTGTCTGGTGTACTTCATTTGCATGATTCAGGGCTGGGGAAGATGCTACACAGGGTTTGTGAGAGCGTGCGGTCACCCCAGAGGTATCTAGGCGCTAGAACCAGGGCTATCTGCTGCACTGGCTCGTAATTTAGCCCAATGCATTCCCAAAACATCAGCCAGCTATAACGCCCTACACTGCTATTTACAAGCGAACACTTGCTCTTATTCAGAATCAGCTTCCCCATCCCTCCCCCCCCCCCACCCCGGGTTAAATTGTGTAATTCTAGGTTATATAATGGATCAAATGGAGAGTAAAACAAGTAAGCATAGTCTACAGTACTTGAAATGGAAATGTAAAAAGTGTAGCTACTCACTTTCCCAGAGTAACCATTTGGTACTGAGAAGTGCATGTACTTTCATATTAAAAGTGTTGCATCCCTGCTAAGAAGTGTGGGTTCCACCTTTGAAATTGAAGAAGTGCAGATCCACAGTGCCTGTGAGCACCTGCACATTTAAAGCACTGTTCACAGAAAACGCTTTGTGAAACAGGGCCATAGAAAGACGCAAAATTTTGGTCATTGCTAAAGATTTCTATAGAACGTGGGAGGCAGTCAAAGTCTGAAACCCCTCCCAGGGGCCTGAGCCTCCTCTGAATTTTATATAAATGTAACCCCTTGAGTTATGAGCTAAAGACTGGCACAAAGATAGGCCTTTCTAAAATTAATCAAGTGTTCAGGATTTGCCAACTCTAAGGTAAGGCAGCGCCCCCACTCCGGGGTTATGTGGGTGTCACCAAAGACAGGTGCAAGGGGCAGCCCTGGGTCCAAGTAGGTAGCGAGGTAAAACCACTTCCTGGATCTAAAAGCAGTCCTTTTGGGCCATAAACAAAGATGTTTTAATAAAGAAAATCATACATATAATTCCCCTAAAGGCACGAATTTAGAGAAACGTAGAAAAAAGAAACTTGACACCGGCATCATTTACACATTGCATTCCGATGTAACCCCAGATCCATTGCCAACATGCACCGAGCACATGAATACACACGGACAGTGTTTTCAGGATGGAGGCTGCCTAAAAGAACAGGGTTATCTTTTATTCCACTGAAACCACATGTTTGGCTTGTGGTCCCCGTAATACCAAGGCGAGCACAATATCTGTTAATAGTAAGGTTTTAGGGAAAGTGCATCAATATCTCTATTTAGGGGGTCACATTTGATAGTACCAACTCATGGTCTCAGTGTTTGAAAGCTAGACACCAAAAATATGTGCAGTCAATCGGAGCTGTGTTTACTGTATCCAACGAGGTTGGTAACCATCCCATAGCCCATATATTGGAAATATATAATATGCAAAGTATTCCTATACTTATTTATGAAGCACTGACTCATTTGTGCCTGTCCGTGATGAGTTTTCTTACCAAACGTTAATGCACTGTATATTCTTTTGTACATTTTAAATGCTTTTTTCTAAAAGATTCTTAATTCTGCTTTTAAGAAAACCCAACACGCTCCACTGCAGAATTGCATTATGCTTTCTTCAAATGCTACCCAACTCTGAAGTTTGTTTTTGTGCTGACATTTTACTCAAATCTGCACTGCGCCAACAAAATACAGTAATGGTTTAATATTGTGTGTATACATGATGGATCGTTACTTTTATGAATATAGTTATATAATCGAATAAAGTATCTTTGATGATAATGAGTCGAATTAATATGCAACAAGATATGCAATAATTTGTATCAGATCTACAATGCAATCTGTACCATTGGAAATGCGTACATAAAATTAAATTATACTTTGTTGAATGTTGATGAATGTTTTATTTTTTGGGATTTCTTTATTACAGCCCTGAATAAGAGGTACCACACCCCAAAGCACATTTTGACTGTGACTGCGTGGCTCTTATGATAGTGAGTGAAAGATCAACATATGAGGACACCCAATATTATATTGTCTTTAAGAAAAGTAGAAGAAAACTAATATAGGAAATGTACTTGAACTGTTCTCAACTTGAAATTTACGGACTGTCAATAAAAACCAGGATTGTTTTTTCGGGTTTTTACCGAAATGGAATGACAGATTTAGGTCAAATTGTAGATTGTTATAATGGAGGCCGATTTTTGCATAAAATGAAATAAGTAATAAAAGATTCTGTGTGGTAGAGATTTTTTGGATTATTGGTTGAAAATATATGAATCACGGTGGAAATTGCTCCCCTCCCTATTCACTACAAATGTATTGCAAAAAATCATTGGGCCATCTTAAAGTAGTTTGGCAGTAACATTGTTCAAAAGCTGATGCTTTTGAAGGCATCTTTATAGGAGTTGATGGCTCTCCTCTAAGAATGTTTTGAGAAAACACTGTACACAGTGCATTATTGGACCAATAACATTAATGAAAACCCTATTGGTTGCGGTGCAGTCACTCACCGACTCCTACAATTCGACCATCTCCAACATCATGGATGACATTGCTCCAATCCAACAAAAAAATGCCTCAACAAAAATATCCAAACCCTGGTATAATGACAACTTAAACATGGAACGCCGCAACCTTAGGGCAGTTGAACGTTCCTGGTGTTCCAATCCCTCCTCGGACCAACTAAAACTCCTTAGAGATGCTAGGAGCCTCTACAACAAACAAATTAAGATCGCTAAGGCTGACTACTTCAGACACCAACTGGATCAAGCGGCAAACCGCCCCAAGAAACTTTTCGAATTGGTCAAACAGCAATCAGTTGTAGGTCCAAACCACTCTGACCCTGGTGGCAGCCCACCCTCTTGCAACAAACTTGCTGCTTTCTTCACTGAGAAAGAAAGACTCATCTCCATTGACCTCGCCTCTAAGAAGGCTCTAATACCCTCCCCCAGGGCCGTATCACCCCTTGACCTCTTAGAAAAGCACAGATCTACCAGCCTGAACACCAAGAACAATGCGTCATGGGGCACCTTTACCCCATTCAGTGAAAAAGACATCAACAAGATCCTTCAGAATATCAACCCATCCAACCACTTCAGTGACCCATTGCCCCCGACCATCTTCAAAAAAATCAAGAATGTACTCATCCCCAACTGGACAAGGATTGTAAATGCTTCTCTTTCACAAGGCACGATCCCGGATTGCCTAAAAGCAGCCCAGGTATCACCTATACTAAAAAAAACGAAAGCAGACAAAGCTGATCTCAATAACTTCCGCCCTATCTCCAACATCCCCACCCTAGCGAAACTCATAGAAAAATGTGTACAATCCCAACTCTGTGCTCACATAGAGAATTACCAACTCCTTGACCAGCATCAATCCGGCTTTCGGAAGGGGCACAGCACCGAATCGGCGCTCACTCACGTTATGGACGACATTTTAAAAATGCTTGACCAAAACAAATCCTGCCTCCTGATCCTCCTTGACCTTTCCTCCGCATTCGACACTCAATCATGACAACCTCCTTGCCATTCTGAAAAACAGGATGGGTTTTTCTTGTCAGGTGCTACAATGGTTCTCGTCCTTCCTTCACCACAGATCTGAAAGAGTCAAGGCAAACCACTCTCTCTCCCAGCCCTCTCCAGTTCTCATGGGGGTTCCCCAAGGGTCCGCCCCATCTCCTATCCTCTTCAACCTGTTCTTGGAACCTTTAGCTAACTCATTAAACTCCACTAACATTCTCTTCCATATGTATGCGGACGATACGCAACTCTATTTGAAAATCTCTTCCCCGGAAAACATCATCTCACTCAACACTACCCTAACGTCTACTCAAAACTGGTTAACTGAGAACCATCTCCTGCTAAACACCTCCAAAACGGAATTCCTGCTCATCTCCCCTCCGAACCACATCCCCAAGCTAGACCTGTGGCTGAGTCACCTCACTGCCTTCAACTGCACTCCTCTCATCATAGACTCAGCCAAATCGCTCGGAGTCACCATTGGCAAGCACCTGAATATGAAAAATCATATCAGCAAGGTGTGTGAGGGAGCAAACCACTTGATGAGAACACTTAGAAATATCAAACCTTTCCTTCCACAAAATGATTTCAAGCAGGTGGTCCAAGCGCTTGTCTTGCCGAGGCTTGACTGCGGCAGCGCTCACCTCTGTGGCCTGCCCAAATAGACCCTGGCTCCACTAAGGGCATCACTGAACACAGCGGCTAGACTGGTTACAGGCACCAAACGAAATGAGCACATATCCCCAGTCCTAAAATCTCTTAAATGGTTGCCTTACGAAGCACGAATTCAGTTAAAGATTGCAGTTCTGGCGCACAAAGCCCTTCACTTCAATACTCCGAGGTACCTTGCACAAAAACTTGAGCTATCTTGTGGTGTAAGAGCCTCAAGAAGCGCCAATACTTTCCTCTTGAAACCACTCATCCTTAGCAAAAAGAGAACTTGTCACAGAGCCTTCTCCGGCGCTGCCCCAAAGATATGGAACTCTCTTCCACCGGAAGTACGCAGAATCTCCTCAACGATGGCGTTCAAATTGGAAGCCAAAAGATTCCTTATGAATAAATTCTTACCCTAATTGGGCTAGACTCATCTGCTCGAAGACATTGTTTCCTGCTTCCATTGTACCATCATTTGTTACTGCTCCTCTTTACCGCATACTGTGACCCCCTTCATTGCCCGCTTATACCTGTTTATTGTATTACCCTCCATGGTGCAATTGTCCTGGAATCTGCGATCAATCCTGTTTTTTTTACTCCTACTTGATGCCGTTTTTGCATTTATGTCCTTCCTTCCATCCTAATGTAAAGCGCTCTGATATCCTTCGGGATCTTGTTCGCGCTATATAAAACTTTATAAATAAATAAATAAAATTTAACAGGGGAAATTGTGCTCCTCACCAAGGGATTTTAGAAAAAATGCTTCATTGTGCACACACCTGTGACACAAGCGTTGGTTAAATCCTAATGAGACTTCAAGACCATTTTACTGGGAGATTTGAAAGTTCTTGGCAGATGAATACACATTGGGAGATTCTTAAACCTCAATGCTAAAAAAAAGTCATCTGTGCCTTCAAATGACAGATGCTAAATAAGGATCTGCAGAGTTTACTAGAAACAAAAGAAACTCAATACTACATAACAATCTTTCAGTTGACTGTACAGGCCACAGTTAAACTTGTGGGCTGGGGCAGGAAAATGGTTCATCCCGAATCAATGTGGCAAACTTCCCCAAAAGCATAACTTAACTTTGTGAGTAACCACCCAGACAGCAGGTACTTGCCCCATTGGAATTATGAGATCCTCAGTGTTTCCTCAAATTTGTTTATTTTCACACAGAGATTTTAGTTACTGAAAGGGATGGGCTGTCCCCATGAGGAGCAGTGCCAGGACTGATTTGCATATAGTTGGCTTCTTTCTAGAGACAAATTGTGGGTAAATAAATGATGAATTGGAATGCGGCCTTGAGCGATTGCCAGTGGCTGAGAATAAATCAAGCATTCAATCCATCCATTTGTTCTTCGTTGCACCTTTTCAAGTCCATCACCCCAAAAATCTTTGATACTTTCAAAGATTTCCTCAATCCACTACAAATGGCACGTTGCTCAGTCAAATCAAAGCCCGGTCTTCTCCAAAACACATATGTGACTGGTGTTTAGCCAGCTCACAAGTTAAATTTGTTCCTTCCTGGAGACTGGAAACACGCCGAGTACAACTCCCTACTGAAGAAACCATCTGCCAACTCGACGGCCCTCAAGAACTACAGACCCATCTCCCTGTTCCCCTTCCCAGTCAAAGTCATTGAGAAGGCCATCAACACCCAACTCTCCGAGTTCATTGAATCAAACAACATCCTGGACCTCTACCAATCTGGATTCAGAAGCAACCACAGCACCGAGACTGCTGTCCTTGCCGACACAGACCACATCCGCATCCTCCTTGACAGAGGCGAAACCGCGGTCCTCTCGGCCGAACACAGAGAATCAGATTTCCGCCTTTTCTCTCAGAACCCACAGAAATCAGCTGCAAAGTGCC
This sequence comes from Calotriton arnoldi, assembly GCA_963921515.1. NCBI lineage: Eukaryota > Metazoa > Chordata > Amphibia > Caudata > Salamandridae > Calotriton > Calotriton arnoldi. The sequence goes on from CAWUFW010013420.1 coordinate 26,993, forward strand.
ACAGGGCTCCTCACTGAGTCCCACCCTTTTCAACATCTACATGGCCCGCTTGCTAACATTGTCAGAAACCACAGACTCAACATCGTCTCTTATGCTGACGACACCCACCTGATCCTCTCCCTCTTCGATGGACCCACAGCCGCCAAGAACAACTTCCACAGTGGAATGAAGGCAGTAGCCCCCTGGATGAAGGGCAGCTGCCTCAAGCTCAACTCAGACAGACCGAAGTCCCAATCCTGGGCCCTAACCCCTTTGCCTGGGATGACTCCTGGTGGCCCGTAGTGCTCGGAACCCCCCCACACCCACAGACCACGCACAAAACCTCTGCATCATCCTGGACTCCTTTCTCTCAATGAACCGCCAGATCAACGCAGTCTCGTCCTCCTGCTTCCATACGCTCCGCCTGCTCTGAAAGATTTTCAAGCAGATCCTCACGAGACAAGGAAAACAGTCACCCACACACTAGTCAGCAGCAGACTCGACTATGGCATCGCACTCTACGCCAACACCACGAAAAAACTCAAAAAGAAGCTGCAAAACATCCAAAACGCCTTCACCAGACTCATCCTGAACATCCCTCAGCCACATCATCGACCACCTGAGAGACCTCCAGTAGCTCCCGGTCAACTAAAGGATCGAGTGCAAGCTCCTTACAAACACCTACAAAGCCATTCACAACGCCGGACCCGCATATCTCTACCACTGCCTCTCCTTCCACACCCCCGCCAGACATCTCCGCTCTGCCCATCAGGCCCTGGACAACATCCCACAGATCGCAGGACTACCGCTGGAGGAAGATCCTTCTCCTACCTCACTGCAAGGACCTTGAACTCCCTTTCTCTGCATCTCAGGCAATCACCATCTCTGCCTCAATTCAGGAAGGACCTCAAGACCTGGCTCTTTGACTGAACAGCAGACCCCCCCCAGCGCCTTGAGACCCTTACGGGTGAGTAGTCACGCTCTACAAAACCCTGATTGATTGAAATCTCCTCCTTTAACCTGCACTACCTACAAGATGACCTTTGCCAACTTCACCAGTTCTCTGTACAACTCCATATCTTTCCACATTCGAAAAGAAACTTAAAAACCTTCCTGTTCCCAGCTCGAATGTGACGCTGCCTCCCCACTCTCGTTGCCACAGATGCTGTTTGCGACACCTGTGCGGCAATACAAAGTCTTTGACTTCTTAACTACAACTATGTATTCCTAGAAAAGGCTCATTGAGCAGCGGGCCGGTTCGTTGCTTTACTCAGCGCACATGCTGCTGGACTGGTGTATGTAGTTCTTTTGGGACAAGAGCGGAGGTTGTGAGTGCGCTGCAGGGGTTGGGACTGAGGACAGTGGGAGACTTCTTCCAGGATTTGGCAATGCTTAGTTGGGAGCAAGTGAGCGCACAGAGTTATATGGCTATTGTTCTGTCCCAGTTTCATTATAACAGGGCACGCCACACAATGTGTGCCCTACTGGGGGAGGATTTACAGGAGCCACCAGAGTTGCTGATGCACCCATTGCAAATGGCTGCACATCATCACCTTGCATCAAAACTGTATGCGTTTGCACAGAAGGCGCGGTGGCCGTGAATCACAAAGGTTCGGTTAGATTGGCAGAGGGACCTCTACATTGCTATCAGTGACAAACAGTGGACATATTGTCGCTCAGTTATTAAGTCCCTTTCTCTGAACAGCTCGCACAGATGATTACATTTTAAATACCTCAACAGGATGTACTATACACTGACTTGACTGTTCCGGTATGGCTTACGGAATAGTTCTTGCTGCCCTAGATGTGGTAAAGGTGAAGCAGGGTTTGCCCATGTGGCATGGTTTTGCCCGGGGATGTGCTGGGAGAGCTGAGGGAGATAACAGGTGAGCACATTGAGTTGTCCCCCTTACTGGCATTACTGGGTTATGACAAGGATGTCTTGAAGCCTCTCAGGTGATTTTGGCCATTGGACTGCTGCTGGTGAGGTATAGAATAGCGTTGTGCTGGGCTCAGGGACCACTTCTGACACTGAAGAAATGGAATGTGGGCATGGCTTATTGTAACACACAGTTGGATATTTATCATGAGCTGATGACGTCTGCAGCCGTCCGAGGTACATATGGGGGCTTTATCAGACTTTTCTTGCTCGAGCTGGAGAGCAGGCAGCAGATGGAGCACGGGAGGGCGTCTCGTCAGACCTGTTAGGTTCGCAGCAGGCGCAGTAGAGCATTGGAGCTGCGTAACATTTGCGTCGCTCAGTGAGCTGTGTAGACTGGGGAACTGCTAATAGTGTTTGGCTGTGCCTGCTGCTCCACTACGCTTGGGTGGAGATGGTATATTCAGTCCCATCGGGGCGTGTGAGGAACAATGTGGGTGAATGTTAATTCCATCTGTAATGATTTGCTCTTTGTCTGTATACTTGTAACCCTGACTGTATGTATTACTACTTATTCATCTGCACTATCCGTACCTGTTCAGTCTGTACCATGCCAGTGATTTCCATGCCATTAACCTCTGTATGGTTGGTTGAAAAGTAAAATAAAGTTACAAAAAAAACCTTCCTGTTCCATAGACATTTTGACGAGAGTGACATTTTGATGAGATGAAGAGTTGGTTGGAAACTTACATTTCACCCAGCTCTTCGTTTGCCAAACTCTCAGACCCCAAAACGCTGATGTGAGTGGCTTGCACCTGGAAGTGGGTTTGTGATGAAATTAATATGTTTTTGCTATTTTGCTCGTGCATTGTTCTATGCAAGTTAGCATTCGCTGCACCATTTTATGTTTAGCTGCCATTTTGAATCATGCCATTAACTGCGTATTCTCTCCTCGAGAAGCAGGCTGTGGAAAGTTTAGTTTCCCCAAGGTTAGGCCTTGCTCTACTAATGAATACACTGTTCTTATTAGCACATACCTTTCCCACTAGATAGAGGTCTTCTCCCACTAATCTAGCGGTAGACACGGACAGAACGACCTTGGCATAGAGATAATGTGTGCCCGGTCTCAGAGTCGAAGCTCATCCTACTGTACTTCTTTGTTTCAGCTGCACCTGCTTGTAAAATTCCATTATGGGCGGGTCTTCCTTGGTTCTGAAATGTACATAATGTATCGCTATGTTTGCTGATGTCAGTCCTCTCTGCAGCACCCCTAAGTGACTGGGCAGACGGGGCTCTGCTCGAGTGTATCTGAATAAACATATACTTGGTTTGTATTCTTCTACTGTCTGACCGACTCCTCATTTGTATGGAAGGCTGAGAGGTGGTCGCGAGTGACCCGGGTGGCCCTAATCGGGTCACTTCCTTCAGTTGGCACCCGAACAGAGACCGCATCGGGCGAGTGGCCCTTCCGGGGTGGGGAGGTCGAGGCCGTCGTCGGGTTGGGATCCCTGCACCAGAGAGTTCCTGAACTCGCAGCTGCCCCTTCTGTCCCGCCAGACGGTGCCTTGGACAGCGGTAATCCCGAATGGGGTCCTGACCGGCGAAACACTTGGATCTGACTGTTTGGTCCGAAGAGTCGGCAGTGGAGAATAAATTATTTTGACCTGTGTGCACCAGGTGAGTTTGTTTTGGTTCTTTGTGGATATGGTACCATTTTGGTTTGTATTTGGTACGGTCTGAGGACCAATTTTGGTACGAAGTTTTTGCGAACACTTCGCCAGGCAACATAAATGAATTTGGCTCACTTTTGAAAATGCCTGGCTTTAGTAGGTTCTTGGTTTCCAGTTGTCATTGTTGTTCTGCAGATGCAGATGCTCGATTGGAAGAAAGTCAGCCGGTGCCTCCAGAAGGCACTCCGAACTTTGATATGTATGTGAAGCATGGCCTTGACCCTATGATGTTTAGTACGCTATGGCACAAATATCCGAGGGACAATGCCGAGTTGCAGTGGCCGTTGACGGGCATTTTTGATGAACAAAAAATTGGGTTTTTACAGGAGAAGTTGTTTGCGAAAAGAAGTAGACAGTCTATGTTTGATTCTCTTCGAACGTGGCAAAAGGAAGCTAAACAGAGGCAAATGAAAGCAGAGAAGGAGGCGCGAAAGATGAGAATGCAAACATTGACTCAGAAAGCTGTAGCACATGATAAAGAGAAGCAAGAGATAAGGATTGAACGTGAAGATAGGAGATTTCGATTGAATATGAATAAATCTTATGGAGCCCGAGAAGAAAATGATACTTTTGTGGAAGAGCTGTTAGATACTCGACCCCCACCTCCATATGCCCCACAGAGGCTATATCCCGCTCTTCCTTCACAGGCCCAGCTACCGGTTCTTCTGTCTCTGCTGTTTCTGCTTCTGTGACTGTTGATCAGACTGCCTTGGCCGCAGCACCTCCTGTCCTTTCTTTGTCTTCACCGTCTGTGGCAACTATGACCGTTAGTACTCCTGTAACACATATTGCTTCGGTGTCTCTTTCACCAGCTCTTACACCTGCGACGCAGCCGGCATGGAGACACTGGTGCCAGCCCCTTCTGTTGCTGCCCCCACTGTGTTCTTCCATCCCCCGATATTACTGAGTAGTGGGACGCCAGTACGTGGATTTGAGGATAGAGACTGGACTAAATTTAAGGAGCGTATGGGGCGGACGTTAGTCCGGTCTGATATGGCAGATGAGGAGAAAAGGATAGTAGCTAATCAGGCTGCCCAGTGGGCCCGAAACCCCATTTACAGTGTGGAAGATGTGTGGAGTGTGATGAAAGATTATGAGCCTTTTGTACAACAGCATGCCCTTAAGCATATGTCGCTACTTTGATTGGTTTGAGTTTCCGATGCGGGAGGTTCATCCTATTTATCATCCTGAAATACCAGAGCAAAGGGATCAGTACGATAATGTTATTAGACAAGGCTTAGCGGCCCGTTTCCAAGAACAATGGGTTTATACTCCTTGGAAAAGGAGTGAAGTCTTGTCTCTTAAGACTCAGTTACCTGATCCTAGGAAGAATCCAACTGCTTATTATGAGGAGTTGACTGAAGCTGCTTCTTCTACAGTGATGACACTTGCTGATATTGAAATGTTCTTTGGCTTACTAGTTCCGGTTGATATTTGGAGACAAGTACACACACAGGATCACGTTGCGGAATTGGGTGGTACCTGGGACCAAATTAAGGTATGGGATCAGGAACAGAAGCCCTGTGATAAGCCTAGACCAGAGATACTTGTTTTGCCCGGCCGTATCATTACGTATATGCATTCTCTTATCCCTCCGAGAAAAGTTGATTGGGACAAGTTATCGGCTTGCCGTCAAAAGAAAGATGAGTGTGTCTGATTTTTTCACTCGGTTTGAAGGTGTGTTTCTAGATTATAGTGGACAGGATTTGTCGATCGAAGGTAGTGTGCGACTGTTTGTTAATAGATTTGTTTCTAATTTACTTCCTGAGATTGCGACCCACTTACAGGCTTCCGAGAGCACCTGGTCCACCTCTTCTCCTTCTGTTATTTTGAATAAGGCACAGTATTATGAACACAGGGAAAATGAGGATAAGGAGAGGATGGAGAAGAAGCACAAGGATTTGAAGATGAAGGTGTTGTTGCAGCAGGCTTCTAGGCGGAATGGTAGAGGACGTGGTGGTTTGGCACAGCAGCTTCCACGCACTAGCAGGCCTACAAATACTACGCATTTAGGGCCGAATCAGTGTGCGTATTGCAAAGAGGAGGGACATTGGCGTAGCGAGTGTCCCGTGTTGTTGCAGAAGGTGGCGGTTCCTAGAGGACGAGGTTCTCGTGGATGAGGTCGTGGAGCTGGAGGAGCGGACAGGGTTCAGAATGCTGCAGCCTCACAGGGTCGTTCTGATCAAAATTATTTTGATGACCCTCGGGGAGGCCAGTATTATCATGATGATTACGATATGGATGAGGTGACAGGGATGTCCTACAGCTAGGACAGCCAGGGACAGAGTGAGGGACCAGTTCCGATACCTGTGGATCAAAGTGGTCCGTACGTTAGTGCGGATGTACATGGTTCGACTAAGGAGTTCTTGGTGGATACAGGTGCGACGAACAGTTCTATTTCTAGTTCCTTGGTCCCTGGGGAGACTCTGTCTGGTCATAATAATGTTTTGTTAGATTTTTCGGGTGTACCGGTTGTGAGCCCCATTTCAAAACCCCTTGCGTTGACTATTGGTCCTTTCACTGTGGATTCGCCATTCTTGTTGACGTCTAATTGTGTAGAAAATTTGATTGGTTTGGACTTGTTGAAAAAATTGCATGCCACAATTTACTTCTCCCCGGCAGGTGTTTACATGAAAATGGGTCCGAATGTCGTGCGCGCTACACAGTGTCTGTCCAAAGATGCGCCTCTTCCTGCAGAGTTTAAAGATGTTACGCCCACTCTCTGGGCGACAGGTGACACTGATGTGAGGCTGTTACAGATACCACCAGTTTCGATCCAAGTTAAAGACAATGCTATTTTACTTCGCATCCCTCAATATAAAATACCGCAGGCAGGTGTGCGAGCTCTTTGTAAATTGTACAGGACTTGATTGAGAAAGGAGTGGTTGAGGAGACGACTGCTAATGTTTGTAATAGCCCTATTCTTCCCGTTCTTAAACGTGCACCTACGGGTTCCTCTGACGATCATGCAGATGTTTATTGCATGATTGACTTGCGGGAAGTTAATAAAATAGTGATTCCCCAGTTTCCGGTGGTCCCTGACATTACGACTCTTTTGACAATGATTCCTTCTTCTGCTACATACTTTTCTGTCATTGATTTGAAAAATGCGTTCTTCAGTATTCCCATTCATCCTGAAAGCAGGTATCTGTTTGAGTTCACCCTAGCTGGTAGAAGCTTTAGATTCTGTTGCGCTCCTCAAGGCTATACAGAGAGTTCGAGTATCTATAGTCAGGCATTGAAAGGTCAGCTGGACTCCTTGTCGCTCCCTCAAGGTAATGTATTGCTTCAGTATGTCGATGACTTGCTCATCGCCTCGGATACAGAACAAGGTTGCAAAGACAGTACAGTTAAATTGTTGTTACATTTAGCTGAGCATGGCCATAAAGTAACCCTTTCCAAATTTCAGTATTGTCGTCAGGAGGTCACCTATTTAGGTCAGCTACTGTCGAAGGAGAGTATGAGATTGACCCCTGAGCGCATCAGTACCATTGTTAAAATGCCCATTCCGCAAACTCAGAAAGATGTGCGCGCTTTTCTTGGCATTACTTCCTACTGTGGCCAGTGGATTCAAATTATTCCCTACTAACCAAACCCCTGCTTGCTTTGACTACTAAAGATGTGCATGAACCCCTGCCTTGGACGCCTGACTGTCAGCAGTCTTTTGAGCAATTAAAAAGTACGCTTTGTTCGGCTCCAGTGCTCGGCATGCCTAACTACAACAAGCCATTTATATTATATGTCCATGAGACGGCTGGTTGTGCGCTTTCTGTTCTAACACAAACATTTGGAGATAAGCAAGGGCCGTGTGCTTATTTCTCTGCTGTGCTTGATCCAGTCGCACGAGCCCTCCCGAGTTGTCTAAGAGCGGTCGCGGCTGTGGCTGTCTCGATAAGGCAATCGGCTGGACTCATACTTGATACGGACCTCACAGTCATGGTACACCATGCTGTAGATACACTTTTGAATAAGACAAAGACGCAGCACCTCACCAGTGCACGTATGGCAGGTTATGAGTTAATGCTGTTCGCTAAACATATTACGATTAAACGATGTGCCACTCTGAACCCAGCCACGTTACTACCCCTCCCTTCTGAGAATGAGGAGATTGACATACATGATTGTATCTTCCGGACGGAAGAAGAGACGAAAGGACGGGTAGACCTGACTGATGTTCCCTTATCTGACCCCCCACGGGGAACTATATGTCGATGGCTCTTGCTTTAAATTACCAGATGGCACCACAACCGCTGCGTACGCTATTACTACGTTGCGCACGGTAGTTTAGACATCACAAGTTTCCTATCAGTCGGCCCAAGCTGCAGAACTTGTTGCCCTAATATGAGCCTGCGTATTGAGTGAGGGACTGGTTGTTAATATTTATACTGACAGCCAGTACGCCTTTGGAGTCGCCCATAATTTCGTGCGACTCTGGGCAGAGAGAGGGATTCTTACTTCCCATGGGACAAAGATTCAGCACGGTCATCTTATATATAGGCTTCTGTCTGCTTTGACACTCCCTAAGAAATTGGCAATAGTGAAGTGTAGCGCCCATAGGAAGGTTACTGACGATGTAGGTAAAGGGAACGCTTTTGCAGATCAGACAGCTAAGGAAACAACACACAGTAGACATAGTTTGCGAATGATGACAGGAGAAACGTTCTTCCGATATTAGCTATGTCTACGTACGTATACGTATGATAGTTTGACCTTGCCACTTTTTGTGAATCCATTGTGACAACAGCCATTTTTATGTAATTCCAGCCCTGAGGAAGTCAAGGGTTACACACCCATTGACGAAACACGTGTTGGCTGGCATATGATTCTACACTTCATTAAACGAATATCGGAAGAACGTTTCTCCTGTCATCATTCGCAAACTATGTCTACTGTGTGTTGTTAAACTTTATTTGTGTGCACAGGGCATGTTTTCATTTGTGTAACACGGACTCGCGTCCACTACTTAGGGTTCAGGTGTTTTCCCTTACCTGTTGCACCACACTGATAAAATCTTTTCATATACAGTCACGAGAACAGGTTAGCGCCACATATAGCTTGTGTTTGAAACACCCCTCCTTTTTAGTATAGCTAAGGAAACAGCCCGGACTAGGATGAAAAGAATGTTCGTAGCAGGTCCCGCTAGGTGGGTGCCCGAGGTCACAATGTTTGAAGATACACTTGAGAATGTGAAGGAAATACAGAGTGAGGCCACAGTAGAGGAATTAGCAGTGTGGCAAGAAAGTACAGCACAATAGAATGATGAGGGATGTTGGATTGACAAGTCAGGGAAGCAGAGATGGATGTGGCCAGATGCATATGTTCTTCCTGTAGTCACGAGGGCTCATCGCCCAGCCCATATCAGTGCTAAGGGTATTTGCAAGTTGTTAGACCCCGTATGGCAAAATGACAACATTTCTAAGACAGCTGCACATTTAGTGAAGTATTGCATGGTGTGCATGATGCACAATCCTGGGAAAGGTACCCCTTCACCACCCGGTAATTTTGCACCACCCACCTTCCCTTTTGAGGTCCTCCAGATAGACTATATCGAACTAGACAGGGTCAATAACCTGAAGTATGTGTTAGTGGTTGTCTGTGCATTTAGTAAATGGGTTGAGGCTTACCCAACCAAAGACAATACAGCCATGACGACTGCAAAGGTAATCCTAAAGGAGTTCTTCCCTCGTTTCGGCTTGCCCCGTTTGATCTGGAGTGATAACGGAAGTCATTTCAATGCCAAGGTCATACAGTTAATTTGTGACGGTCTGCACATAAAACAGAAATTCCATGCTGCAAATCACCCCCAATCAGCAGGTTTGGTTGAGAAGTACAATGGTACTCTCAAACTGAAATTGGCAAAGATTCAAGAGAAGAAGACAACAGGGTTGCAGTGGCCAGAAGCTTTACCATTATCTCTTTTGTCGACAAGAACAACAGCACATTCTAGAACAGGATTGTCACCTTACGAGGTCGTGTTTGGACGCCCGGTAAATGTCTGGGGCGTCCCGCGCCCTCGTAAGTTCTCGGATATTGAGTATCCATTATTGACAGATCACCTGTGCCAGTTAACCGAAAACGTGCGTTCTATTCACCAACAGATCCGGGAGGCTCTGCCTGATATACCAGAGGGACCCAGACACAACATCCAGCCTGGTGATTGCATTCTGGTACGCAATTTTCAGCGGAAGAAGAGTTTGGAGCCCCGCTGGAAAGGACCTGAGCAGATCCTTCTAGCCACCAGAAGCGCAGTCAAGGTTGCTGGCCGAAAGAACTGGATCCATGGTGCTCATTGTAAACGGGTGCCTCTATCTTCGCCCTATGACCAATGGGTTGCTGATGGCATCAGTGATACTGAGTGCGAGACGGTGCCTCAGTTTGTCGCCTTCAGAGAAGCAAAATTAACGTGGGCCCAAACGGATGAAGAGAATGATGATGTGCTAAATGCAGAAGTTACCAGAAATTCAAGCCATTAAGGAGCTGCTTTTTGTTGACCCCTCTCTGCCTGGAGTCACCCTCGGCTGAGGAATGATGCACCAAAGGATAAGTCAGATTAGTTAGGGATGGACTGTGTAAGTTAGGGTGTACTTTGCTATAGTACCAACGGTGTTAGTTTAGGGTGTCGTGAGATTGGTGCACTGTTCTGACATTGGACAGGATAAATCGAACGTGCTCCCTAGGAGGGGGTAGTTTATCCTGAGCGACGTGGGATTCATCGTGAGCTTAGGACTGAGCAAGCTCCACCGCCGGTGCTCAAGAGCGCCAACGATGATGAACAATAGGAGCCTACCAGTGAGGCTCTGACGGACACTGGGAACACTTACCTTTGCTATAAGTTTTATTACATTCCTCTTCTTGCTTCATAATGCATCCATTTGGTCGACCTATTGAGGAGGAGGAACAGCCATTTGCTCCACCACATTTAGCGCGTGGGTGGTTAACAAAGAGTAAAATAGTTTGCATATTAATTGTTGTGATTACACTAATAATAATACTTGGAATATCCTGGTTTCTAGGGGAGAAGTATCCTGTACATTCCTTGGTTGGTACAACGCCCACTCCTCCTGAGCACATTTTTGTTTCTTTGGCCCCTCACAAAGAATAATACCAATAACAAGATATGAGGGGGTCCTAGGGAAATTTTAAGACCTGCGAGGATTGAATCCCTAAATAGTGACAATAGAACACATGAAATCCTCGGGTCTAAGAAACCACATATGCCTGAAGAAGAGACAGCAAAAAATGATCTCAAAACGCTAGTAAAGGAGTCCCTTAATGAGGACGTAATCCCATCACCCACCAAGGTGGCATGCTTCATCGTCTGGGATTCTCCTCTTGACTGGGACCCCTAGCCCCGCCAAGGGCTACAACCCCTTCACTGTGAGGGAGGAGCTCAGGGATGTTTTTATTCCTACGTTGTTGAGGATATAATAAATCCTTCAGAGAAGAAGACACTTAACTGGTTGGATAGCGGGCGCAGTGCAAAACAAAAATAATGATGTTAAAACTAACTACCAGGTGCGATACAGACTTTATTGGTTCGTTCCTAATGTCAGGATTAAAAACAGAGCACCTGCAGTTTGAAATAATAACTGCATGTGGTGGACGTAGAAGGGTCTACATGTTTCAGCCTCAAGGACCCTACAAGGTGTTGCGGCTTTCGTCAGGACCAAAGAATATGAGTGCTACTGCGATGAAAATTGTTTTGTAAATAGAAGAATGTGAAAACAAATACAAAATACAAAACCAGTAATCCCACGCTTGGTGTATTCGATTTACTGGTAGTTCCTGCGAATGACAGAAACAACAGAAGAAATCAAGAATGCATACATCTCTTACATCAGACAAAAGGAAATGTTATTGCAACCACGTGAGACTCTGTTCTCATCCTTGGTTTGAACATATTAGAACAATCAAAGGCAAAGTGAAATAATATAATAGCTTGCCCGTTGTGTACGGATAACACACCTCACCTCAACCTGGCGACAGCTCAGGGGAGAGGCACCGCTCTGAAAAAAGGGGGGGGTTGATAACTGTCACAAATGTAATTTTTTGTAATAGTTATTTTGACACAGCTCCAATATTATAAAATCAAGATTAAAACTGTTCACAAGTCAGTCAATATCAAGAGGTTAGGGAATCATCTGGCTAGTGTCACTAAGTGGGAGTGAAAGCATAGTTCTCAACTAAGTTTCTGTTAGATTTTAAGGATATAATTGCAATATGGACTGAGTGTCTGGTTAACAAAGTGTCCGGTGAACCAAGACACACAATGTATTTACATTAAATGTTAAGAGGACCGCAGAATCTAGTTAGATGAACATTAGCAACTAGGCGTGCGTTTAGCAAGTTTATCAAAAACATTCACGGAGGGGCTAACTTTTCCCTGGGTAAGGTCCTGACAAGACAACCAATTGCAATTGTAATCACGGAGACCGCAGTACATTACGGTTCCCGATTCACTGCACATATTGCAATTGGGCAAGAATTTTTATAAACATTAGCAGCGTTATAAGCATGTCCCAGAATCATGTGCAGGCAGGACGTCTGCTCGTGTTTGTTACAAAGGGGGCTACAGGTCAAAGGAGGTACAGTTAAGTAAAGAGTCTTTGTAATATCTTAAGCTTCAGTATATTATTGCTTAGAGGACGATTAGAAATCGCTTTCAAGAAAGCATGTCAATACGGAACTAGTCCGATCAGGCATGCGAACAAAGGCAAGTTTAATCAATAAGTCTGTGCGTATAACCAAGAGCGCATTTTTTTTTTTTTAAAGGTTTCAAACAGCATGTATCTAGTTAGTACGGGATTCAATCGGGCTGTTTACCTCTCCGTCGGAACCCCAGGCTTCTCACGGAGCTGGAACCGGAGGTGCTCGCCGGTCCCGAGCGGGCGGTTTTATCCTAATCACCTGTATCATGTGACGCAAACGCATCACGCTCATTCATAGAATGTAGGGAACAAGAAGGCATGCTGGGATATGTAGTCCTCAAAGAACAGCAATATTATGAACACAATGCTGTCAGGGAAAAATACTTTCTGTATATGTTTTTAGTGATAGTTGAATAGGTGATGAGCCCGATTGTTGTCATTGGGCGATTCATGATACACCTTGAGTCGGAGTAGGGGCCCTAATTAACTATGAAGCAGAACACTATTACCCCATTCGTGGGTCAAAAATGCTACTGAGAAGACACAACAAAAACCGGGGAATGTCGAGTCATAAAATGTGAACACAGTTAGGGGTATTCATTAAATTAATAATGCCATTTGTGGTGATCACTAGAGTCTCAGTAATAAAAGAGCTTTTTAGAGAAGCCCTCAAGTAATAGCTCTGTAATGCAGTGATTTCTTCATGGAGTGTGTGTCTCTAGTATTATCTAGACAAGCAAAAAAGAAGGTCTATTGTGAATGCACGTGCGACTGCCGGTTACAACGCAGTCCACGGAATGTCATCATTGAGACCCCTGCTATCACTATGCAATTTGTGTACCCATCGTTGTTCTTTGGTAAACAGATAACATGCAGGCTATGATGAGCAAGATTAACCAGAGTAATTTAGAACATCAGTAACAAATCGATAAATTACTTTCTTAAAAAACTTCCTCATCCTTGAACTTGCTATGAGGCTACACTAGCAAGTTCTCGATCCAATCTCCAACAAAGACAAATAGGCAATTCTATATATCCAGTTTGCTAACAAATACAAATGTACGACATCAATTAGTCCATAGAGTACAGTTTTAAATATCCTAATCTCCAATTTAAGGCATCTCTTGTCTCTGACTTTCAGTTGAAAATTGGAGACAGATGCAGAGGGAAATGCCCATGTTCCAACTCCACTAATATCCTGGATAAGGCCACCACCTGCTTCTGCCCGAGAGGTTGGTATCTGTAAAGTGGAACTTACACCGCACTGGCCTCCGCAAGGTAAGCCCATGCAACTAGTAGGCAATGGAAGTTACTACTTAGACCAAGGATCTCAGGGAGGATGCCAAAGTCCTTTTTTATTGGTCAAAGACAAAAATAATAATAAAAGACTATGGGCCAGATGTACCACCATTAATTTTTGTGAGTCGCAAATTGCGTCAAATTGCGACACACAATTTGCGACTCGCAAAAATGAATGTACAACAGTGTCTCAGACACTGTTTGCGATTCCCAATTGGGTCGCAAATTGCATGCCTCATGCATATTAATGAGGCTGTCGCAATTTGCGACCCCATTGGGAATGGCTGGCACTCCCAGGGATGGTGGCCTGCTGGGGTCAGCAGACCACCATGTCTGGGACTGCTTTTAAATAAAGCAGTTTTTTTGTTTAAATGCAGCCCGTTTTCCTTAAAGGAAAACAGGATGCATTTTAAAAATAAAAAGGAAACTTTTCAGTTTAATTTTTTAAGGGCAGGCAGTGGTCCATGGGACCACTGCCTGCCCTTAAAAAATATTTGTGCATGCATTCCCAAAGGGAAGGGGTCCCCTGGGGAGTGCTTTACCACCCTTCTGAGAAGGGTGGTAAACTGGCAGTGTTGTGCGACCGCAATTTCGGTCGCAAAAAATTCCTACATAGCTTTTGGAGTCGCTATTAGGAAGGGACGCCCTTGGAACGGCCCTTCCTAATACCGAGTCGCTAACCCTATTTTGCGAGTCGCTAATTGATTAGCGACTCGCAAATTAGGGTTGGTACATGGGCCACATGTTTTTTGCGGTCACAAACGGGCCTAAAACCCCTTTGCGACCGCAAAAAACGGTTGTACATCTGGCCCTATAACAATGTCTGCATTCTAAAACCTAGAAAGGTAAATCAGAATCACCCTCCTTTCGTCAAACAAATGTCAAGTCTCCTCCTTCATTGCTCAAGGTTTAGGTAAAAAATAAGAGCAAGTTGGTAAAAAATAAGAACAAGTTATTTTATTAAAGAAACAATAAACTATGTTATGGCTAGACCCTATGTCTAGTTGCAACACCAAGAAAGAAACCCTGATCAGTGGCATATTACAAAATGATAGGGTCCCTCTGCAGACGTTGGTTAGGGGCCCCTGAGACCCTGAAATTCTTTGGCGTTGTGGTGAATGGGGGTGGGATTTATGAGAGGTGGGGACTTCAGGGGCTGCAGGAGCTTGCATTATGCCCCTGACCTTGATACAAAAAATGTGAATACAACGTGCAACGGTTGATTAAAGTCAAAAGGACAAGTGTCAAGACCCAAAGATGGATAGTTGACTTGGCAAAAGGCCTGCAAAAAGAAAACCCCTACAATGTGTGGCTCCTCAGTCACTCCCTACTGGACAGTGCATCCTAAGGGTCCATAACAACCCTAACGACCACCCACAGAACTCGCAGCACGCACAATGCCAGACCCAAATCAAATTCAGCCTGCAAAAGTTGTAAAACAGACATAGGGGTCGATTCCGATGTCGGCCGGAAACGCACCTAACAGTATTCGTCCGGAAAAAATACCAGCCGAACGCGTCTTTTCCGACCGACTCGAACACTCTACCGAACGAACAAGTACGATGCGCATAACAGCCCAGATTCCGAGCGAGCCGTACTTACCCATTCCAGCTCCTGTTCCCCGCCCGAACCGGATCCGTAAACGCCAAATCGAGTCGCACGGAACCAAATACACAGCACCTTCCGGCCGGACTAGTACGATGCGTCTTCCGTACGCGCCGAACTCGTCGCTACGTCCGGCACGTTTGAGCATCCGGGAGAGCTGCACATAAGCTCCGATTCGCGCCACAAGACGATCCATGGCGACGAGACGAACAAGCCAGCGACGAGTACGAGTCGAAGCCACGAGAAACCCGAACGAGACGACCCAACCATGAATCCCATCGCGCAGGTCCTACCAATACTCTACATCTATTACCGGGACCGGTACGGACGCGTACGGCGCAGAATGTCACACACACATAGGGATGCACAAATGACGTACACTAGCAACAGCAGAACCATAGGTGCGGGATGGCCATCACCAATGCCATACACACCCATAGGGGGATGGATGCCTGCCACTACTGCCATCCCCACTCATGGGGGGCTGGATGCCTACCACTACTACCATCCCCACTCATGGGGGGCTGGATGCCTACCACTACTACCATCCCCACTAATGGGGGGCTGGATGCCTACCACTACTACCATCCCCACTCATGGGGGGCTGGATGCCTACCACTACTACCATCCCCACTCATGGGGGGCTGGATGCCTACCACTACTACCATCCCGACTCATGGGGGGCTGGATGCCTGTCACTACTGCCATCCCCACTCATGGGGGGCTGGATGCCTACCACTAACACCACCCCCACTCAGGGTGGGCTGGATGCCTGTCACTACTGCCATCCCCACCCATAGGGGGCTGGATGGCTGTCACTACTACCATCCCCACTCATGGGGGTCTGGATGCCTACCACTATTACCATCCCCAGTCATGGGGGGCTGGATGCCTACCACTACTACCATCCCCACTCATGGGGGGCTTTATGCCTGTCACTACTGCCATCCCCACCCATAGGGGGCTGGATGGCTGTCACTACTACCATCCCCACTCATGGGGGTCTGGATGCCTACCACTACTACCATCCCCACTCATGGGGGGATGGATGCCTACCACTACTACCATCCCCACTCATGGGGGGCTGGATGCCTACCACTACTACCATCCCCACTCATGGGGGGCTGGATGCCTGTCACTACTGCCATCCCCACCCATAGGGGGCTGGATGGCTGTCACTACTACCATCCCCACTCATGGGGGTCTGGATGCCTACCACTACTACCATCCCCACTCATGGGGGGCTAGATGCCTACCACTACTACCATCCCCACTCATGGGGGGCTGGATGCCTGTCACTACTGCCATCCCCACCCATAGGGGGCTGGATGGCTGTCACTACTACCATCCCCACTCATGGGGGTCTGGATGCCTACCACTACTACCATCCCCACTCATGGGGGGATGGATGCCTACCACTAACACCACCCCTACTCAGGGTGGGCTGGATGCCTGACACTACTGCCACCCCCACCCATAGGGGGCTGGATGGCTGTCACTACTGCCATCCCCACTCATGGGGGGCTGGATGCCTACCACTACTACCATCCCCACTCATGGGGGGCTGGATGCCTACCACTACTACCATCCCCACTCATGGGGGGCTAGATGCCTACCACTACTACCATCCCCACTCATGGGGGGCTGGATGCCTGCCACTACTGCCATCCCCACCCATAGGGGGCTGGATGGTTGTCACTACTACCATCCCCACTCATGGGGGTCTGGATGCCTACCACTACTACCATCCCCACTCATGGGGGGCTGGATGCCTACCAGTACTACCATCCCCACTCATGGGGGGCTGGATGCCTGTCACTACTGCCATCCCCACCCATAGGGGGCTGGATGTCTGTCACTACTACCATCCCCACTCATGGGGGGCTGGATGCCTACCACTACTACCATCCCCACTCATGGGGGGCTGGATGCCTGTCACTACTGCCATCCCCACCCATAGGGGGCTGGATGGTTGTCACTACTACCATCCCCACTCATGGGGGTCTGGATGCCTACCACTACTACCATCCCCACTCATGGGGGGCTGGATGCCTACCACTACTACCATCCCCACTCATGGGGGGCTAGATGCCTACCACTACTACCATCCCCACTCATGGGGGGCTGGATGCCTGTCACTACTGCCATCCCCACCCATAGGGGGCTGGATGGTTGTCACTACTACCATCCCCACTCATGGGGGTCTGGATGCCTACCACTACTACCATCCCCACTCATGGGGGGCTGGATGCCTACCAGTACTACCATCCCCACTCATGGGGGGCTGGATGCCTGTCACTACTGCCATCCCCACCCATAGGGGGCTGGATGTCTGTCACTACTGCCATCCCCACCCATAGGGGGCTGGATGGCTGTCACTACTACCATCCCCACTCATGGGGGTCTGGATGCCTACCACTACTACCATCCCCACCCATAGGGGGCTGGATGGCTGACACTACTACCATCCCCACTCATGGGGGTCTGGATGCCTACCACTACTACCATCCCCACTCATGGGGGGATGGATGCCTACCACTAACACCACCCCTACTCAGGGTGGGCTGGATGCCTGACACTACTGCCATCCCCACCCATAGGGGGCTGGATGGCTGTCACTACTGCCATCCCCACTCATGGGGGGCTGGATGCCTACCACTACTACCATCCCCACTCATGGGGGGCTGGATGCCTACCACTACTACCATCCCCACTCATGGGGGGCTGGATGCCTGTCACCACAACCACCCCTACTCATAGGACGGGTAATGCATGACACAACTAGCATACTCCCACATAAGGACTGTCTGTAAATTACATCCCACCCCCAACACCATGACAACCGTGTGTGGTCTGTGTCAAATGCATACAACACTGAACATGACATTGAACATAGAATGTGACCCCCTAACATATGTGTCACACATAATTGTGTGTGTGGCCTACACAATGCAAGCAGACCATGACCACTGTGGCAATGTGGCCCAAAGCCCCATCACCACAGTGCCCAAAAGGTAAGTGTGTGCTCCATAGCTGAAGCACATTTTGAACAGTGTGGCAATGGGGCCCAAAGCCCCATCACCACAGTGCCCAAAAGGTAAGTGTGTGCTCCATAGCTGAAGCACATTTTGAACAGTGTGGCAATGGGGCCCAAAGCCCCATCACCACAGTGCCCAAAAAGTAAGTGTAGTCCTGGTAAAAGCTGAAAAAAAAAAACTGCAGGGATTATTCCTGGCCACACAACACCAAACACTACAGTGGCATTGTAGTGCGTGTGTCCCATAGCAACATAGATTGTGTGAGGCAAGCAGTGCAGTGCCAATGACACATCGTTCTGGCCATGTGCACACAAACATCAGCCATGGGGGCCCACATTGTCTACATTCACAAATAACACAATGACAGAAGTGAGCATCATAATGCAGACCCACATATCTGCACCAATGGACACACAAATGCAGATATCCTGTGGAGACTGTAGATGTCAGGTGAACAAATACCATACCATGGCAGCAATGGGACATACTAACCATGATCAATGTGCTGACTGATGACCTAGCAGTCCCAGGGCCAGCAGGGGAAGCCAACAAACAACATACAGCCAATGGCAAACTAAAGATATGCCAATGCAGTGGTGCAAATGCACAAACACAAACAGGCAGACTCACACTGCATATCATACACAACAGGTGAGGGGGTTGTGTGCCAGTGTCCCCAGGCAAACACACAACACATGAGGAGGCCAGATTCACTAATACACAGATGTCAACACAGTCACATACAAAAGTAACTCATGGATTGGATTCCCCTATGTGGGCAAACAGGCATTGTGAGATGAGAGGGAGCCCAAATTACACATGTCACACAAGCTTGTAGGAACAGCAACAAACACAGCAAGAGACAGAACCACCACAGCACTCCCCCAGGGACCCCACATTGTGGTGACACTAGCCTGCATGACAATCACACTGTGATGACAAAGGTAGATGTCATCCACACTGTGAACCACAGCCATGTGTCCTGAGCAACAAACTACCATCACACCTATACAAGCACAAAGCACTCAGCATGGCCTGCCAGCCAAGGAAAATATGGAGGTAGTGCCCCAGCCGTGCAACAACTCGCATTTGCACACACTCAACGCCACACACCTTGAACTCCACCAATGTGCAGCAGTGAAGCTCACATGGACTGCTGACATTGCACATGCACCCATGACAATCCCAGGGGTGGTGGGGGGAAATAAGGTGCAGAAACACATCACACATGGCCAGTCAACAATACTTGTGAATGTCTGACACACTGCACAGTATGCCGTACATGGGAATGACGTGAAATCCACCACAAACAATGGGATCCTGGCCATAGTCACACACCAATGAAGAAGCCAAGCTGACCCACAAAGGACACACATAGACAACTCCCAACATTGCAGCTCTGACCCTGAGGAGTGGCAACAGTCACACACACAACGTGTCACAATCACTGAAAGCATACACAAACAGAAAATCACATTACTCGTGTAACCAACAAGTGCCAAGAGGAATCCTGACTGTGTCCCATCTGCGTTTGCCCACATCCCCAGCCCTGACAACAAAGACAACTAGGGATGACAACCTCATGAACATTAGTTTGCCATGCACCCACATCCCGGAGAAACCAGGTCCAAGATGCTGGATGAACACAGAACAACTCAGCAAGCATCACAAACAGGAACATCCGTAGGGACACAGCCTGTGTAGGAAAAGGAGAAGGGAACACGCACAGACATGCCTACACAACACACAACACGGGCACAGCCTATATCACGGAATCACGCACTGCCATGAGGGCACTCCACTCCTGTGGAAGGTCAGCTGTGCCAAACCTTGTCTGTGCATGACTCAAACATGTCAGCAGAACACTCGGTCAGTGAGTCAACAACTACAACACACTGAAGGCTCTGCTCATATCAGCCTGGGCACGAGAGTGTCACGTCAGTCATCTGCATACACCCAAGACACGTGTCAAGGAACTTGCACTGTGTACACAGATGAGTCCTCCAAATTTGATGTGCTAAACTGCATGTCCATTGGAGACGGGCACACAGTCAGGGTACTAGGAACATTGGACAGTGGTAAGCCCACCAGATGTGCATCAGTGTAGGACAAAGATGGTAATCTACAAATGCTAAACGTACATCCCTGTGTCAAATGCTGAACATTACACCCTCAGACTGCAGCAAAGGATGCTATAGATCCAGACTAGATTAGGACACATATCCCATGGACCACATATAGCCCATCACAGCAAAACTTCATTTACCTGATCTGAACACTATTACAACAGCAAATGCATGATTCTACACATCTACATCATGTACCTCCAAAGATTAACCACAAGTAAACAAAAAGAGGCTTTATTCAGCAAGTGTGCAACTCAAATCAAAAGTCCAAAATAAACTAAGGCCAATGGCCAGTCCAAATATACAGTCCCAACAGGGTGATGTGTGACAACTTGTCAACAATTGCTTGCCTGCACAGGTACGGACAGGGGACATCCCCCTTGGAGGGGCATACGAGGGGCAGGCCAGGCACCGCAGGGACAGGATCAGGGGATGCCAGAAGGAGGCAGTGAAGGGGAGGTGGGTGCAGGAGTGTCACCGGCAACTGCAGTGGAGGTGTCTGACTCAGGGGGGGCTGGCACCACCACAGGGCTCAAGTCAGATGGTGTTGGTGCTGCAACCACTGCAGTGGGCTAGTCAGATGGAGTGGACTGGGTCCCCAATGCAGTGCCCGAGTCAGACGGGGTGGTTGTGGACTCCACCGCAGTGCATGACTCCAAGGTAGTGGAAGGGGGGCAGAAGAGCTGGGCAGGACAGAGGGGGGGACACGGTCTCCACACCAGTGGCACAAACAGGCAGAGCGTCTGGTTTGGGGGTGGAAGAGCAAGTGGCAGGGGGGGAGGGCCTAAGCAGTTTGGGGATGCGGTATCGGTGTGTGGGGGAACCTGAGGCAGGGTCTGGCGGTGGAACCTTTGGAGTGGTGGCCTGGGGGATGGAGGTGAGAGACTGGGTGGTTGACTTGCAGGGCGGTGGCGGGGTCTTGCTCTTCCGGGACCGGGGGGACTTGCGGGTGGGGGGCTCACTCTGCCTGCACCTGGGGGAGGGTGTCCGGGGGCGAGGGGCACTCCCTTCTGTGTGGGTGGACTTCCTCTTCCCCCGGTATGCTGGATCAGCGGGATTGGAGGGGAAGAGGCCGAGGTCACTGAGGAAGAGCTGCTGATCAGGTGGGGTTGCAGGTGAGGCAAGGGAAGGGGTCTTGGAGGGAGAGGATCTTGAGGATTGCGGAGTGACTGTGGTTGCCTGTGTGTGTGTGTGTTCCCCATCCCCTGTGTCTGTGGTATCAGTACCCTGAGGATGCTTGTGTGCACGTCTTGCCTTTCTCTTGGGTGTGTCTGTGCTGCTCGTGTCTGTGTGTTTGGGTGACTGTGCAGGTGTGCATGTGCTTTGGACAGGTAGGGGGCAGGAAGTGTGGATGGGGCAGAGGTGGGAGGGGTGAGGGACTGTTGGAGGAGGGACACTGCTGCCATCAGGGAGGAGTCCATGGACTTGTTGCTCCTCTGTAGGGCAGACATACCCGTCGAGATGCCCTCCATGAACGACACCAGCTGTGTCAACAGAGTGGTGTGTGCATGGAGGACACTCAGCATTGCTGTCTGCCCTACATGGAGCTGCCGAAGGAGGTACACAGACTCCTCACTCAGGGAAGCAGGGGACACAGGGGCAGGGGTGCGGTGCCTGGCACGAAGGAGACACGCTCCCGAGTACGGGAGCCTCCACGGACCTCAGGAATGGGAGCCAATGGGAGGGCAGTGGTGGTGGTGGTGGCGGGGCCAGACAGACTAGCTGGCCTTTGGTGGCTGCTGAGACCCGCCTCCACAAGGGAGTCATCCTCCGAGCTGCTGTGGTCCTCAGCTGAGGTGGATGGAGCTGAGGACTCTTCGGTGTGGCTCCCCTCGCCCTCCGTGCCACTGGGTCCCTCTGACCACACGTCCGATGCTGACCCAGTCTGGCTCCGCTGCTCCTCCTGGCCCGTGGAGCTGTCCCCTCCTGTGGCCGTGGATGTATCTGCAAACAATTAGGGAAACAGACAAACATCAGTCACCTGCACTGACCGCACACACCACAGTAAGTACAGCACATTACAGAGCAAGCCCTGGCATTCTTAGTTGAACATTGCCTAAAGTCCCCACACAGATTCGGGGAAGCCAATTGTCAGTCTGATGGTCAACCATGGGACTCACACCCCTCCTGCCCTTGCACCCATCTGTCTGGTGCCTGTCTGATGGTAAGACCCCAGTGCGGACACATGCACCACCTTCACAGTTGTTGGACATTGCAGGGAACACGGTGAAGTATGTGAACATGCACACATCACATCTCTTGCCACTGAGTCAGTGCAGGTGTCCGGATAAAGGGATGGCCAGAGTCTAAATAGAAATGCATGTGATGCATACCAGCACCAGACACCATGATGCACCCATGTCCGGATAGTCAATGCCACAATGGGGTGCATGTTGCACATGTCACTCCCCTGCAGGATCAGTCTCAGGAAGTTTAATGCCATGACACAGGAATGCGTGCAAAGTCATACATTACTGTCTCAAGTCACATGGCCATGGCAGCCAGCCAACAACAGTCTGCACTGTGTCACAATCCGAGAGCATGGGGAATGCAAGTTATGTGACTGACAAGTGCACATGTCCATCCCACAAATACCACATCATCTGTACTACTATTTGTCCACGTCATACCAACTGGACATATGGGGGACATGAAACACAACTCTCTGAACATGAGCACCTCACAGTGTGCTGTGAATGACAATACAGCTGCCTGAAAGTCACAGTTGCAAACACCTGTGTGCACAGTCAAGTGATCAGACACCTATAAGTCACAGAAGTATCGTCTATCATGGTCACATCTCAGATGGCATGCTGAGCCCTAACCGATAAACATACCAGTAGTCCTGACAACGAAGACACAGCACAATGAGACAGAGGCAGACACCTGAGGGTACATTTCACTGATCACAACATGCCAGATGATACACGGGAGTGGGAGTACAGAGTGTATTGCATGCCCTGGAGTAGGCATGACTGTCCAGCTCCACCTGTAAGAGGGATGAGTCCTGGACAGTAGGCAGGTGGCTAAGCATGTGTGACACACTGGATACACATACTCCTGAGGCCCAAACATTGTTCCCACCAGCAGCATGGGTGTGTGCCAAATTCCCCAGGGACATGTGGTGAGTCAGAGCAGCAAGCGGACCACATATCAAAGTTACACCCAGATTACATGTCAGAACTTAGGCATTGTGTAAGCAATAGAGCCACCCATGAATCGCACAACATAGTCACGGGAACAAATGCTGTCCCCCACCTTGAGCAAAGCAAAATGCAATGACACAGTCCCCAAATGACACAATTTCCTGATTATAAGGGCCACACATATGCGTATCCGAGGAGAAGTGGGCATGTCACAAATGAGGGACATGGGTCCTGGACCACATGACTGATGTACTGTGGAAGTTTAACCAGGCCAGAGGAGGGCACATAGCATGTCAGACAAAGTGCACAGTGCAGTCATGGACTCACCCCCTCCTTGCTGCTGTCTGTCCTTCAGCTGCCCATCCAGGTCAGGGGACCACCGCCAGGATCCGGAGCATGTGGGGGGTCAGGGTCCAGTGTCCGCCCCTCCTGCGAGGAGGCGACAGCTGCAGCTGGACCCTTGCGATCCTCCGGGTCCAGCCACGAAGGTCCTGCCACCTCTTCTGGCAGTTGCGGATCCTGCGCCTGTAGACCCCCACGGATCTTACTTTCCGGGCGATGGTCAGCCAAATTTCCTGCTTCTGGTGGGCATCAACCTGTGAGGATGACAAAGTGAAAAGGCCATTACTACACATGCAACATATACGTGCATCACACAGTTGGATATACATGTGTCAATCACAGGGGCATATGATGTACACAGGCAGTCCAACAATGGCTATGAACAGTTTGCCAGCAGTCACTACATGGTATCATTGCATGGGAAGTAAACCTAGTTGGAATGCACTGTTACTGCACTGTACCAGTTCAGTGCATGTAACTACACACTTTGGGGTGTGACAACTACTCAGTGGGCATGCTAGCCAGTGGTGTGCACACTGAAAGTCCTGCTAGTCAGACAACATGCACAATTAGTGAGGCAGTGGACAGCACACTCACCTGCTCCCCTGGTTTCCCATACAGCTTGCTGTACTGTGGAAGGAGGCTGTCCAGCAGGGCCTGGTTCTCCTCAAGGCTGAAGGCTGGGGCTCTCTCCACAGTACGTGCCATTGCAGGAGCCAGAGGATGCATAAACCACAGCAGTGTTGGTGGCAGATGTCGTCCTGGAGCATGTAGTGCAGGCAAGTGAGCTCTCAGGGGAACAGCCAGCATTATATGTGTGCTGCAGAGGCAGATACTGTCCCATGTGTCCAAAGTGATAGGTCCAAGTCGTTTGCATCTTCTGAATCTGACCAATCCATTGAATAGCAGCAATAATACACGCCCACAGCATCCTTCAAATCTTCAACTTCATGACACCCATGATTTTGCAACATTGTTGTGGCTGGCCAACTGAATTCACTGCATCAGACTCGTTGGAGCTTCGAAAACACGTCCGTTGCCATGCCAGGCCCCAGCCAATGTGTGCGCACCGTTCTGTCCACTGCTGTACAACGCGTATTTCGGGATACAACGCGTACCCGCTCACATCATATGCAATGGGCCGAGCGGGCACACCAATCGGTCCATTGCTGTACAACGCGTACCCGGGATACAACGCGTACCCGCTCACATCATATGCAATGGACCGTGCGGGCACACCGATCGGTCCATTGCTGTACAACGCGTACCCGGGATACAACGCGTACCCGCTCACATCATATGCAATGGGCCGTGCGGGCACACCGATCGGTCCATTGCTGTACAACGCGTACCCGGGATACAACGCGTACCCGCTCACATCATATGCAATGGGCCGGCCGGGCACACCGATCGGTCCATTGCTGTTCAACGCGTACCCGGGATACAATGCGTACCCGCTCACATCATATGCAATGGGCCGTGCGGGCACACCGATCGGTCCATTGCTCTACAACGCGTCCCCGCTCACATCCAATGCAATGGGCCGTGCGGGCACACCGATCGGTCCATTGCTGTACAACGCGTACCCGGGATACAACGCGTACCCGCTCACATCATATGCAATGGGCCGGCCGGGCACACCGATCGGTCCATTGCTGCACAACGCGTACCCGGGATACAACGCGTACCCGCTCACATCATATGCAATGGGCCGGCCGGGCACACCGATCGGTCCATTGCTGTTCAACGCGTACCCGGGATACAACGCGTACCCGCTCACATCATATGCAATGGGCCGGCCGGGCACACCGATCGGTCCATTGCTGTACAACGCGTACCCGGGATACAACGCGTACCCGCTCACATCATATGCAATGGGCCGGCTGGGCACACCGATCGGTCCATTGCTGTTCAAAGCGTACCCGGGATACAACGCGTACCCGCTCACATCATATGCAATGGGCCGGCCGGGCACACCGATCGGTCCATTGCTGTACAACGCGTACCCGGGATACAACGCGTACCCGCTCACATCCAATGCAATGGACCGTGCGGGCACACCAATCGGTCCATTGCTCTACAACGTGTCCCTGGACAGGTCACACGCATATATCACCATGCTGGTCACTGATGAACCTATGCCAGCCACATATACTTTCCAGGGACTCAGGGGCACACCTACAACACCACACCCAGTCCACACTGTATCTAAGGCATGTGTGGCAGCATAACCTTATCTGTGTATGTGGGTGAACATGTGGTTTTTGGGGTGGCACTTGGGGGCAGACACACCCAGGCTGTGCACGTGTTCATGGGGACAGGGTCCTTTGTGTGTTGTGCACCTGACCACTGTGGTGTGCAACTGTTCATTTTGGAGCATGTGTCATGGTCACATTTCCAGGTTGTGTATGTGTATGACATGTCACATACCCCCAGGCTCACATGTGGGAAGGCATGTACGTCACAGGGTGGCCCATTGCCACAATAGTGATGTCCCTCCGCAGTCTGTGTGCATGTTGTGTTTCACATGTCTCTGACTCCATGTGCACAGTGGGAGACAGTCTCCACATCTACGTGGTTTGTGCTTGAACTTTGATGTTGTGTGTGTGTGTGTCACAGACGTCCATGTCTGTCCTGCAGAGGCCACAGGGGCCACTACCTGTGGGTGTCATGTTTGTTTTTCTGACGTGTACATGATACGCCATGTCATGCCAGTGTCCATGTGGCAAGTCAGGGTCCCTGGGAATCTACCTGTCAATGAGCTGTGATGCCTGTGGAGCATCTGTCCAGACATGTCACTGTGGTATGTGTGTGGAACGTGAGAGCAGTAAATGGGTACTGTGACACAGCCTAATGGTTTCCCATAGCACACCCTGGAACCTGTTGTCAACACTTGTTGAACAGAGATGTTAGATGATGTCCATGTAGGTGCCATATATGTCCAAACAGAACGACACACACATCAAGTACTTGTGTTTGTTAATGATGTATCATGTGAAATTGAGTATGGTGAACGGCACATAGGTGGGGTGACTGACAATCTTGCTTTCTTCACCTATGCACTGCAGGGCTCCTGCTGTCCATCGACCATTCCCAGACCTGGCAACGATGGTGGAACGTGACAGCATCCGACGGTACCGCTTCACCAGGCAGCTGATTGAGGATTTGGCAGTGCGGTTGGACCCACATTTGCAGCCTGGCCGTCCGTATCCTACAGCGCTGACCCCCAAGGTGAAGGTGATGGCAGCCCTACACTTCTTTGCCACTGGTACCTTTCAACACACTGTGGCGTCTGCCGGTGGGATGTCACAGACTATGTTCAGCCGTGTGCTACGCGATGTTTTGGGGCAATGTTGAGATACCTGAACCAGTACATCTATTTTCCAACACGTCAATGACTCACTGACGTCAAGAGTGACTTCTATGCCCTGGGGAGGATGCCACATGTAATTGGCTCCATTGATGGGACACATGTGGCTTTGATACCACCACAGGCACATGAGCAGGCATACCGGAACCGTAAACATTACCATTCGATCAATGCTCTGGTGGTATGTCTTGCAGATATGACCATCACACATGTGTGTGCCCGTTTCCCCGGTTCGGCACACGATGCCTACGTGATGAGGAGTAGTCGCATCCCGAGGATGATGTCACAGATGCCAAACCAGCGTGCCTGGCTGGTTGGTGTGTACTGACTTTGTACCATTGTGTGTGTTCTGCTATGTTGTTTTCCGCACACATTTTCAAATCGGCTAATGTGCAATTGTCTGTCTGTAGGTGACTCGGGAACCCCAACATGCCGAAGTTGCTGACACCCCTCAGGAACCCTGTGACACCAGCCCAGATGCGCTACAATGAGGCACATGGTCGGACGAGGAGGGTGATTGAGCGGACCTTTGGTCTCCTGAAGAGCCGCTTCCGCTGCCTGGACAAGACAGGAGGGGCCCTCCCATATGCCCCAGCAAAGGTGTGTAAGATTGTCATCGTCTGCTGCATGCTACACAACCTGGCAGTGCGGAAGGAGTTGCCTCTCATCCTGGATGACGATGACCAACGTCCACCACCTGTGGAAGATCCTGGCCTGGGTCACGATGCCAGTGAAGATGATGATGATGATGATGGTGATGTCCGCACACAGCTCATCACCAACTTCTTCAGCTGAATGTGAGTCTCCAGAGGGTTGTAATGTCAATTATTTGAGTTTGCATGATATGTATGTGTGGTGCTCTGGTGCTGTTTGAGTGTGGCCATGTGCTACTTGACTGGATGCGTGCAGCGATGTGTCCTTGCATGTGGTCTGTACTGCCCAACAGTGTTGACATGCTAACTTGGTTTTGTGTAGTTATCTCGTGACATGTATTAGACATGAGTATTGCCGTTCTGTGCTGTTCTTCAGTGGTTTTGACTGTGTGTCATGTCTGTCCTTCACAGGGTGCTGCCGGAGTTGTTTGATCAACTTGGATCCCACAAATCCATGATTCAACTTCCAAGGTGGAAGCAGTCGTTTCCCTACAGGTGATGTGCCACACACCCCTGGACTTTCTATCTTCTGCACTTTTTGACTTTGTGGCCACAGCCAGGTTGGATTAGCTAGCATTTGTAGTGGAAACAACATGTTGCAAATGTGTAATAAACCTGTGCTTCACTTTGGGATGTGCGTTGTCTGTAGTCACACATCTGACTGACATTTGCTTACTGCACCTGTAGTCTAGTTGACACAGACTGTGAATAGGTGGCGTGTCTGTGCATTCCACTGTATTTAGTTGCAACATCAGTATAGGTGATGAGTCTGATGGCCCTGGTGTGTATGTGTTGTGTGGCCCTAGTGGTGTGTCTCCCTCATATGTGTCACGTCGCCATGACTGACATGATGGTGTTGGACTTGCTGTAGCAGTTAGCATGCACAGTGTCATTTTTCTGATCACCATCTCCATGACAGAGAGCACGTTGGAATCACAACAGAGGCAGATATGGTGTATTTGTGAGTTTATTTACATACAGGTGTGAGGATGGTGCACAGGATGGTGGGTGCTGTACATAGAAATTGGAATCCAAAGTTCCCATGTGATTCGGAAGTCTTGGTAGCTGAAATGTCCAGAGTAAAGTCCACAGTCATCTGATGAATTTGGCCAACTATAGCTCCCCATGTCATGTGGAGAGTTGGGTTGGCTTCGACAGGGCGTGCAGTTTGCACACAGAGGAAAAGTTCCAGAACAGGTGTTGGCTTCCTGGGGGATGTAGATGGCCATCGGCCTCTCAGTTTGGCCTCCTCGGATGGTGCAGGGGACTCTCTGCCAGAGTCCTCCTCCCTCCCTGTGGCATTTGCAGTTGTTTCAGCAGCAGATGTTGTGGGCACACAGGGAGGTGAGGCCATGTTGGTGCTGATCTGGCGGAGGCATGTCAGTATGTCCCTATGCACCGCTGTCAGTTGTTCCAATGTGTCCCACTTGGACTCCATGCCAGACATGTGTGTCTCGACATGTGACATGTGTGTCTCGACATGTGACATGTGTGTCTCGACACGGGACATGTGGGAGTCCAAGCGGGCATGATGGGCAGCCTGCTGCTGTTGTATGTCCTTGAGGATCCCCACTACCTGGCTGACCTCTCCGGTGCTAGTCTGGTACGCATCCGCGATGCGTGCCAGTTGTGGGTCATCATGCAGTCCAGATCCCTCTGCAAAGAGCGACCTATGTCTACCACCCCTCCCACCACCCCTGGCGACACGTGCAGGACCTGTGGTGGCACGCACAGGTGACCGTGGGCCCACTTGGGTGTTGTTCCTGGGCTCGTTGTCACCAGCTCCAGTTTGGGTCTGGGTCCCTGCGCTGTTGTCATCTGTGTTCCTTGGTCTGTCCGTGTTGGCAGGGGTGGCCTGTGTGTTGGCAGTTGTTGGAAGGGTGGGTGCAGGGGGTGCAGATGTTGGTCCTGCTGGTGCTGCATGATGACTCACACCGGAGGGTCCAGCTGGTTCTTCGCCATCCGAGGAGTGCAGAGGCTGATCCACACCAGTGAGCTCAGTGTTCACCGGAGCCTGGGACAGGGACTCCTCCTCGTCTGCTGCTGTGTCCCCATCATCACCTGTTTTGGGGAGAGACACAGATTGTATGTTATGTTAGAACTGGCATCAATTGTTCAAACACCTGACAGTTGTGACTGTACCTCTGGATGTGGGCCTGGACATTGCATTCTCCAAAATTGTGACAGTCAGAGAGTGATATTGGTGTAGCACATTGTCCTGCCAACCTGTGGCATGTCAATGTGAATGTTGAGGTGTGTGCATGACCAGCATTGGTGGTATTTGCTTGCCATCCGGGCCTCCTTCTCCCCCAGCCCAGTTATCCCACCATGAAGCGTGCTTCCATTGCAGGGAGTGCAAGTTGTCTTTCAGGATGTCAGTCAGTGGTGTCCTGCTGTTGGTTGTTGCACAGTTCCCAGCAGGGCCTTGTGCTCCCCCAGCAGTACCCAGTGTCAGCCATCTTGTGAGTCCTTTTCCACTCCCTGTGATGTGAGCATGGTTCAGGGTGGTATTGATGGGCCAATTGTGAGGCTGACCAATATCTGTGACTACCACTCCCATCATGCTATTGCCTCCACCCCCTTCCCAGCATGCCCATCCTTCCTTCCTTTTGACTCTGCTTCCCTGTAGGGTGGGGTGCCTGTGCTGACAGGATGGCTGGGAGTGTTGTCCTGGCAGTTGTTTGGCTACAAGTCCCAAGAGTGTCCCTGTGCTTCACACAGCATAACCCAGGGTGGTGGTTCTTTGTGGGATCTTCAGTTAGGATGTGAGGCATTGCATTCTCCCAGGTGGGTTATGTGGAGTTAGTGTTGAGGGGGTGTGTGAGGGGAGGTGCTTGTAACTATGGTCAGTGCTGTGAGTCCTCCTTCCCACCCAGCCCAGTTATCCCACCATGAAGCGTGCTTCCATTGCAGGGAGTGCAAGTTGTCTTTCAGGATGTCAGTCAGTGGTGTCCTGCTGTTGGTTGTTGCACAGTTCCCAGCAGGGCCTTGTGCTCCCCCCAGCAGTACCCAGTGTCAGCCATCTTGTGAGTCCTTTTCCACTCCCTGTGATGTGAGCATGGTTCAGGGTGGTGTTGATGGGCCAATTGTGAGGCTGACCAATATCTGTGCCTACAACTCCCATCATGCTATTGCCTACACCCCCCTTCCCAGCATGCCCATACTTCCTTCCTTTTGAGTGGACTTCATTGTGTGTGAGTGTGACAGCAATGGCAAGATGGCTGACAGTGTGGTCCTGTTGTTTGTTGGTGCCCAGTTCCCATCAGGGCCTTGTTCTCCCCCCAGCAGTACCCAGTGTCAGCCATCTTGTCAGTTGTTTTCCACTCCCTGTGATGTGAGCATGGTTCAGACTGGTGTTGATGGGCCAATTGTGAGGCTGACCAATATCTGTGCCTACAACTCCCATCATGCTATTGCCTACACCCCCTTCCCAGCATGCCCATACTTCCTTCCTTTTGAGTGGACTTCACTGTGTGTGAGTGTGACAGCAATGGCAAGATGGCTGACAGTGTGGTCCTGTTGTTTGTTGGTGCCCAGTTCCCATCAGGGCCTTGTGCTCCCCACAGCAGTACCCAGTGTCAGCCATCTTGTCATTTGTTTTCCACTCCCTGTGATGTGAGCATGGTTCAGAGTGGTGTTGATGGGCCAATTGTGGGTGTGACCAATATCTGTGACTACCACTCCCATCATGCTATTGGCTACACTGACTTCACCAGCATACACAGAATTCCTTCCTTTCAGTGAGCTTCCCTGTGAGGTGGTGTTCTAGTGGTGGGTAAATATCTGGGAGTGTTTGTTGGTTCTATTTGTGCCACTGCCTTGCTGTATTTGTTGTTGGGTTTGTACATGTCATGACACAGTTACATATCACTATGAGATGGCAGGTATTGTGTTTGTCTGACTAGCATTCACATCTTGGGATGAATATCTTTTGGTTGCTGTGTATTTGCTAAGGGTGCATGGTTTGCCTATCCCCTTGACTGTGATGTGTGTGTGTTGTCACACCATATTGTGTATATTAGTTGTGTACTCACCAGGCTCTGGGATGTCTGTTAGTCCGTATACGCTCACTGGTGGTAGGATGGCCCGCACCTTCTCCTCCCAGGGCCTGAGGTATACTGGTTTTGCAGGAGGGCCACTGCCGGTGTGCTGGCTGAGGAGGTAGTCCTTTTTGAGTAGGTCCCGGACCCTCCTGCGCAAATCATACCACCTGTTCTGGATGTCTTCCTTTGTGCACAAACATGGTGATTGTGCGTTCACCCTGTCGACAATCCTCGCCCACATCTTGGTTTTCTGCGACATGGGGGTCTGTTGTACCAATGTACCAAACAACTGTGGCTCTACCCTGAGGATCTCATCTACCATGACTTCCAATTCACTGTCTAGGAACTTATGATTCTTCTTTGGGGGCATTGTGATGGGTGGTGGTGGTGATTGATGTGTGTGTGCAAGTGGGGGGTGTGAGTGTAGGTTTAGCTGGGTGTGTGTGAGGGTGCTATTTGTAGGTGTGGTAATGGTGTGTGGCTTGTGTGATGTATGAGCTGTGAGTGTGTCTGTGGTTGCTGTGTGATGGTGTTCTGTGCTGGCAGGTCAGTGGAATTTGCAAAGGATCATGGTAGGGATTTGTGGCCTTTATGTAGGTGGAGTTGGAGGTGTGTCCTTGTTCCATTTTTTTTCCTCCCTGTATTTATTGGCTTTGTCGTTGCTTGTTTGGCCCTTTTTCTTTAAAAAAAATTTCCTTGGTGTTTTGGTGCATGTAGGAGTCGTTCTTGTGTCCGAGTAGGACGCTGCAGTTGTCTGGTGCGATCTTGTCCGACTCGTTCCAGCTGTGTGTCAGCTAGGTTTCATATGCGGCGTACGAGTCGGTCGCAGAGTATTGGGTTGCTTCGGCTGGGTTTTGTATACGTGTCGTTCGTACGGCTTGTGCTCCGGGCGATTCGGTCGTGTTTTGCACGCACAGTATCGTACTACGCGGGTCGGAGTTCGCGGGTACGTTTCGTTCGGGTTCAATCCGGGTGCGTGTCGGTCGGTTCGTTTCGCGTGATTTCCCGGCCGGATGGCTTGTTTACGTCCGGCTCGGTCGGTCGTTTTGTATTCCGTCCGAGTCGGTCGGATTTCACATGCATTTCATCGTACTACCCAGGTCGTATGGCGCCGGTCAGAGTCGGTCGGACTAAATTCCCGTACCGAGTCGGTCGGTATTTTTTCCGGCCCGAATCGGAATCGGCCCCTGTGTCTCTGAGCTACCTGGAAGACTCCAAACACCCAGAGCCAAAGGAAACTCAGTCATAGTTGAATAAGTTCCTAGTAGGTCCCTGGGCTTACTATTTGGGCGAAGCCACCAAGACTGAGGAGAGGCCGAACTGTTCCATTTCAACGAAACCTCGCACTTCTTCTTGTATGACAGTGTTGAGAGAACCATTCTTAAATTACTCTTTTTGGTCCAGCATTTGCTTGCTATTATGTCGCATTAATGTCTGTTGGGAGCAATTAAACTAGCATTGGCAAAGCCAATAGGTCTCACCTATGTAAAAGCTATTGGCTTTGCCAATGTGTTTCAGCCATGTTGTACACCAGCATGGCAGCTGTTCAGCATGGCTAAAAGGCAGTGGCATAGAGGAGAGTGGTGTGGAGTGACGTAGAGTGGAATGGCAAAGAGTGGAGTAGTGTGTGGTAGAGTGGAGTGGCATATAGAGTTGTGTATTGGAGTGGCATAGAGTGGAGGCGCGTGGAGTACAATAGAGTAGAATGGTGTAGAGTGCATTGGCATATAGTGTAGCAGAGTATAGTGGCAGAGTGCAGTGGCACAGAGAGCAGCAGCGTAGAATTCAGCACCATACAATGCTGTGTTGTAGATTAGAGTGTTGCATAGTAGAGTGCAGTCACGGAGAGTGCAGTGGTGAAGAGTAGAGTGGCACAGAGTGCGGTTGCATAGAGTAGTGCAGAGTAGAGATGCATAGAATGGTGCAGAGTGGAATATAGTGCAGTTGCGTAGAGTGTAGTGCTGAAGAGTGCAGTGGCATAGAGTGGAGTGATGCAGAGTAGAGTGTCATACAGTGGAGTGGCGTAGAGTGCATTGGCATAGAATGTAGTAGTGCAGAGTAGAGTGATGTAGAGTTCAGTGGCGTAGAGTGCAGTGTTGCAGAGTAGAGTGCCGTACAGTGCAGTGGTGCAGAGTGGCGAAGAGTAGAGTGGTGTTGAGTAGAGTGGCATACAGTTCAGTGGCATAGAATGCAGAGGTGCAGAGTAGAGTTGCATAGATTGCAGTGGCATAGAATTTAGCAGTATGCAATGCAGCGTTGTAGAATGCAGTACCGCAGATTAGAGTGGTGCATAGTAGAGTGCAGTAGTGCAGAGTGTAGTGGTGTAGAGTAGAGTGGCATCGAGTGCTGTGCTGTAGAGTGCAGTGCTGTAGAGTAGGGTGGCAGAGAGTGGTAGAGTGCAGTGGCATAGATGAGATGCTGAATTCAGTGGCATAGAGTGCAGTGGTGCAGAGTGGAGTGTTGAAGAGTGCAGTGATGCAGAGTAGAGTGGAATGGCGCAGAGTGGAGTGGTCAGAGTCGAGTGGCGCAGAAAATGTGGGTTACAAACCAAAAAGCCAATGGTAAGCAATGGGCAAAATGCATTCCAAGAGAAGCTTTCTGAGGTTCTTAGGCGATGCTTTTATTTTAAAGACTGATTTCTTTTTTCACCCTAAAATTACTTTTAAGTTTAATTCCTCACAACAGATCATTCTTAGAAAAGTTAGAAAGTCTGCTGGAAGTAAACCGTGCTATACCTGTTTATCTTGACAGATTCCGCCGCTTTGGGAATTCAGGTTCACTGTTTGTGACTTTTTGGGCTTATGAGTCAAGGTAAAAAGGCCTTGAAATAGACTTTGAGTAATTGACTAAAAAAACCTATAAAATTGCCCTACTCAAGTAAGGAAGAGGCAATATCAGAGATATACAAGGCCGCCCTATCAGATCAGTGACATCCTCTAGGGCAGAGATTCAAGGAATGGCTTTGGGAGGGTTCTGCAGAGATGGCACTTATGCTTTGGATCACACATACATCAGACTTTATAAACTGCAGAATGTGCAAGCCACACAGAAGGTGTTTGGTGTGGGTGTATTAAAATCAGCAATAGGGTGATGGTTGTTTTCATTATTTTGGAAATCATTACTTCTTTGTCACTATTCAGCAAATAAAAATTCACAAAGTTGATACTTTACTGCTTTTAGTTGATAACTTATGTCTAAAAGCCTTGGTGGGTTTGGTATACCTCACGTTAGTAATGACTGGGACGAGGATGAGGGATGTAGAGAAAATGGCCTGATGTTGTTTGGGCAAAATATCCCCTAAAAAATATCGGGAGACAGAAATATCAGAAAATAAGTATCGTGATACACAAAAATCGTGATGCACAAATATCGTTGACAAGAATATTGTGTTTTGAGGTTAGTACTATCGCTGTAAATAATATTGATGTTTTTAATATAGTTTCTATTAATATAGTGGTTAAAAATATATTTTTTTAAATATTGTACTGCGTTTTAGTTGATATATTAATTTTATGTGTTATTGTTTATATAAACATTATTCATTGTTCTTAAAGTATAGCTTGTAATTTTAAATAATTTAGAATTTGTTATTAATTTTTTAATAGAAATCAATAGTGCTGTAGCAGGTTGTTGGGTTTGTAGGGGGATGGGGTGGGAAGTTAATTAGGTAATAAATAACTAAGAATTATTTAATATATTTTACTTATATTATTGATATTTATTATGTGATTTATGTAATACTGTTATATTTGTTATATATGTTATTTGCAGGCTGTTAGGTTTGTAGGGGTCTAGGGTGGGAATTTAGTTAAATAATAATTGATTAACAATTAATAATTGTTAATTGTGTATTGATTTTTAAATATGTACTTTTTGTAATATTTAGCTTACTTATGTTAGTTGCAGGCTGCTAGATTTGTAGGGGTCTAGGATAGGAAGTTAATTAAGTAATAATTAATCAACACTTCATTATTAATTGTTAATTAATGATTTAATTGATTTTTAATTATGTAAAATATGGAATTTTGTTTGCTTATATTTTAGCTGCGAGATGCTAGGTTTGTAACGGTCTAGTGTGGGAAGTTAATTAAGTAATAATTGAATAACAAATGTTAATTAATTGATAGTATTTTCATTGAATAGTAATTATGAAAATTGATTAATTGTGTTTAGCTTTTTTATACATATATTTTTTAATGTTAATTATTATTTGTTTAATTACGAGTGTAATATGTTTTCTACATTTATGGGGTTACTAATTAATGTAAGGTGTTTGAAGTGAAGTATTTTCCCTACTCTTGCCTAGACTGCTAGGAATAGTAAAATTAACTTCTTCACACTGCAACACTTTCCCTACTGTTGCGCTGTTTGGAGTGGGAATAGTAAATTTCACCCCACCAAAATCCAGCCCTTTCCCTACTGTTGCGGAGACAGGAGTGGGAATAGTAAATTTTACCCCTCCAAAGTCCAACACTTTCCCTACTGTTGCACTGATCGGAGTGGGAATTGTAAATTTGACCCCTCTGAAATCCAACACTTCCCCTACTGTTGTGCTGTTCGGAGTGGGAATAATAACTGTTACCTCTCGGAAATCCAATGCTTTCTCTACTTTTGCTTTGTTTGGAGTGAGAATAGTGAATTTCACTCCTCTGAAATGTAATGCTTTCCCTATTCTTGCACAGACTTGAATGGGAATACTAATCTTTGCCCATCCAATGTACAATACTTTCCCTACTGTTGTGCTGACTGGAGTGGGACTAGTAAGTTTTACCCCTCTGAAATCCAACGCTTTCCCTAATGTTGCTTTGTTTGGAGTCAGAATAGTAAATTACCCCCTCTAAAGTCCAACGCTTTCCCTATCATTGCCTAGATTAGAATGGGAATTAGTTGTAATTTTCACCCCTCTGAAGTCCGAATCTTTCCCTACTGTTACACTAATTGGAGTAGCAATAGTAAATCCAACTCCTCCGAAGTCCAACACTTTCCTTGTTATTGTGGTTGACTGCAGTAGAAATAGTAAACCTAACCTTTCCGAAGTCCAAAACTTTCCCTACTGTTGCATAATGCATAATGAGTGGGAATAGTATATTTAATATTCTCAGACTCCAATCGTTTTCCTAATATTGGTTAAATTCATTTTATTGCATTAATTGGTTGTTCCTTATTTTATATTATTTGTTGCTTTTTTTTTTTTTATTAATTTGAATGTTTATTTTACTTTTTGTAAATGTGTTTTGGGGATTTTTCAATTTGTAATATTTTATTTATTGTCCACATTAATGAATATATTTTTTCTCCAAGTGTCTATATTTTTATGATTTTATTGTTTTTGTATGTTTTATATATATGCGGGACAGTCGAAACGCGTTACGTGAAGCTCAGTAAACTTGAGTACTGGAATTATCCTTTACGTGTCCTGAGAGTGCGTTATACGCTTGCAAGAGTGTGACTATATATATATATATATATATATATATATATATATATATATAT
Source organism: Calotriton arnoldi (assembly GCA_963921515.1). Classification (NCBI taxonomy): domain Eukaryota; kingdom Metazoa; phylum Chordata; class Amphibia; order Caudata; family Salamandridae; genus Calotriton; species Calotriton arnoldi. Next base: position 64,344 of record CAWUFW010013420.1, read on the forward strand.
ATGTTTATACATTTATATATATATATACATATATATAGAGTAACATAATTAAGAAGAATATTTATTTTAAATTATAATAATTGTATTATTATTTTAAGTTTATTAGTACGAATATATATATATATATATTAATAAATGTAAAATAATAACATTATTTAAAATACATATTTTACTAATGATATTATATCTATATGTATAGCATTACATTTGAAATATAAAACATTAACATAATGGGAAATACATATATGTATTATTTATGTTAACCTATATATATATATATATATATATATATATACACAGCAAACTCCTTCTCGCAGCCTCTTCACCTCTGCGCACAAATGGAGTACGGACCACAATTTGGTGCAGCTTCAGATTTTATTCAGCTCGTATGTAAAACAACTCCATCAGCATGACGCGTTTCGATCCCAAAGGGGATCTTGATCACATGACGCGCTACACGGTGGGTGGTTCATTTAAATACAGATTTTTTGCTTTTTAAAGTGACATGTGCTCTAATTTTCATTTGTCAATCATGTAAACATAGACAAAATGCTTTTATAGTCTATTGGATTCTAGTTTATGGTTGCATCAAATGTTTGCTTGAATATGCAATTAAAACCATAAAACCATCCCTTTTACATATCTAAAAAGCATTTAAAAAAGCATTTTTAAAACAAACACATTTTAATAAATCACAAAATAACATGTTAAGAAGTTGTTATAAAATCTCATAATGTTGAATAAGATCAAAACCTCATTTTTACATGTTGATTTCTGACATCCAGGTTTGAATACCAATTTGTCAACTGTTTATAACAGTTTATTAAAGTGCTAATGCTTTTACAGTACTACAAAGATGTAAACGTTTATTATGTAAACAGATCGACTGGAATTATCCTATTAGTGCAAATATAGTGTGTGTAAAGTGCTGAGTGCAAGGCTAAAAACCAACGTGTAACCCTTAAAATGCAACCTAAAAAACCGTGTGTAAGTGTAAAAAGTTAAAAAAGCAGTGAGAAATTCTAAAACATAATGTTTGATCTAAACAGTTCTAAAAACGACTAGCAGCTCAGTACTATCTTGACTATGGTATTCTGAAACAGGCACCCTAATATTTCCTATGATTGTATTTTAGAGGCAAGTATATAAATCCTCCGTTTGGTTCAGGCCCCCCGGGTGTTTGGTATCGAGGTTTAAAATATACCTCGTTTCTAACTGGCGCAGGGCTTTTACTCGGTCTCCTCCCCTCTTTTTACTTGGGACACTGTCTATTAGGAAGTATTTCAAAAATACTGGATCAGAATTATGTTTCTCCTCAAAATGTCGGGCCACGGGATACGTCTGATCATGATTCCTAATGGCCCTTATGTGCTGGAGTACCCTCTTGTGTCCCTGCAGTATTGTACTGCCAACATATTTGAGACCACACGGGCACTCCAGCACATATATCACATAATTCATTTTGCAAGACAGGGCCTTGGTGATGAGAACTTCACTTGGATTGAAGGGGGTCTTATATGTTGTCGCATTAATGCCATGTTGGCATGCCTTGCAGGATTTGCATTTATGAAATCCCATGCGCTGACTTAACCATGTTCCTTTGGTCGAACCCTCTAAGTCATTTCGCACCAAGGTGTCTCTCATGGATGGTGCCCTACTGTATGTTATCACAGCTTTCTTAGGTAGGAGTTGTCCAATCACAGGATCTCCCAAGATTATGGGCCAATTTCTGTCTATAATTTTTTTGATTGTTTTGCCCTGTTTGCTATATCCAAAGATAAATCTGAATGTGTCTTCCTTACTTCCGTCAGCTAAATGGGGCTTGGTTTGATTGCTTAGGAGGCTTACCCTGCTGGTGTCATTGCTTTTTTGAATTGCAGTGTCAATGCATTTTGGGGAGTACCCCCGTGCCAGGAATCTTTTTCTACTGGCCATTTGTGCCTGCCGCAGATCCTCTTGACTGCTGCATATCCGTTTTAACTGCAGCATCTCCCCAAACGGTATGCTTTGAATTAAATGTTTTGGGTGGGCACTACTAGCATGTAGCACCGAGTTACCTGCAGTGGGTTTTCTGTGCAGTGTAGTATGTATCTGTCCATTTTTAATGTAAATCTGCACATCCCAAAAAATCACTGTTACAGAACTAATAGAGGCAGTAAACTGTAAATTCAAGTTATTGACATTCAGGTTTTGTACAAATGTCTCAGCATCATTTTTTGCCCCTTTCCAAACTACGAATAAATCATCAATATATCTATACCATATTTTGACATTGTTGGTCATGTATGTCTTGTGTTCTTTATGGAGGACCAGCTCCTCCCACCATCCCATATGAATACAGGCATAGCTGGGGGAGAAGCTAGCCCCCATAGCCACTCCACGTTGTTGTTGGTATAGATAGTTTTCAAATATAAAAACATTGTTGTTAAGACAGAAATCCACCATGTTGACCAACATAGCACTATGTTGTTCAAAAACAGGCCCTCTGTGTGCCAAATAGTGTCTTAATGCTTTTAGCCCATCCTGGTGCTTGATAGAGGTATATAACGATGTAACATCTAATGTAATGAGCAGGTAATCTTCTTGCCATTCAATGTTTTGAGTTTTGGAAAGGAAGTCCGCAGTATCCCTGATGTAGGAAGGCAGCCCTTTTACATGGCTTTGAAGAAAAAAGTCCACGTATTGTGAGGTCTTCTCTAAAAGGCTGTTGCGGGCTGAAATAATTGGTCTGCCTGGGGGCTTAAGAGGATTTTTGTGGACCTTGGGTATGAAGTACATTATAGGGATCACGGGGTTATCATTTTTCAAAATCCAAAGTACAACACTTTCCCTATTGTTGCACTGATCGGAGTGGGAATTGTAAATTTGACCCCTCTGAAATCCAACACTTCCCCTACTGTTGTGCTGTTCGGAGTGGGAATAATAACTGTTACCTCTCGGAAATCCAATGCTTTCTCTACTTTTGCTTTGTTTGGAGTGAGAATAGTGAATTTCACTCCTCTGAAATGTAATGCTTTCCCTATTCTTGCACAGACTTGAATGGGAATACTAATCTTTACCCATCCAATGTACAATACTTTCCCTACTGTTGTGCTGACTGGAGTGGGAATAGTAAGTTTTACCCCTCTGAAATCCAACGCTTTCCCTAATGTTGCTTTGTTTGGAGTCAGAATAGTAAATTACCCCCCTCTAAAGTCCAACGCTTTCCCTATCATTGCCTAGATTAGAATGGGAATTAGTTGTAATTTTCACCCCTCTGAAGTCCGAATCTTTCCCTACTGTTACACTAATTGGAGTAGCAATAGTAAATTCAACTCCTCCGAAGTCCAACACTTTCCTTGTTATTGTGGTTGACTGCAGTAGAAATAGTAAACCTAACCTTTCCGAAGTCCAAAACTTTCCCTACTGTTGCATAATGCATAATGAGTGGGAATAGTATATTTAATATTCTCAGACTCCAATCGTTTTCCTAATATTGGTTAAATACATTTTATTGCATTAATTGGTTGTTCCTTATTTTATATTATTTGTTGCTTTTTTTTTTTTTAAATTAATTTGAATGTTTATCTTATTTTTTGTAAATGTGTTTTGGGGATTTTTCAATTTGTAATATTTTATTTATTGTCCACATTAATTAATATATTTTTTCTCCAAGTGTCTATATTTTTATGATTTTATTGTTTTTGTATGTTTTATATATATGCGGGACAGTCGAAACGGGTTACGTGAAGCTCAGTAAACTTGAGTACTGGAATTATCCTTTACGTGTCCTGAGAGTGCGTTATACGCTTGCAAGAGTGTGACTATATATATATATATATATATATATATATATATATGTTTATACATTTATATATATATATACATATATATAGAGTAACATAATTAAGAAGAATATTTATTTTAAATTATAATAATTGTATTATTATTTTAAGTTTATTAGTACGAATATATATATATATATATATATTAATAAATGTAAAATAATAACATTATTTAAAATATATATTTTACTAATGATATTATATCTATATGTATAGCATTACATTTGAAATATAAAACATTAACATAATGGGAAATACATATATGTATTATTTATGTTAACCTATATATATATATATATATATATATATATATATATATATATATATACACAGCAAACTCCTTCTCGCAGCCTCTTCACCTCTGCGCACAAATGGAGTACGGACCACAATTTGGTGCAGCTTCAGATTTTATTCAGCTCGTATGTAAAACAACTCCATCAGCATGACGCGTTTCGATCCCAAAGGGGATCTTGATCACATGATGCGCTACACGGTGGGTGGTTCATTTAAATACAGATTTTTTGCTTTTTAAAGTGACATGTGCTCTAATTTTCATTCGTCAATCATGTAAACATAGACAAAATGCTTTTATAGTCTATTGGATTCTAGTTTATGGTTGCATCAAATGTTTGCTTGAATATGCAATTAAAACCATAAAACCATCCCTTTTAAATATCTAAAAAAGCATTTAAAAAAGCATTTTAAAACAAACACATTTTAATAAATCACAAAATAACATGTTAAGAAGTTGTTATAAAATCTCATAATGTTGAATAAGATCAAAACCTCATTTTTACATGTTGATTTCTGACATCCAGGTTTGAATACCAATTTGTCAACTGTTTATAACAGTTTATTAAAGTGCTAATGCTTTTACAGTACTACAAAGATGTAAACGTTTATTATGTAAACAGATCGACTGGAATTATCCTATTAGTGCAAATATAGTGTGTGTAAAGTGCTGAGTGCAAGGCTAAAAACCAACGTGTAACCCTTAAAATGCAACCTAAAAAACCGTGTGTAAGTGTAAAAAGTTAAAAAAGCAGTGAGAAATTCGAAAACATAATGTTTGATCTAAACAGTTCTAAAAACGACTAGCAGCTCAGTACTATCTTGACTATGGTATTCTGAAACAGGCACCCTAATATTTCCTATGATTGTATTTTAGAGGCAAGTATATAAATCCTCCGTTTGGTTCAGGCCCCCGGGTGTTTGGTATCGAGGTTTAAAATATACCTCGTTTCTAACTGGCGCAGGGCTTTTACTCGGTCTCCTCCCTCTTTTTACTTGGGACACTGTCTATTAGGAAGTATTTCAAAAATACTGGATCAGAATTATGTTTCTCCTCAAAATGTCGGGCCACGGGATACGTCTGATCATGATTCCTAATGGCCCTTATGTGCTGGAGTACCCTCTTGTGTCCCTGCAGTATTGTACTGCCAACATATTTGAGACCACACGGGCACTCCAGCACATATATCACATAATTCATTTTGCAAGACAGGGCCTTGGTGATGAGAACTTCACTTGGATTGAAGGGGGTCTTATATGTTGTCGCATTAATGCCATGTTGGCATGCCTTGCAGGATTTGCATTTATGAAATCCCATGCGCTGACTTAACCATGTTCCTTTGGTCGAACCCTCTAAGTCATTTCGCACCAAGGTGTCTCTCATGGATGGTGCCCTACTGTATGTTATCACAGCTTTCTTAGGTAGGAGTTGTCCAATCACAGGATCTCCCAAGATTATGGGCCAATTTCTGTCTATAATTTTTTTGATTGTTTTGCCCTGTTTGCTATATCCAAAGATAAATCTGAATGTGTCTTCCTTACTTCCGTCAGCTAAATGGGGCTTGGTTTGATTGCTTAGGAGGCTTACCCTGCTGGTGTCATTGCTTTTTTGAATTGCAGTGTCAATGCATTTTGGGGAGTACCACCATGCCAGGAATCTTTTTCTACTGGCCATTTGTGCCTGCCGCAGATCCTCTTGACTGCTGCATATCCGTTTTAACCGCAGCATCTCCCCAAACGGTATGCTTTGAATTAAATGTTTTGGGTGGGCACTACTAGCATGTGATCAAGGCAGGGATCTGCTGAAACGCGTAATGGCGATGTGATGGTGTGCAGAATAAACTAAAAAACTAGCACTGAACCTGGGTCTGCGCTCGTTCTTCTCCTGGCAAAGGATTTTCAAGGCGAGGATTTGGCATATATATATATATATATATATATATATATATATATATATATATATATATATTTCGCTCCCAACTCCATCGGGTGATCGTACCTGTAACAGATGACAGCACTCGCGGGAAGAGTTCCGTAAAGTTTATTCATAAACTCGGACTCAGGGCACACAAGGCGCGTTTCGGCACATAGCCTTTGTCAATATTATATGTTTATACATTTATATATATATATACATATATATAGAGTAACATAATTAAGAAGAATATTTATTTTAAATTATAATAATTGTATTATTATTTTAAGTTTATTAGTACGAATATTTATATATATATATATTAATAAATGTAAAATAATAACATTATTTAAAATACATATTTTACTAATGATATTATCTCTATATGTATAGCATTACATTTGAAATATAAAACATTAACATAATGGGAAATACATATATGTATTATTTATGTTAACATATATATATATATATATATTTATATATATATACATTCACATATAGTAAACAATATTTTTGACACAGTATATTTGTCAATGATATTGTGGCAGTGATCTGGCCCGATTACTTATAGGTAATCTTCATTCCTCTTAATAGTAATGACTGGCTAGAAGATGAGTTGGACTAAGAGTATGAATGTTATCGGTAAGTAATCAGGCCATTAGGGAGCTTTAACGAGCACAAGATTACAATTTACAAGGTCAGGACTTTTTTTGCTTAGGCAGGGGATTAAGCGATTTGCCCAGAATTACAGGATGTTGAGCCAAAACTGGGATTCAATCCTGGTTGGCTAGTAAGACCCTCTCTATTTCATTTGCACTGAGAAAAACTAACTTAGAGAGCATTAAAAAAATGTATAAAATTAGCATTGACAGTGATAATCATTTTATATTGTGTACAGTGAAAAGTTTTTTAAAAGTATCAGTAAAACACAAACTACATGTACCTCATGATCATTAACAGTGTGGGTTTCCCCACATACACAGAATAGGTGTTATATGGATATTACAGCAAGTTGTCCTTGCTCACACAAAGTAGGTACAGAACAGAGATCTGCAGTGCAAGATGATCGCACATACATTAACACACACATGCACACCAGGCATAACACAGGCAGCAGCAGTGCGGTCATGTGGCTGGGTTGGGCCAGGAAGAAACACCACCATTTTACATGCACACATTTCTAAAGTTGCCTTCTTTTCTACATGATGATTTTTGACACATATTTGCTTGCATGACAGTGCAGGATTAGTTTCTCTGAAATCACAATGCTTACATTTCCACTTCATAGGTACACTATCACGTTACCTTAAACATTTAGAACAAGGCCTAAACGTACATTGTGCAAATGTTGTTGTTTGTTGTTTGTCCATAAGGCGGCACGGCTATCACAAGAGAATAAACAATGTCAGCCTGACTGAGGCCTCGAAATGGAAGTATGGATGCTGCTATTATATATGTACATGCATTTCCGTGTTCAATTTAGAGGAGCACTCTGCTGTAACTGTGAGGCTGCTGTTGTCGGAGTCTCAGCCCGGCTGATTCCTGTTTTCTCTCTGCGAGGAGGAATGTCCAACTTGTGACCAGGAAGGGGACCTGAACACATTCATTCACAGGTAATGGGGGGTTAGATCATCCAATAAGAGATTTTGGCAGATCACCCGCCCTAGGTAACTAGGTTAGGGAGCGCATAGTAGGAGTATACCAAAAGCGCATTTGCCTTACCCAAGCCTCCAGCGACGGCGTTTCACAGCGGGATGGCGAACCCCTAATTATTTATTCTCCTGCTGTACTCTCCGTCAACACACAGCACGCCATGAACACAAGTCCTTTGCAAAGTGGTAGCTTTATTTTTCTCTTGGCAACTCTACGCGTTTCAGGGCCAGACGCCCCTTGGTCATGAGTGAGTAATTAAGTTGCATATCGGAAGTGCTTAAATAAACATGTGACAACCAAATCATAAACATAACAGACAGACTTTCGTTACACATCGAGTTAAATCACTCGATCTCCAAATTTCCCTTTGTCAGCATGTTTCATGTTAAACCAAACAATATTAGTTTTATACATTTTATCCAGACGAGTGTGAATAATGTCTGTTTTCCTCGGTACCGCGATGGGGACCTGCTTTGCTCCTAGCTTTGCAGGTCTCTATCTGGGGTACTGGGAGGAGCAGGTGGTGTATAAATTAGACCTCTTCACTGAGAAGGTTGTTATGTGGGCCAGGTTGTTGTTCAGGTTACGGGTACGAATCCTGACCTTGTCAGACAGCGATAAAATATATATTTTTTCCTTTTTAGTTGAACACCATTGTCGTATTTAATTATATTTTTTGATAATTATTAATTGTTGTTGTGCTTCATTATAGTGATTATAATTATAAATTCAGAGGAAGGTTATCGCCGCATTGCACAGAGTATTCATTTTAAATTTAGCTCTTTATCGGTAACAGGAAACTTTCGCGCCACACCAGGTGTTTGTAATTTAGCGCAGCAGGAGTATTTAGGGAGAAAGGGATTTGGAGCCTAGTGCGTGTCCGGGAACTGAAGGAGAAGGATCAGGAGGCTTCCAGACTGTAGACGGTAAGCATAGGGACTGCTCTATAGATAGCTATTCCTGGGGAAGGAGGAACTGGAGTTAGTCTTAAGGGTGCTCTGCTCCTTAGGAGGCAATCAGGGTGTTAGTATGTTTGTGGTTTAATTTCATGGGCAATAGGAAGACAGTTACCACTCTTAGTTTAAAAGTCATCATGTACATAATTACACTAGTGATTGTTCTTTATGTTATCAACCCTTATCAAGGGGGACCTGAACTATAAACCTTGCATAAGGATAATAATCTTAAACTGACATAGAAGGAAAAGCACTACATATCCTAAAGAAACTTAGGAGGTGAGAGTATTTTACGAATAGACAAATAATTCTTCTTGGGTATGCTCAGATATATCAAGGTATTTCTACTTTTTTACTACAGAAATTAATTACGGATCAAAAGAATGATTTAATAACTGGAGCAGTGAAAAAGTATCAAGCTCAGAATTTTAAGGTAAATTAAAAGTTCCAGACTTATTTTTGAATACTTATTTTTAGAGAACATCAGATGGTGGGCCTCAGGAATGGTATAAGGGTTCTGGATGTGCACATTACAGGAAAGGTAAAACTATCTCTAAAATAGAGGTTGTTTTGTAAATGGAAAAAAATGTATTTACAAACAAACCAAGGGATTGGGTCATGATGAATCAAAGGATAATGTGGGGATGTGACTATTGATCAAAAATCATGTTATGGGACCAATAATTGAAATATATGTAAGATATGAAGAGAGATAATGAAGTCATTGTACCCTCTGTAGCCTTGTTAAATTTGGAGTTAAGACGGTGTTATTAATTCCATAAGTGTGTTGTCAAATAGATTGATTATGTTACAGTGAATTATGTTTAGATTTTAATTTATATCATTCTATGTTTGTGACAGCCCTGAAGAAGCGCAGTGGAGTGCGAAACACGTGTTGGCTTTTGTCTGATTGCTTACAGTATAAGGCTGTTTTTGGATTTATTGACATGGAGAATAAACTTAAAGAAAGAATAAACACAACTAAAGAAACAAATCAAGAAGACTTGTTGTGAATTGTTGCGTTTGTGGATATCTCAGTATTTTGTTGTTTTTTAAGATTGTAAAAAAATACTGGTGGGGACCAGTAACTGGAAAACTTAGCGCAGGGCAGAAATACTGTTATCCAAATTGTTTATTTTTTTATATAGATATATATATATATATATATTATCTACTGGCGGTCGCCAGTAGATAGTTCTAGTTACAACCTATTATCCATAGGAAATCCGCGACATTCTATTTGAAATAACTCTCTTGCCGGTTGACGTATCTTCGCAAAATTTTCAAACTTTGTGGGGCGCTCCGGTCCGCTCCTACCCTGAAAGTCTCGGGGGGATTTGTCAAGCGGGGGCCGAGAAAAAAGGGGGGTCCCAAAACGCGTTTTCCCCATGCAATTTTCCATAGGAAACTTTAGACACGGCTACAGCCCGAACTGCTGAACGGAATTACACCAAATTTGGCAAAGAGGTAGTTCTTGGTTCAGAAAGAACCCTTTTTGTTAAATGGTGTAAATCCGTTCAGTAGTTGCTGAGAAAATCAAAAGTAAAAAGATAGATATATCTATGGCCGAGTAGGGTCCGCGTACCCTCAGCGCACCCTGCGCACACCGTCCCGATCACGAGCTGCATGTTAATTGGCTGTCAGCTGGCTGTCAACATTCCGATTCAGGAAATGTTGGCAGCCATTTTATCCCTCGGTAGAACCGAGGGACAGAAACAAGTGCGCAAAGCGCACAAAGGGGGCAGGGTAGAAACACCCTGACCCCTAGGTTTGCTCAGGGGGTCCCACAAGGACCCCTGGGCAAAAAAAAAAAAAAATTTTTAAATCGGCAGGATGCGCTCAGGGTGCGCGAATCCTGCCGAAAAAAATCAAAGCGCGGTCTCCCGCGCTTCGGTGCATTTTGCCCCCGGGTGGCCCAAGTCCCGGGGGCATGGTGGGGTGGGTATATTGTTTGTATGGGGGGCCTCAAAGGGCCCCCAAGCCCCGAGGACCGCCACCCCCGGGGCTTTATAAAAAATGGTGCGGGAGGGCTCTTCTACCCTCCCGCAGCCCCGGGGACCGCCACCCCCGGAGCTTCTTTTTTAAATAAATAAGGTGTGGGGGGCTCCAGCCCCCACACGCCCGGGGACCACCACCTCCCGGGGCACTTACAAAATAAATGTGGGGGTCCATTACGGACCCCCAGAGCCCGGGGACCACCACCTCCCCGGGGCTGTGCAACTTAAGGGAGGGGGCCGCGCGGCCCCCTCCTGGAGCCCTTGATGGCCCTGGGGACCGCCACCCCCAGGGCCGGCTCCTGCAGTGTCCCGGGGTGCCTACCCCGGGACACTGTAGTTTGCTATGGCAGGACGGGAGCCTCGCGGCTCCCGTCCTGCCATAGCAAACTGCTTTGGATATTGGAGAGAGAGCAGGGAAACCTGCTCTCTCTTCCAATATCCAAGCACATTGCTTTCCACATGGGGAGCTGCATCTTAGCAGCTCCCCATGTGGAAAGCAATGCCGGCTCCCAAGGGACGTGGGGAGCCGGCGGGACTGTGGGGGGATTGGGGACCCCCCCACAGTCCCCAACGGAGAGGGCCAGCCCCGGGGGATGGGGTCCCCGGGGCCTTAAATGGCCTGAGGAGGGGGGCCACGCAGCCCCCCTCCAAAGAAAAAAAATCGAGGCCATGCCCCGGGGATGGGGTCCCCGGGGCCAATACAGGCCCAGGGAAGGGGGCCACGCGGCCCCCTTCCCGTTTTTTTAAAATTTAATTTAAAAAAGGGGTAAGGCCCTGGGGGATGGGGTCCCCAGGGCCCAAAAACAGGAAAAAGGAAGGGGGCCACACAGCCCCCTTCAGAGGACAAAAAAACGATCGGGCCCGCAGGCCCCGCCACCTTCCTTCACCACTCTGCAAACGCGCCCCTGGTGCGTTTGCAGAGAGAACAATCCCCTTGAATACTGGGGGTCCTGGGGCCAACTAGCCCACCAGGAACCTCCAGTATGCGCCAGGGGCTGCGTTGCAGAGAGGTGTACAGAGGCCACGCCCCTTTTACACCTCTCTGCAACGCAGCTCTGTGGCGCTTTTGGATATACCTGTTGGGCTAGTTGGCCCCCAGGGACCCTCAGGATTCAAGGGAGTTAATCCCCGACTTAAAACGCGCCACGGGGCGCGTTTGCACAGTGGTGAAGGGAGGGCGGGGCTTCAGGTGACATCTGTGCAAACGCGCCCCGTGGCGCGTTTTAAGTTGGGGATTAAATCCCCTTCAATCCTGAGGGTCCCTGGGGGCCAACTAGCCCAACAGGTACATCCAGAAAGCGCCACAGAGCTGCGTTGCAGAGAGGTGTAAAAGGGGTGTGGCCTCTCTACACGTCTCTGCAACGCAGCCCCTGGCGCATATTGGAGGTTCCTGGTGGGCTAGTTGGCCCTAGGGACCCTCAGGATTCAAGGGACTTAATCCCCAACCTAAAACGCGCCACGGGCGCGTTTGCACAGATGTCACCTCAGGCCCCGCCCCTCCCTTCACCATTGTGCAAATATTCTTCTAAAATCAGCCGAAATACGAATTCCGATTTACTCACCTGTTATAAGGAGAGACCTCAGTGCTGTATCTTTCAGTCCAGTACTGGTCCTGAAAAGTAATTTTAACCGTACTTACCAGTAACTTGAATTTCCTTCCATAGGATATCATTGCCTGCTTTTTGCTGAAAAAGTTTCTAAGTGTTGATTTTTGAAACCTACAAATATTCCTCTAAAATCAGCCGAAATACGAATTCCGATTTACTCACCTGTTATAAGGAGAGACCTCAGTGCTGTATCTTTCAGCCCAGTACTGGTCCTGAAAAGTAATTTTAACCGTACTTACCAGTAACTTGAATTTCCTTCCATAGGCTAACATTGACTGGTTTCACTTGGAAATTCTTCTAAGTGTGGAGTTTTGGAACTTTAAATTATTCTTCTAAAATCAGCCGAAATACGAATTCCGATTTACTCACCTGTTATCAGGAGAGAACCCAGTGCTGCATCTTTTAGCCCAGCACTGACCCTGAAAAGTAATTTTAACCGTACATACCAGTAACTTATCTTTTCTTCCATAGGAATCCATTGTCTGGTTTTCAGCAGAAAAGTTTCAAAGTGTCGATTTTCACAAACTACAAATATTCCTTAAAAATCGCCTGTATGACTTAAACGCATTTTTCAACTGTTTACAGGAGATGCACCAGTGCTGGATCCAGGATCCAACACTGAGTAAGAAAAAGTAACGATAACAGTTTTTACCTGCTAAGTGAATTTCCTTCCATAGGATAACATTGGTGATTCTATGAGGAAAAGTTTCTAAGCGTCAACTTTTAAAATACAATAATATTCCTTAAAAATCACGACTGTAACCAAAACGCTTTTACTCAACTGTTTACAGGAGATGTCCCAGGACTGAATCTAGGATCCAGTCCTGTGGTTAGAAAAGTAATCCATAAAGTAACTAATTGCATTTAACTAGAAATTCACATTGAGCTGAATGTTGCATTGTTTGAAAATGTGTTGCCCATTGCAACAACTGTAACTACTGTACTTAAAAGTCTATTGCCTATGTGCTAAGTATTTAAACTAAAGTAATTCATTCTGAGAAAGTATTTTTTGTAATGTAATGTATAATGTAATTACAATGTAATTTAAAAAATAAAATATGTAAAAGAAATTGTTTCTAAAAATGTAGTAAATCAGTATGAAAAAAATTAATATAAAAATTAATACATTTAAAAAATGTCATTTAAAAAACCTTTGAAATTCACTGAAAAAACCATAGGTTTTAGGGACAGTTATAGTTACAAATTAGCATTTAAAAAACCTTTGAAATTCACAGAAAAAACCATAGGTTTCAGATATGTTATAGTTACAAATTAGCATTTAAAAAACCTTTGAAATTCACTGAAAAAACCATAGGTTTTAGGGACAGTTATAGTTAGTTGGACATTTCACTCGTACAAAACCCGTGAAATTCCCCCGTTATAGTTAGTTCAGCTAACTATAACTCGCGCCCCGTAATGCACTGCTGATGACGTCACATATTACATCACTCATGACATGGTCAGTGACATCACTGATGACATCACTGATGACATCTCAAATGACATCACTGATGACATCATCCACGTGATAATCTGATGCAGCTCCTCACACCCTAATATAACCTTTGATACACCCAATCTAAATTACAGACTGCCATTCGCAAAACTATAGACACTCCAACACCAATAACTACATACCCACTCACTGATTCTTAGGTCTACACACACACATCCACTCACTCACCCGTACAGTCACCCATACTTATGGTCACTCAGTACAGGACTATCATATGCACTCTTACTCCTATATAGACACTCAAACACCGCCACTCATCCATAGAGGTACTCACACACCTAGTCAGTCATGCAAATAATTAAACACACTGCCATTTACTCACCTATACAGTTATACACACACCAGCTCACTTAATCATACAAATACTAGCACATTGTTACGCTCTTATACAATCACTGATACAAGCACACACTCATCCATACAGCCACTATCACAATCACTCACTCTCGCTTATAGCTATTTATATACTCCAACACACATATATACTGCCTTTCACATATGTAGTTACTCACACATGTACCACTGGAACATACATTCACTCACTAACACACTCTTACACACACTTACCCACCCATACAGTCTATCACAGATGCACTCTTGAAACCATCCACCCAGTGAATCACCCACTCACACATCTATGCACAGTCGCACACACCCCATCCACACAAACACTCAGGCACCCATACAGATACTCAGACAACAAATCAATAACTCTTATAGACACTCATGTAGCTATTCACAAACCCATGCAGCCACTTACACAGCAACAGACAGACGGATACAGACATTCACCCAGTTTAGTCACTAACCCATGCATTCAGTAAGATACGTTAAATCACTCACTTATAGAGTCAGTCACGCACCTACTAAATCATCCATACAGACACTTACACACCCACTCATTCTTCAATACGTCTTTTCCTATATATATTAAAAATATTTAAACTTTACAGAAACACACAGTCACTGGATGATGTCATCAGTGATGTCATTTGAGATGTCATCAGTGATGTCATCAGTGATGTCACTGACCATGTCATGAGTGATGTAATATGTGACGTCATCAGCAGTGCATTGCGGGGCGCGAGTTATAGTTAGCTGAACTAACTATAACGGGGGAATTTCACGGGTTTTGTACGAGTGAAATGTCCAACTAACTATAACTGTCCCTAAAACCTATGGTTTTTTCAGTGAATTTCAAAGGTTTTTTAAATGCTAATTTGTAACTATAACATATCTGAAACCTACGGTTTTTTCAGTGAATATATATATATATATATATATATATATATATATATATATATGAATGTCCTAATGAAGGCTGTCTGACTACAACTGAAAAGCATGATCCACAGATGATATACAATGGCCTACCTGGATAAGACATGATAGGAATATATTTTTATTTTTACTTGGATTGTCAACAACATTTAATCGTGGCTGTTTATGATAAAGAGCCATGTCTAGGTTTAATGTATATTATAAATTCAGGAGACCCAGGAGAAAAAATATCAAATAGACCATTTGTACAGGGGTCTGAAGGGTTTGGCGAGGAGAAGTGGTGTTATGATCCAGGTAAAGTTATTGGAAAAAATTCTTATGGTGATGCTGGAACCCAGGCGGCAGATAGCTGAGAGGGCCAATGAGTCTACATAGTGGAGGTACTTAACTGAGAGTGACTCTTGATTTGGGTTGGGAAGGAAAAGAGACTAGTAGACATGCACAAGGCAATAAGCCACAGGAAGATACCCTTAACCTCTATGCCCTTTATCTGCTTCACAAACTGGACATTGGCGCTGGACGCCCTGGTGGGTCGGATAAAAAAAGGATGTCAGTGAAGGTATTGAGCCTGGTTGGTAGGCTGTGGAGGAAACATGACCAGCCTCTGGACTCAAATGCATCTGAGGGAGGAGAATGGCCAACAGTCCCAAATACTCATGTATTAACCAAAGATGGAGTCCTATCGCTTCCACCTTCTCTGCCAAGGACATTGTGTCCCCAAAGTCACATGGGCACATCTTGTAAACCACAACAATCCCCAGCAATGTACACATTCATAAATTACTGGTTAGTTATTAATGCAGTACTGCCATCAAAATGGGTAAATAACTATAAATAACCCTGGAAGTTGAGGAATACCTCAGTTTCTGTGCAGCAACTATGGGATACAGATGGTATTGGCACACTGCAGTAGTGTTCCTGCAAGCCCCCTTCTAATTACAAGCCCACTGACAGAGATTTGAACAAGTCACATTAAACAATCAGTCACAGTTTTGAAATGGACTCAAATGTTAACCTTGCTGCTCTATGTCATGTGTAACACCCTCAGCCATGAGCAGCTTTTGTAGTCAACATCACTTTGCATGTTAGTATTTTTGAGACAATATTGACAATGCTAAAAGCAAAACTATAAACCCCAGAGTGCAACAGGCTGTTGGTTGAAAAGCCTGCACTGACTGACTCCATCACATGACTTGGAGCTACCTAGCAGTGGTATAAATAACAAGGTTTGGGGTTTTCTTCCTACTTTTTTATTTGCAATATGAACACACACTTAAAGTATTATTTTTCATTTCTATTGTAGTATGAAAAGTGTATATTAGTCATGATATAACCACCCTCTGCTAGCTAGAAAGGCTGGTTTTCTGAATATACTGCTTCTTGAATTAAGCTTCAGGAAACATGCCAATCTATTTTTTATTAACTTTTATAATGATTATTTTACTTCTTCTAATGTAATGAGTTTAAACAGATAGTGCACTGTTCTAGAAACTACTCTGTTTGATATCATCAGGAATCTTACATGGAGCCCTCTACTCTTTTTAGCAGGCAATTTTTATGCCAACCTGGTAGCGCCATTGCCCTGCGTGAATAACCATATTAACAAACTTAATGACAGCATAATTTCAGATTCCCATTCCTTTAGTACAGACCCCCAAGCTGTACTTCTTTTAGAACTGCTTTTCGATTGGAATGTATATAACATCAATTCTAACTTTTTGCATGTTGGCCTCTGTAGTGCACTGATCTGGGTATCATTTCCTGGACGCAGCTTGCTATTTTCTCTGTGCTCAGAAAGGGACACTGGAGATCTGGAGGAAGGGAGTACACACGTGCTTGATCTAGCAGCAAAGGGACAGACTGGGCTCTCTGCCTCGCCATCCACGAGCAGGGCTGCTCCCTGTAAATGTTTACATTCACTCGCCTAATTCTGTAACTGAAATTATGAAGATAGCAACTGATAATATGATGACTGACTGACAGCTCTATTCATGGACCAGTCCTTTCGGTGATCACAACTGTTGGGACGGAAAAGTCCCTCACATGGTGATGGACGTATACCCCTGGGTTGAGTGTCTCAGTTACAGTGACATATGGATCCCTGGTGCTGATTTTTTTTTAGTACTGGGTGAACATAGTTCATGCATGTGTGCCATGGCACTAGCCTGTCTCATTGATTGCGGAAGGCTGCTGCCTTTACCAGGAGTTAAGCAGCACAAGAGCATTGGTGGTAGCACACTGTGTAGTGATCAGTAGGAGTGTACAGGCCTTTTTAGCTGTGCCACTTGAGTGAGGCCTACAGGCCCACTCATGTAGAGTTCTGCTGCTGTATGCTTAACTTATCCATGACCTATATCAAGTTAGTATGTAGCGATGTGCAGCACGCGTATGGTTGCATGTGTGTGCTGGGTGTATGTGTGCTTGTGAGTGGTACAGTACATTGAAGACTCTGGGTTCAATTTTAGGAGACCCAGGGCTGACTGTAGGAACAGAGCGAGGTAGAGGATTCCCATAGACAGATGTGTGGATTGTTGCATTCTTGAAAGCTGGGTGGGACACACAATGGAGAAAGGAAGAGGCAGGCTCTTCAGCACACTGCAAATGGGGCTATTTGATTCTGAGAGATGTCACTGGGAAGGGGGTCTAGGCACGTCTTAGGAAGGAGATGGGGCTGATAAGCAAATCATAAACAGTAGGGCTGGGGCCCTGGGATAACCCTTTGATGCACATATCACTGTGACTGACAGCCCGTGTGAACCTCTATTCACTCCCATGGCCTGTTTCTTTAGACTTGAAGTCGTCTTGCTTTGACAGGACTGCTTTCTGGAGGAAGGGCAGATAGAGGAGTGAGCACTTCAAGAAAAAGCAGACACCAAACACATACTTCAAAGACCCAGACTCAAAATCAAATTTAGGTGTTTGGAAATGGAAAATAAGAAGGGAGTGTGCAGCCACCAACATTGTCAACTGGGAAGCAACAAGTCAGGCTATAGGTTGAGGAATAGAAGCTCTATCAGACTTCTGCTTGTACCAGGACTGGGGGCTAAAGTCTGCCAGCCTCTCAGCTGAGTAGGGGGACATCGCACAGGGTAATCCAAGACCACGTGGCCTGGATCCTGGAGCAACAGTGCCAGACTGATTGCCGAGACCAGTGTGCTCTGTGAGCAAAAGGAGAGGGCTTGGAGGGAGTGAAGTCCACTGGGGGAACCTGGTGAATGTATTCCCATAGCAAGGTGTGAGGAATTGGCTGCTGCAGCAATTGGGCCATCACGCATGTGCAGGCTTAAGTCAGTGAACCGGGATGCCAAGGGGGGAGGGTGGGGGTTTGTACCATGTAGTAGTTAGCCATTGCTGCACTGATCGGGCTGTCACAAGTGTGCAGGGTAAAATCAGTAACCCATTATTCTAGAGTGAGCCGCAGTGAAAAGTGCCTTACTGCCATGCTGATCGGACCATAGCCCAAGTGCAGAGTAAAGTCAGCAACCCATATGCCAGAGGTGGCCACCATGAAGAGCACGTGTTGTCACCTGGTTTAGCTGATGCTGCTTGGGACGGCCGCCGTGGTGATTTGCGACTGCCTGAGCCCCGACTGAAGTATGAGAACCAGAACAATCATCTCTTCTAGTGAGAGAGATCAGTGGAACTTACCGTGTCCTTGGAGGGAGCGCCGTGGACAACCAGCTGCTGCCCCTGCAGATCCGAGAGTGCTACTCACTGCAGGCAGCCTCTGCAGACCTCCCCGACATCTGAGCATGGAACAATCCCAGGCAGTCTGATAGATTTACCCTAGCGGAAGCAGTTAAGACAGATCACAGGGCTGAAGGGCCCAGGGGAACTTGTTCTGCCTATAGCGCCGTGGGCGTTGGAACACGTTTGACTTTGAAAGACTCAGAGTGGGACTCCTAAGACTCGGACCTCTAGCGGGGCTTCATCTGAATGTCTCTTAGCATGAATGGGGAATTACCACTGCCAGGTGAGAGAGGAAAGTGGGACTCAGAGATCTGCCTCTCTAACACTAGAGTAATGACCCCAGGCGAACTGTGTGTATTATTTGTGTATATTGTGTTTTACTTTATGTTTGTATATTAATACCCTTTTTTCCTAAAAGCAAATATTTGACTAGACAATCATTTATTGCTGCTATTGAACATATTTTGAGTTGTGGATGTGTGTACATCCCCTGCAACTATACCCCCTGAGAATCATTGGACTGGTTGAACTACGCTACCACTAAGAGTCAAGACCTGAAGGACTACTTGGCCATGTTGCTTAGGACCCATAACAGATCCAGCCCAGGGACACAGGACATCAGGAGTAAAGGGCCTCAATCTCCATGGTTGGGCCAAGTAGCTCCTGCTTGTCCTGTGGCCCTATGAAAGGAGCTCTGACATTAACCTTATTCGCATAGTTGTTGATATTCAGCACTCTGTCAAATCTACCTCTATTGTGATCTCACAGAAAGAAACGTAACAGAAGGAGGCATCAGAATACCCTAACAGCAGATGAATGCTGTCATTGTGGTATAGAGGGTGATCAATGCTTCACTAGCTGGCATTTTAATAAATCACGCTAGAATTACCAAGGCACTGCATGACAGGGAAAGGACAGGAATGTGCCTTATTAAAGGCAATATTGCGCATTCCTGCCATTTCCTCTCCATTGGCGCCCTTTTGGCAGCCTAGCGCCAACGAAGGTACCCTTGCACCACTGTATAAGGGTGCCTGCATTGCATACAAGATGTTTTTGTGCAGGAAGGGACACCTTCCTGCACAAAAGAAAATCCTGGGAGGCATATTCCGCTATCTATGTGTACTGCAGAATGCAGCACGCATAGAAAGAGGAAGTAACGAGGAGAAATGAAGATATTTCTCCTCGTTACGCCTCTCCTGGGAAGGTGTATCTTTTTGGCTCACTCCCAAGTTTAGCAGTTCTGGTAAATCTGTGTATGTGTCAAAAACCATGAGAGTTGCGTGGGAACACCCACACAACATCCATGGAACGCATTCTCAAGGCAGAGTAAGGCAACATAGCGATTTGTGCTGCGTTGCCTTACTCCAGATTTATGGAGCCACTCAGGGCCACACAAAGTTGCTTTGCTTTACTTCATAAATTTGACTTAAGGTTTGCGTCGCTCTTGCACCACGTTGTATGGTGCAAGAGCAACACAAACCAGCTCGTAAATAGGCCCCTTATTATTCAATGTCTCTATGTGTGGGTGATGTAAAGTGCTCCAACACAATAATCTGGTATGAGAGGCGCTATAAAACAAGTGAAATACATGTGAGAGAGGGGCTATGGAGAGATAAGGGGCACTGTTGGAGGGTGATAGTGAGGAAACCATTAAAGCGCCCCAATAAAGATTGTTGTATCCTGGTGCACTGTAAGCCAATCATTTACTAAGCTTTACAAGCTAATACAAATGAATATATAATGATTTTTTTTATAGAATGCACCATTTGCTGCCATTTTTCCCCAAATTTTCTTGGCAGGAGAACCCCCAACCAAAACCCCCTTTGTAGTGGTCAGGCTCGCCTGCTGCGCTCGCTCGCTGCGCAACGGATTGGGGCTGGTCTAACAAAATTTGCCAGGGCTGCTTTGGGTTCTCAGTCCGGCCCTGCTCAGAACAGAGAAAGGTGGCTTGACATCCTAACTATCGCCTGAGGGAGGGAGCAAGGATCTAGGTAGCAGAATGGGACCAAAAGACAGAAGAAAAAGCAAGAAGCCTCTCTAGAAGGAGCGGTCCTTGAAGGGCGGGGGTTTGCTGTTCACAGTTAACCTCTCCTATGGCTTCCTCAGACATCAGACCTGCAATGTTCCATGACTGGGTGATGATCCTGACATGGAGGACAACATTATGGACCAGTGGCTTGCCTTTTCATAGCTTCCCTATAGGTGCAATAAAATGGTGTGTACTGGGCAGTGAATGAAGAAGCTGCAAGCGCACCTGCTTTTTCACCATCACTTATACTACATTTATGTACAACCCCGTACCCCAGACTCTCTAATGAAATCTGTACCAACCTATCCCTGATCAACTTTTTTGTCCTTCCCTGTTGGTTTTCTATCAGTAAACACAACAGTCTATGATTCCCTTACGATATACCTTGTTTTTGTTGCACACACACAAAATGGAGCGTGCCAACTGCCCCCCTCCCACCAAGCATTTGGGAGACAAAGATAATGGAGGCTGAATTCATAGCAGCACAGGTCAGATCATATTTTTAAAGTTCACTAAATGCTGTCAAGCAAAATGTGGTTTTAAAACCTGCAAGTCTTAGCACCAAACTCCAACTTTCATATCTTCAACACACTAGAGGACAGGTTTCTATATTTGCATCATTAAGGTTTTGGGGATAGTGCTATCTTACACTGTAATTTAGGTTGTAAAATTTGAAAATGGGTGTACTTTGAAATTTCTAGATAGAGCACTGTCGATCCCTTGGCTCCGATTTGTAAAAGAGAAATCCCACGAGATAGGACTGGGGCATTACTTTGACAATCCTGCTAGTATCCATACAAATGCGAAAGTCATCATAAAAGAGGCGCATTATTCCGGGGTAAACTTGCGCTGCTCACAACTTGAGGTGACAGGTTCCCCATGTTTGTTCCCTGCCCAACAGCAATTTTATCTAACATTCACCATAAATGTACAGACACGATTTTATTTAACTAGACTTCGTTTATGTACTCCACTTTTTAATGGCTTTCCCCAGACCATCAGGATGGGTCGACAACCTTACGTCCTGCCCGTGCGATAATTTGGCATCTCAGAGCACTTTGCACCTTATGCTATTTTGCCCCCTTTATACAGAGCAGAGGGGAACATTTTTAGCCCCACTTTTAAGAGAAATCAGGCCCTGTACTTATATTGAGGGCTTTAATTATCTGCATTCTCTGGCTATCTCTGCTTTACGCACCGTGATTTCTAATTACATTAAAGTTGCAATGGCAATTAGGAAACGTTATGAGTCATGATGTCATGAGTATGATGGGTGATATATCTTGTTGTGTTAAGTACTTTGTACTGTGGACTATATCCTTTTATAAATGTTTGAATCTTATGAATCTTTTAAAAAAAAAATGTTTTATCTATGCTGTTGTGTAAATAGGTCATGGAAATTTTAAATTGTAATGTTTGTTCCCAAACCTTTATGGTCTCTGGAACCAAATAAAGTTACTTTGACTGACTGACTTTTCTAATATAAATTTGCAGCCAGAGATACCAAAGAATTGCCCACCTTGTTTATCTGAAACAAATATGCAAGGGAGAAAATGTCCAATAACAGCTGCAGTCCTCTGTTCTACAGATGAATATACATTGAGGCCTTTGCAGAGCCCTTCCTGAACTGAGTTGTGGAGATCACCCTAAAAATGCAATCTTTGCATACTTGGTGTCTTAAATACATGTTTGACAAACTATAATTATGTAAATCTAAATGCTTCCTGTCTAACCTGTTGTTGAGTAACTTTCATCAAGTTCAGAGATTTATCATCATTACAATGTTAGTGTATTTGATACCGTTTGGGTAAGGAAAAAGAATACTTACGATTTATAGGCAGCCCGGATCATATGCTAGGTTGGGGGTGGAGAGATGTGACTTAAGAGTCTTTAAATCTACATTCTGTACCAAAGCACAAAGCCTACAAGTAAGTGACCACCAAATGCTATTTAATCACCTCAAATTAAACCAGACAGAAATCCATGAGGCAAATAAGCCAACAATCAAGCTTTGAACAAATTCTGACCAAAATAACTAGGTCCATCGCCATGAATGCTGCTGAACGGAAGTGAGGAATCATGGGGCGATTATCTATTCCAATATTATCCCTAAATCACCGATAAATCAAGTTTCCAAAATTTGTACATGATGAAATGCTTGCATCAAATTCTCCCATACTTAAGGCTTTGCTCAAATAATTCAATAGACTATCGCTTTAGTGATTTGCCACTTCAACTATGCCAAGGGACAAAGCCTTGAAGTCCCTCTCTTGACCCTTTGCAAATCACACAAGTCCTCATAAACATATTATTGTTGCCTGTGGTTAAATGTAGCACCTTCAAAGCAATGTGGATCACACACCGAGAAATGTGTGTAATTGGTCCTGTGATCCTTCAACAAAATCTGCTGTCATCTAATAAGACTATACTGATTAGCTTCTTCTGGCTGTCTCTCCTTCTAAAAAGTCGGACACTGATGGAAGCTTCTCTCTTCAGGCGGCTTGAGCCTTGAATGCTTTTTATGCATGAATAAACAGCATTGACACTGACCTGGAATTCAAACAGCAATAACCACTTGGCTCTTTCCATCTACAGTGGGTGATACAGATGACCAAATAAAGAAGTTTGCATGCACAATTGTGTCCTTCCAGAACTATCCGCAACACATCATGCTTATACAAACATTTGAAGCATGACTTTGAACCTCATGAACCTCAACTAACTTTCCTGATATTTTATTTCCACACTACATTCAACACCTTATCAACCTTACACTCTGAAACTGCACCTGGAAAACCAATGGCAAGGTGAGTGATTCAGAGCCTCATCAGGGGTCTGAAATGCTCTAGAGATTTTACAACAGAGCCTTTTAAAACCCTACATCGCACTCCTATGGACTGTTGAGCCATGTGTCCTCTGGGCAAGAAGCCACACTATAATAAAGGGAGAGGAAAAAGCGGTACACTACTGGGCAGGGAAAAAGGGTAAGACATACACAAGCAGGGAGAGGGGCGAGAAGAGGCTTGTTCCACCTAAATATTGACTCAAAAATAATTGTGTGGTCAAATATGGTGACTAAATAAATACTGTGGGCAAAAATATCGAAGGTACGTTTTGTTTACAAGACCAACAATTAAAATATTGTTTATTATGCTATCTTTATTATATTGCTTTTTACATTTTAATAAACTATTTTAATTTTTTTTTAGTAATACATTTTTTTAGGGTTGTTGGGGATATTGGGAGATTGGGTGGGCAATATTTCTGTTTAAAGTACATAATAATTAATGTTAATTAATTTATGTGTTAAATGCATACATTGTAAATTGCTATTTGTTTAGATATTTAGGAATTTAAAAAATATTTTGTTAATTTAAGTTTTAGCAGTAGGGGTTTATTGGAGGATTGGGTGTGTATTGCTTAACCTTTAGTGCTGAACTGGCCAATGGGCAAGGCCGCACTACCTCCCTAGTGCATCCGTCACCCATTGACTGATACTGGAAAGGCATTAAAAGGATCTTTCGGTGTTAGCACTGGAAGATCCCATCTTTGAAGTCAGTGCTCCGTGAGGGTCATTGAAGTCACAGATTCCCCACCGTACACAGAGGAGCAAGGAGGTAAGTGCTCTCCTCGGCTCCGGTGGGCTTTTATCTTTCCCAGGTGCCTCCCCACAGTTCAGTTAGGCCTTTTCCTGCTTGTGGATGGCGGTTGCACCACAATCCACAAACAGAAAAGCTATTAGGCCATCAAGGATGTGTTAGTTTGGGGCATCAGCCCTTGTGGTGAATGTACGACCCCTTGGGGGCAAATATTTTTTTACGGGTTTTTTTCCCCTGGGAAAATGAAAAAAGTAGAAAATATTTTTAAAAAGTGAAAGAAATTGTCATGGAGTCAGCCCTCCTGGCTATGGGCTGACCCCCCATTGGCCCCAAGTTTTTATACGCATATGTCCTGTTTGTGGATTCTGGTGCAACTGCCATCCAGAAACAGGAAAAACTGTGTGGGGCAATCACGGCCCCAGGTGAATTTAAAAAAAATAAAAATAGAAACGTAGTTTGGGGGTCAGCCCTTCTAGCATAAGGGTCAACCCCCTTTGGGGCCATATATATGGCCCCATTATGGAGTTTCTGTTTCATGTTGGTGGCACACTGGAGGCATGAACCGCTTGCCTCACACCAGACCTTTGGATTTCCCTGGTATTTCTGGAGGTGAGGTGAGAAAGGGAGAAGAGAGAGGCACACACCTCTCTCGGACAATTTTGAAATCCAGTCATATCGAATATTGCTGCTACTCCAGATTACTTGCACTTAGTCACTTTATTCCAAGGCGTAATTTTGCACAAAGTATCAATTGCAGTGATGGATACTATGCAACTGAGATATACATTTAACTGCAGTGGTAGAATGTGATGAAAGATTACAATGCACCTTGGGACATGTAGTGCTGTGACCTAATGTCACATGACTTTTTGAGTTTAAGCACTCACATTCAACGTCGCAACGTTACTCACCTGTGAACAAGGCTTAACAGCTGAAACGCTCCAAAACAGCGTGTCTGGGCAGGTAATTATGAATTTTCAAATAGTGGAGAAAAGAATTCCAATAGACTCGCATGAATATAGTAGATTCTTTATAGGTATGTGATCATGTTTCCTTGTGGTTCAATAACAAGATTATTACAGTAGGGGATACGGTGAATCCTATGGCGAGTCAATCCTAATTCAAGGACAGTCTTAGAACAGTGTAGAATGCCGGTCAATCGGCGTTGCTCCCGTCCTGGAGGTGCACTGGTATGCAGCGTATACCAGTGCACCTCCAGGACGGGAGCAACGCCGATTGACCGGCATTCTACACTGTTCTAAGACTGTCCTTGAATTAGGATTGACTCGCCATAGGATTCACCGTATCCCCTACTGTAATAATCTTGTTATTGAACCACAAGGAAACATGATCACATACCTATAAAGAATCTACTATATTCATGCGAGTCTATTGGAATTTTTTTCTCCACTAATTGAAAATTCATAATTACCTGTCCAGACATGCTGTTTTGGAACTATTGTATAATTAGGGGGTTAGGGGTTCCCCCCCTGTTCTGGACAGGTTCTCTGCATAAGAATTGAGAGCCCAATCAAGAGCGGTGAGTAAGGAGGTTGGACCCAATACCCCTTTAACTGTGTTGGCATTATTAACAGCTGAAACGCGTCAGGGTATGCAGACTTCAAAATAAATGGCTGGAAGTGTTTCAGAATCGGGCTTCGGCATATCTTTCTTGTTTTACATATATATATACACACACACACACATATATATAGATACATATATATTATATATAGTTATAGTAAGGACCTTGTTTGTATTCAAAAAGCATTTCTTCTTTTGCCAATATCTTTGGTGCCGTTTGACGAATCTCCGCAACATTTTCAACACTATTGGCCTGCTCAGGTCAGCCCCTGTCTTGAAGGTTTTGGGGTGATTCGTCAGCGGGGGCCGAGAAAAAAGGGGGGTCCCAATACACATTTTCTCCATGTTAATTTCCATAGGAAACTGTTGACGCAGCTACAGCCCGAACTGCTGAACGGAATAGCACCAAATATGGCAGAAAGTTAGCTCTTGGTCTAGAGTGCACTCTTTTTGTTAAATGGTGTAAATCCTTTCAGTACTTCTTGAGAAAATTAAATTTTTACAGATATCTACATATGGATGAGAAGGATCCCCGAACCCTCTCAATCTCGAGCTTTGCAATCTGATTGGCTGCCAACAGTTCCAACCAGGAAATGTTGGCAGCCATCTTGTGACTCGGTTGAACCGAGTCACAAGAAAAAGGTAAAAAAAAAAAGGATTAAAACAAGAAACGGGGGCAGGGTAGAAACACCCTGACCCCCTAGGCCTGTTCAGGGGGCCGCTCAGGGGGCCCCACAAGGACCCCCAGGGCCAAAAAAAGCATTTTTTTAAAAAAGATTTGGAGGGATTCACGTAGGGTCTGCGAATCCGGCAGAAAACTAAAAAAAAAAACAAAGCGCGGTCTCCCGCGCTTTGTTTCTTTAAGTCCTCGGGTGGGCCAGGTCCCGGGGGCAATGCTTAATTATCATGCGGGGGCCTGAGCCGCCCCCACTGCCCCGGGGACCGCCACCTCCCCAGGGAGATAGCCATGTAATGCGAGGGGGCATGCACCCCCCATAGGCCCGGGGACCGCCACCTCCCCGGCGCTTTAATGATTAAGTGTGGGGGAGGGCACGCAGTCCCCCCGCAGGCCCGGGGACCACCACCTCCCCAGGGCTAACAATAAAATTGAAGTGTGGGGAGCCGCGAGCCCCCCCACACTGCCCCAGGGACCACCACCTCCCCGGGGCACTAATTATTTAAATGCAGGGTCCGTTGCGGACCCCTGGCCCTGGGGACCACCACCTCCCCGGGGCTTTAAATCTGATGGGAGGGGAGCCATGCAGCACCTCTCCAGGAGCCCTTCATGGCCGTGGGGCTCACCACCCCCCATGGCCGGCTCCAGCAATGTCCCTGGGTGCCCACCCCCGGGACATTGCAGTTTGCTATGGCATGGCGGGAGCAGTGCTCCCGACATGCCATAGTAAACTTCTGCTTCGCTTCATGGAAGCAAGAGCAGGAATAATGCTCTCAATTCCATGAAGCGAAGCAGTTTTGCTTTTGAGCAAAGGGAGCTATATGTTAGCAGCTCCCTTTGTCCAAAAACAATGCTGGCTCCTGCAGGAGGCGGGGAGCTGGCAGGGACCGCGGAGGCCTTGGGGCTTCCCCCGTGGTCCCCAAAGAAGTGGCCATGCCCCGGGGGATAGTGTCCCCTGGGCCAAAAGTGACCTGGGAGGGGGACCACTTGGCCCCCATCCCTTTTCTTAATAAAAAAAAATGGCAGGGCCCCAGGGGATGGGGTTTCTGGGGCCGAAATCGGCTGGGGGAGGGGGTCCGCGCAGCCCTCCTCCTTTACAAAACAATAGAAAAAAACATATGGCCAAGCCCCGGGGGATGGGGTCCCCGGGTTAAAATTGGCCTCCGGAGGGGGCTGCACGGCTCCCCTCCTTTAAAAAAAAAAAGAAAAAGGCCTAGCCTGGGGGATAGGGTCCCTGGGGCCCAAAATGTATTAAGGGAATGGGGGCCACACAGCCCCCCTTCCTAATATAAAGAAGAAAAGAGAAGCCGGTGTCTCGCTGGAGTCCCCGCCCCCTCCCTGCACGACTCTGCAAACACGCCTCCTGGCGCGCTCTGGGTTGGGGGATGAAGTCCCCTTCAATGCTGAGGGTCCTTAGGGGCCAACTAGACCACCTGTTACCTTCAGTAAGCCCCACACAGTGGGATCGCTAAGAAGTGGTCACAGGCCATGCCCCTTTTTACTCCAACCTGCAAACGTGCCTCTTGGTGCACTGGTTGTGGGGCGATGAGGACATCAGGACTAAAGTGGACTTGATCCCCCAACCAAGAGCGCGCCAGGAGGAGCGTTTGCAGAGTGGTGAAGAAAGGTGGCATGGCATGCGACCACCTCTCAGCAATCCCACTGTGTGGGGCTTACTGGAGGTAACAGGTAGGCTAGTTGGCCCCTAAGGACCCCCAGCAGCAAAGGGGACTTTATCCCCCAACCAATAGCACAACAGGAGGCACGTTTGCAGAGTAGTGTACAATGGTATCACAGCTCAGCAATCCTACTGTGTGGGACTTACTGGAGGTAATAGGAGGGGTAGTTGACCCCCAAGGACGACCTTGGGGGCCAACTACCTCTCCTGTTCCCTCTAGTAAGTCCCACACAGTGGGATTACTAAGAGGTCTTTGGAGGCCACGCCCCCCTTTCTCCACCACTCTGAAAACGCGCCTCCTGCACACCACTGGTTGGGGAATTAGTTCCCCTTTACTCTTGAGGGACTTTGGGGGCCAAGAAGCCCTCCTGGTACCTCCTGTTAGTTCTCCACAGTGGAATTCCTGAGCGCTGGTTGCAAGATCAGCCCCTTTATCCACCACTCTGCAAACATGACTACTAGTTAAACAAGCATTTGCAATGCCATAGGTCTCACATTTGCGAGAGTTAGAGCTATTGGCGTTGTAAATAGAAAAGTTTTTTACTAATGTTTTTTGGAGTAGAGTAGATGTACGTTGTGTGTAGTGGAATTATGTGGATAGAAAGTATGTGGTATTTAGTGTATACAAATTATGTGGAGTGGGATTATGTGTTATGGAGAGTAATTATGTGGTATGGTAGTCTGTGTTGTGTAGTGGTAACCTCAGGGTTAGTCTTTCTCCTTTCCATAGTAGCTAAAGTATAAACTCAATGAGACACAAAAAAGAAGCAACCACAGAGGTGCAATTCTGGACCTAGTCAGAGGTTTGAGGAGGACCACTGGAATTATGCGACTGTACAGCCATGCCCATTTTCGTATAATTAAACATTTTCTGCATTTGCCACATATTTCATCATCTGCCGCATAATCTGCAGATTTAAACAAAAAAAAACTTGTTTCTAGCTCAAACGGCTCAAATGTTACCAAAAATGCAGTGACACGTGATACAGCATGGTGGAAGTACCTTTGCAAAGCTGGAATGGTCACGTGTTAGTTATTGCTGAATATGGGTGTTAAATTGGTACTAATGGTGCGCAAACCTCTCTTGCTTCTTTCTGCGCCTCTCTTGCCTCTTTCTGCATTTCTCTTGCTTCGTTCTGCACCTTTCTTCCTCTTTCTGCACCTCACTCTCTTCTTTCTGCACCTCACTTGCCGCTTTGTGCATCTCACTGTCGCCTTTCTGCACCTCACTTGCCCCTTCCTGCACTTCTCTTCCCTCTTTCTGTACCTCTCTTGCCTCTTTCTGCACCTCACTTGCCTCTTTCTGCACCTCACTCTTCTTTCTGCACTGCTCTTACCTTTTTCTGCACCTCTCTTGCTGCTTTCTGCACCTCACTTGCCTCTTTCTGCATCTCACTCTCTTCTTTCTGCACCTCTCTTGCATCTTTCTGCACTTCTCTTACCTCTTTCTACACCTCACCTGCCTCTTTTTGTACCTCCCTTGCCTCTTTCTGCACCTCACTTACTTCTTTCAGTACTTTTCTTGCCACTTTCTGCACCTCACTCTCTTCTTTCTGCACCTCTCTTCCCTCTTTCTGCACTTCTCTTGCTCCTTTGTGCACATTTCTTCTTCTTTCTGCACCTCTCTTGCCTCTTTCTGTACTTCTGTTGCCTCTTTCTGTCCATCTCTTGCCTCTTTCTGCACCCCACTTGACTCTTTCTGCACCTCACTCTCTTCTTTCTGCACTTCTCTTGCCTCTTTCTGCACCTCATGTGACTCTTCCTGTATCTCATTCTCTTCTTTCTGCACCTCTCTTACCTCTTTCTGTACCTCACTCTCTTCTTTCTGCACCTCTCTTGCCTCTCTCTGTACCTCTCTTCCCACTTTCTGCACCTCCCTTGCCTCTTTCTGCACTTCTCTTGCCTCTTTCTGCACTTCTCTTGCCTGTGTGTGCACCTCACTTGCCCCTTCCTGCACTTCTCTTCCCTCTTTCTGTACCTCTTTTGCCTCTTTCTGCACCTCACTTGCCTCTTTCTGCACCTCACTCTTCTTTCTGCACTATTACCTTTTTCTGCACCTCTCTTGCCTCTCTCTCTCCACCTCACTCTCTTCTTTCTGCACCTCTCTTGCCTCTTTCTGTACCTCTCTGGCTGCTTTCTGCACCTCACTTGCCTCTTTCTGCATCTCACTCTCTTCTTTATGCACCTCTCTTGCATCTTTCTGTACTTCTCTTGCCTCTTTCTACACCTCCCTTGCCTCTTTCTGTACCTCCCTTGCCTCTTTCTGCACCTCACTTGCCTCTTTCTGCACCTCACTCTCTTCTTTCTGCACCTCTCTTGCCTCTTCCTGCACTCCTCTTGCCTCTTTCTGTACCTCTCTTGCCTCTCTCTGTACCTCTCATGCCTCTCTCTGCACCTCACTTGCCTCTTTCTGCATTTCTCTTGCCTGTTTCTGCACCTCACTTGCCTCTTTCTGCACTTCTCTTGCTCCTTTCTGCACTTCTCTTGCCTCTTTCTGCACCTCACTTGCCTCTTTCTGCACCTCTCTCTTTTTTCTGTACCTCTCTTGCCTCTTTCTGCACTTCTCTTGCCTCTTTCTGCACTTCTCTTGCCCCTTTCTGTATCTCTCTTCCCTCATTCTGTACCCCAAGTGCCTCTTTCTGCACTTCTCTTGCCTCTTTCTGAACTTCACTTGCCTCTTTCTGTACCTCTATTGCCTCTTTCTGTACCTCAGTTGCCTCTTTCTGCACTTCTCTAGCCTCTTTCTGCACTTCTCTTGCCCCTTTCTGTATCTCTCTTCCCTCATTCTGCACCCCAAGTGCCTCTTTCTGCACTTCTCTTGCCTCTTTCTGCACTTCACTTGCCTCTTTCTGTACCTCTATTGCCTCTTTCTGCACCTCACTCTCTTCTTTCTGTAACCCTCTTGTCTCTTTCTGCACTTCTCTTGCCCCTTTCTGTATCTCTCTTCCCTCATTCTGTACCCCAAGTGCCTCTTTCTGCACTTCTCTTGCCTCTTTCTGAACTTCACTTGCCTCTTTCTGTACCTCTATTGCCTCTTTCTGTACCTCAGTTGCCTCTTTCTGCACTTCTCTAGCCTCTTTCTGCACTTCTCTTGCCCCTTTCTGTATCTCTCTTCCCTCATTCTGCACCTCAAGTGCGTCTTTCTGTATCTCTCTTCCCTCATTCTGCACCCCAAGTGCCTCTTTCTGCACTTCTCTTGCCTCTTTCTGCACTTCACTTGCCTCTTTCTGTACCTCTATTGCCTCTTTCTGCACCTCACTCTCTTCTTTCTGTAACCCTCTTGCCTCTTTCTGCACCTCTCTTGCCTCTTTCTGCACCTCTCACCTCTTTCTGCATTTCTCTTGCCGCTTTCTGCACCTCTCTTGCCTCTTTCTACACTTCTCTTGCTCCTATGTGCACGTTTCTTGCTTCTTTCTGCACCTCTTTTGCCTCTTTCTGCACTTCTCTTGCCTCTTTCTGCACTTCTCTTGCTTCTTTCTGCACCTCAGTTGCCTCTTTATGCACTTCTCTTTGCCTATTTCTGTACCTCTCTTGCCTCTTTCTGCATCTCACTTGACTCTTTCTACACCTCACTCTCTTCTTTCTGCACTTCTCTTGCCTCTTTCTGCACCTCACTCTCTTCTTTCTGTACCTCTCTTGCCTCTCTCTGTGCCTCTCTTGCCTCTTTCTGCACCTCACTCTCTTCTTTCTGCACTTCTCTTGCCTCTTTCTGCACCTCATGTGACTCTTCCTGTATCTCACTCTCTTCTTTCTGCACCTCTCTTGCCTCTTTCTGTACCTCACTCTCTTCTTTCTGCACCTCTCTTGCCTCTTTCTGTGCCTCACTCTCTTCTTTCTGCACCTCTCTTGCCTCTCTCTGTACCTCTCTTCCCTCTTTCTGCACCTCCCTTGCCTCTTTCTGCACTTCTCTTGCCTCTTTCTGCACTTCTCTTGCCTGTGTGTGCACCTCACTTGCCCCTTCCTGCACTTCTCTTCCCTCTTTCTGTACCTCTCTTGGCTCTTTCTGCACCTCACTTGCCTCTTTCTGCACCTCACTCTTCTTTCTGCACTGCTATTACCTTTTTCTGCACCTCTCTTGCCTCTCTCTCTCCACCTCACTCTCTTCTTTCTGCACCTCTCTTGCCTCTTCCTGCACTCCTCTTGCCTCTTTCTGTACCTCTCTTGCCTCTCTCTGTACCTCTCATGCCTCTCTGCACTTCACTTGCCTCTTTCTGCACTTCTCTTGCCTGTTTCTGCACCTCACTTGCCTCTTTCTGCACTTCTCTTGCCTCTTTCTGCACTTCGCTTGCCTCTTTCTGCACCTCACTTGCCTCTTTCTGCACTTCTCTTGCCCCTTTCTGTACCTCTCTTCCCTCATTCTGCACCCGAAGTGCCTCTTTCTGCACTTCTCTTGCCTCTTTCTGAACTTCACTTGCCTCTTTCTGTACCTCTAGTGCCTCTTTCTGCACCTCACTTGCCTCTTTCTGCACTTCTCTTGCCTCTTTCTGCACTTCTCTTGCCCCTTTCTGTATCTCTCTTCCCTCATTCTGCACCCCAAGGGCCTCTTTCTGCACTTCTCTTGCCTCTTTCTGCACTTCACTTGCATCTTTCTGCACCTCTCACCTCTTTCTGCATTTCTCTTGCCGCTTTCTGCACCTCACTCTCTTCTTTCTGCACCTCTCTTGCCTCTTTCTACACTTCTCTTGCTCCTATGTGCACGTTTCTTGCTTCTTTCTGCACCTCTCTTGCCTCTTTCTGCACTTCTCTTGCCTCTTTCTGCACCTCACTCTCTTCTTTCTGTAACCCTCTTGCCTCTTTCTGCACCTCTCTTGCCTCTTTCTGCACCTCTCACCTCTTTCTGCACCTCTCACCTCTTTCTGCATTTCTCTTGCCGCTTTCTGCACCTCTCTTGCCTCTTTCTACACTTCTCTTGCTCCTATGTGCACGTTTCTTGCTTCTTTCTGCACCTCTTTTGCCTCTTTCTGCACTTCTCTTGCCTCTTTCTGCACTTCTCTTGCTTCTTTCTGCACCTCAGTTGCCTCTTTATGCACTTCTCTTTGCCTATTTCTGTACCTCTCTTGCCTCTTTCTGCATCTCACTTGACTCTTTCTACACCTCACTCTCTTCTTTCTGCACTTCTCTTGCCTCTTTCTGCACCTCACTCTCTTCTTTCTGTACCTCTCTTGCCTCTCTCTGTGCCTCTCTTGCCTCTTTCTGCACCTCACTCTCTTCTTTCTGCACTTCTCTTGCCTCTTTCTGCACCTCATGTGACTCTTCCTGTATCTCACTCTCTTCTTTCTGCACCTCTCTTGCCTCTTTCTGTACCTCACTCTCTTCTTTCTGCACCTCTCTTGCCTCTTTCTGTGCCTCACTCTCTTCTTTCTGCACCTCTCTTGCCTCTCTCTGTACCTCTCTTCCCTCTTTCTGCACCTCCCTTGCCTCTTTCTGCACTTCTCTTGCCTCTTTCTGCACTTCTCTTGCCTGTGTGTGCACATCACTTGCCCCTTCCTGCACTTCTCTTCCCTCTTTCTGTACCTCTCTTGGCTCTTTCTGCACCTCACTTGCCTCTTTCTGCACCTCACTCTTCTTTCTGCACTGCTATTACCTTTTTCTGCACCTCTCTTGCCTCTCTCTCTCCACCTCACTCTCTTCTTTCTGCACCTCTCTTGCCTCTTCCTGCACTCCTCTTGCCTCTTTCTGTACCTCTCTTGCCTCTCTCTGTACCTCTCATGCCTCTCTGCACTTCACTTGCCTCTTTCTGCACTTCTCTTGCCTGTTTCTGCACCTCACTTGCCTCTTTCTGCACTTCTCTTGCCTCTTTCTGCACTTCGCTTGCCTCTTTCTGCACCTCACTTGCCTCTTTCTGCACTTCTCTTGCCCCTTTCTGTACCTCTCTTCCCTCATTCTGCACCCGAAGTGCCTCTTTCTGCACTTCTCTTGCCTCTTTCTGAACTTCACTTGCCTCTTTCTGTACCTCTAGTGCCTCTTTCTGCACCTCACTTGCCTCTTTCTGCACTTCTCTTGCCTCTTTCTGCACTTCTCTTGCCCCTTTCTGTATCTCTCTTCCCTCATTCTGCACCCCAAGGGCCTCTTTCTGCACTTCTCTTGCCTCTTTCTGCACTTCACTTGCATCTTTCTGCACCTCTCACCTCTTTCTGCATTTCTCTTGCCGCTTTCTGCACCTCACTCTCTTCTTTCTGCACCTCTCTTGCCTCTTTCTACACTTCTCTTGCTCCTATGTGCACGTTTCTTGCTTCTTTCTGCACCTCTCTTGCCTCTTTCTGCACTTCTCTTGCCTCTTTCTGCACCTCACTCTCTTCTTTCTGTAACCCTCTTGCCTCTTTCTGCACCTCTCTTGCCTCTTTCTGCACCTCTCACCTCTTTCTGCACCTCTCACCTCTTTCTGCATTTCTCTTGCCGCTTTCTGCACCTCTCTTGCCTCTTTCTACACTTCTCTTGCTCCTATGTGCACGTTTCTTGCTTCTTTCTGCACCTCTTTTGCCTCTTTCTGCACTTCTCTTGCCTCTTTCTGCACTTCTCTTGCTTCTTTCTGCACCTCAGTTGCCTCTTTATGCACTTCTCTTTGCCTATTTCTGTACCTCTCTTGCCTCTTTCTGCATCTCACTTGACTCTTTCTACACCTCACTCTCTTCTTTCTGCACTTCTCTTGCCTCTTTCTGCACCTCACTCTCTTCTTTCTGTACCTCTCTTGCCTCTCTCTGTGCCTCTCTTGCCTCTTTCTGCACCTCACTCTCTTCTTTCTGCACTTCTCTTGCCTCTTTCTGCACCTCATGTGACTCTTCCTGTATCTCACTCTCTTCTTTCTGCACCTCTCTTGCCTCTTTCTGTACCTCACTCTCTTCTTTCTGCACCTCTCTTGCCTCTTTCTGTGCCTCACTCTCTTCTTTCTGCACCTCTCTTGCCTCTCTCTGTACCTCTCTTCCCTCTTTCTGCACCTCCCTTGCCTCTTTCTGCACTTCTCTTGCCTCTTTCTGCACTTCTCTTGCCTGTGTGTGCACCTCACTTGCCCCTTCCTGCACTTCTCTTCCCTCTTTCTGTACCTCTCTTGGCTCTTTCTGCACCTCACTTGCCTCTTTCTGCACCTCACTCTTCTTTCTGCACTGCTATTACCTTTTTCTGCACCTCTCTTGCCTCTCTCTCTCCACCTCACTCTCTTCTTTCTGCACCTCTCTTGCCTCTTCCTGCACTCCTCTTGCCTCTTTCTGTACCTCTCTTGCCTCTCTCTGTACCTCTCATGCCTCTCTCTGCACTTCACTTGCCTCTTTCTGCACTTCTCTTGCCTGTTTCTGCACCTCACTTGCCTCTTTCTGCACTTCTCTTGCCTCTTTCTGCACTTCGCTTGCCTCTTTCTGCACCTCACTTGACTCTTTCTGCACTTCTCTTGCCCCTTTCTGTACCTCTCTTCCCTCATTCTGCACCCGAAGTGCCTCTTTCTGCACTTCTCTTGCCTCTTTCTGAACTTCACTTGCCTCTTTCTGTACCTCTAGTGCCTCTTTCTGCACCTCACTTGCCTCTTTCTGCACTTCTCTTGCCTCTTTCTGCACTTCTCTTGCCCCTTTCTGTATCTCTCTTCCCTCATTCTGCACCCCA
This sequence comes from Calotriton arnoldi, assembly GCA_963921515.1. NCBI lineage: Eukaryota > Metazoa > Chordata > Amphibia > Caudata > Salamandridae > Calotriton > Calotriton arnoldi. The sequence continues at coordinate 100,233 of CAWUFW010013420.1, forward strand.
AGTGCCTCTTTCTGCACTTCTCTTGCCTCTTTCTGCACTTCACTTGCATCTTTCTGCACCTCTCACCTCTTTCTGCATTTCTCTTGCCGCTTTCTGCACCTCACTCTCTTCTTTCTGCACCTCTCTTGCCTCTTTCTACACTTCTCTTGCTCCTATGTGCACGTTTCTTGCTTCTTTCTGCACCTCTCTTGCCTCTTTCTGCACTTCTCTTGCCTCTTTCTGCACCTCACTCTCTTCTTTCTGTAACCCTATTGCCTCTTTCTGCACCTCTCTTGCCTCTTTCTGCACCTCTCACCTCTTTCTGCATTTCTCTTGCCACTTTCTGCACTTCACTCTCTTCTTTCTGCACCTCTCTTGCCTCTTTCTACACTTCTCTTGCTCCTATGTGCACGTTTCTTGCTTCTTTCTGCACCTCTCTTGCCTCTTTCTGCACTTCTCTTTGCCTATTTCTGTACCTCCCTTGCCTCTTTCTGCATCTCACTTGACTCTTTCTACACCTCACTCTCTTCTTTCTGCACTTTTCTTGCCTCTTTCTGCACCTCACTCTCACTTTCTGCACCTCTCTTGCCTCTCTCTGTGCCTCTCTTGCCTCTTTCTGCACCTCACTCTCTTCTTTCTGCACTTCTCTTGCCCCTTTCTGCACCTCATGTGACTCTTCCTGTATCTCACTCTCTTCTTTCTGCACCTCTCTTGCCTCTTTCTGTACCTCACTCTCTTCTTTCTGCACCTCTCTTGCCTCTCTCTGTACCTCACTTGCCTCTTTCTGCACCTCCCTTGCCTCTTTCTGCACTTCTCTTGCCTCTTTCTGCACTTCTCTTGCCTGTGTGTGCACCTCACTTGCCCCTTCCTGCACTTCTCTTCCCTCTTTCTGTACTTCTGTTGCCTCTTTCTGTCCATCTCTTGCCTCTTTCTGCACCCCACTTGACTCTTTCTGCACCTCACTCTCTTCTTTCTGCACTTCTCTTGCCTCTTTCTGCACCTCATGTGACTCTTCCTGTATCTCACTCTCTTCTTTCTGCACCTCTCTTACCTCTTTCTGTACCTCACTCTCTTCTTTATGCACCTCTCTTGCAACTTTCTGTACTTCTCTTGCCTCTTTCTACACCTCCCTTGCCTCTTTCTGTACCTCCCTTGCCTCTTTCTGCACCTCACTTGCCTCTTTCTGCACCTCACTCTCTTCTTTCTGCACCTCTCTTGCCTCTTCCTGCACTCCTCTTGCCTCTTTCTGTACCTCTCTTGCCTCTCTCTGTACCTCTCATGCCTCTCTCTGCACCTCACTTGCCTCTTTCTGCATTTCTCTTGCCTGTTTCTGCACCTCACTTGCCTCTTTCTGCACCTCTCTCTTTTTCTGTACCTCTCTTGCCTCTTTCTGCATTTCTCTTGCCTCTTTCTGCACTTCTCTTGCCCCTTTCTGTATCTCTCTTCCCTCATTCTGTACCCCAAGTGCCTCTTTCTGCACTTCTCTTGCCTCTTTCTGAACTTCACTTGCCTCTTTCTGTACCTCTATTGCCTCTTTCTGTACCTCAGTTGCCTCTTTCTGCACTTCTCTAGCCTCTTTCTGCACTTCTCTTGCCCCTTTCTGTATCTCTCTTCCCTCATTCTGCACCCCAAAGTGCCTCTTTCTGCACTTCTCTTGCCTCTTTCTGCACTTCACTTGTCTCTTTCTGTACCTCTATTGCCTCTTTCTGCACCTCACTCTCTTCTTTCTGTAACCCTCTTGCCTCTTTCTGCACCTCTCTTGCCTCTTTCTGCACCTCTCACCTCTTTCTGCATTTCTCTTGCTGCTTTCTGCACCTCACTCTCTTCTTTCTGCACCTCTCTTGCCTCTTTCTACACTTCTCTTGCTCCTATGTGTACGTTTCTTGCTTCTTTCTGCACCTCTTTTGCCTCTTTCTGCACTTCTCTTGCCTCTTTCTGCACTTCTCTTGCTTCTTTCTGCACCTCAGTTGCCTCTTTATGCACTTCTCTTTGCCTATTTCTGTACCTCTCTTGCCTCTTTCTGCATCTCACTTGACTCTTTCTACACCTCACTCTCTTCTTTCTGCACTTCTCTTGCCTCTTTCTGCACCTCACTCTCTTCTTTCTGTACCTCTCTTGCCTCTCTGTGCCTCTCTTGCCTCTTTCTGCACCTCACTCTCTTCTTTCTGCACTTCTCTTGCCTCTTTCTGCACCTCATGTGACTCTTCCTGTATCTCACTCTCTTCTTTCTGCACCTCTCTTGCCTCTTTCTGTACCTCACTTTCTTCTTTCTGCACCTCTCTTACCTCTTTCTGTGCCTCACTCTCTTCTTTCTGCACCTCTCTTGCCTCTCTCTGTACCTCTCTTCCCTCTTTCTGCACCTCCCTTGCCTCTTTCTGCACTTCTCTTGCCTCTTTCTGCACTTCTCTTGCCTGTGTGTGCACCTCACTTGCCCCTTCCTGCACTTCTCTTCCCTCTTTCTGTACCTCTCTTGGCTCTTTCTGCACCTCACTTGCCTCTTTCTGCACCTCACTCTTCTTTCTGTACTGCTATTACCTTTTTCTGCACCTCTCTTGCCTCTCTCTCTCCACCTCACTCTCTTCTTTCTGCACCTCTCTTGCCTCTTCCTGCACTCCTCTTGCCTCTTTCTGTACCTCTCTTGCCTCTCTCTGTACCTCTCATGCCTCTCTCTGCACTTAACTTGCCTCTTTCTGCACTTCTCTTGCCTGTTTCTGCACCTCACTTGCCTCTTTCTGCACTTCTCTTGCCTCTTTCTGCACTTCGCTTGCCTCTTTCTGCACCTCACTTGCCTCTTTCTGCACTTCTCTTGCCCCTTTCTGTACCTCTCTTCCCTCATTCTGCACCCGAAGTGCCTCTTTCTGCCCTTCTCTTGCCTCTTTCTGAACTTCACTTGCCTCTTTCTGTACCTCTAGTGCCTCATTCTGCACCTCACTTGCCTCTTTCTGCACTTCTCTTGCCTCTTTCTGCACTTCTCTTGCCCCTTTCTGTATCTCTCTTCCCTCATTCTGCACCCCAAGTGCCTCTTTCTGCACTTCTCTTGCCTCTTTCTGCACTTCACTTGCCTCTTTCTGCACCTCTCACCTCTTTCTGCATTTCTCTTGCCGCTTTCTGCACCTCACTCTCTTCTTTCTGCACCTCTCTTGCCTCTTTCTACACTTCTCTTGCTCCTATGTGCACGTTTCTTGCTTCTTTCTGCACCTCTCTTGCCTCTTTCTGCACTTCTCTTGCCTCTTTCTGCACCTCACTCTCTTCTTTCTGTAAGCCTCTTGCCTCTTTCTACACCTCTCTTGCCTCTATCTGCACCTCTCACCTCTTTCTGCATTTCTCTTGCCACTTTCTGCACCTCACTCTCTTCTTTCTGCACCTCTCTTGCCTCTTTCTACACTTCTCTTGCTCCTATGTGCACGTTTCTTGCTTCTTTCTACACCTCTCTTGCCTCTTTCTGCACTTCTCTTTGCCTATTTCTGTACCTCCCTTGCCTCTTTCTGCATCTCACTTGACTCTTTCTACACCTCACTCTCTTCTTTCTGCACTTCTCTTGCCTCTTTCTGCACCTCACTCTCTTCTTTCTGCACCTCTCTTGCCTCTCTCTGTGCCTCTCTTGCCTCTTTCTGCACCTCACTCTCTTCTTTCTGCACTTCTCTTGCCTCTTTCTGCACCTCATGTGACTCTTCCTGTATCTCACTCTCTTCTTTCTGCACCTCTCTTGCATCTCTCTGTACCTCACTTGCCTCTTTCTGCACCTCCCTTGCCTCTTTCTGCACTTCTCTTGCCTCTTTCTGCACTTCTCTTGCCTGTGTGTGCACCTCACTTGCCCCTTCCTGCACTTCTCTTCCCTCTTTCTGTACCTCTCTTGCCTCTTTCTGCACCTCACTTGCCTCTTTCTGCACCTCACTCTTCTTTCTGCACTGCTATTACCTTTTTCTGCACCTCTCTTGCCTCTCTCTCTCCACCTCACTCTCTTCTTTCTGCACCTCTCTTGCCTCTTTCTGTACCTCTCTGGCTGCTTTCTGCACCTCACTTGCCTCTTTCTGCATCTCACTCTCTTCTTTATGCATCTCTCTTGCATCTTTCTGCACTTCTCTTGCCTCTTTCTACACCTCACCCGCCTCTTTCTGTACCTCCCTTGCCTCTTTCTGCACCTCACTCTTCTTTCTGCACCTCTCTTGCCTCTTCCTGCACTCCTCTTGCCTCTTTCTGTACCTTTCTTGCCTCTCTCTGTACCTCTCATGCCTATCTCTGCACCTCACTTGCCTCTTTCTGCACTTCTCTTGCCTGTTTCTGCACCTCACTTGCCTCTTTCTGCACTTCTCTTGCCTCTTTCTGCACTTCTAATGCCTCTTTCTGCACCTCACTTGCCTCTTTCTGCACCTCACTCTCTTTTTTCTGTACCTCTCTTGCCTCTTTCTGCACTTCTCTTGCCCCTTTCTTTCTGTATCTCTCTTCCCTCATTCTGCACCCCAAATGCCTCTTTCTGAACTTCACTTGCCTCTTTCTGTACCTCTATTGCCTCTTTCTGCACCTCACTTGCCTCTTTCTGCACTTCTCTTGCCTCTTTCTGCACTTTTCTTGCCCCTTTCTGTATCTCTCTTCCCTCATTCTGCACCCCAAATGCCTCTTTCTGCACTTCTCTTGCCTCTTTCTGTCACTTCACTTGCCTCTTTCTGTACCTCTATTGCCTCTTTCTGCACCTCACTCTTTTCTTTCTGTAACCCTCTTGCCTCTTTCTGCACCTCTCTTGCCTCTTTCTGCACCTCTCACCTCTTTCTGCATTTCTCTTGCCGCTTTCTGCACCTCACTCTCTTCTTTCTGCACCTCTCTTGCCTCTTTCTACACTTCTCTTGCTCCTACTATGTGCACGTTTCTTGCTTCTTTCTGCACCTCTCTTGCCTCTTTCTGCACTTCTCTTGCCTATTTCTGTACCTCTCTTGCCTCTTTCTGCATCTCACTTGAGTCTTTCTACACCTCACTCTCTTCTTTCTGCACCTCTCTTGCCTCTCTCTGTGCCTCTCTTGCCTCTTTCTGCACCTCACTGTCTTCTTTCTGCACATCTCTTGCCTCTTTCTACTCCTCTCTTGCCTCTTTCTGTAGTTCTCTTGCTTCTTTCTGCACTTCTCTTGCTTCTTTCTGCACCTATCTTGCTTCTTTCTGCACCTATCTTGCTTCTTTCTGCACCTCACTTGCCTCTTTCTGCACCTCACTCTTCTTTCTGCACCTCTCTTGCCTCTTCCTGCACTCCTCTTGCCTCTTTCTGTACCTTTCTTGCCTCTCTCTGTACCTCTCATGCCTATCTCTGCACCTCACTTGCCTCTTTCTGCACTTCTCTTGCCTGTTTCTGCACCTCACTTGCCTCTTTCTGCACTTCTCTTGCCTCTTTCTGCACTTCTCTTGCCTCTTTCTGCACCTCACTTGCCTCTTTCTGCACCTCACTCTCTTTTTTCTGTACCTCTCTTGCCTCTTTCTGCACTTCTCTTGCCCCTTTCTTTCTGTATCTCTCTTCCCTCATTCTGCACCCCAAATGCCTCTTTCTGAACTTCACTTGCCTCTTTCTGTACCTCTATTGCCTCTTTCTGCACCTCACTTGCCTCTTTCTGCACTTCTCTTGCCTCTTTCTGCACTTTTCTTGCCCCTTTCTGTATCTCTCTTCCCTCATTCTGTACCCCAAATGCCTCTTTCTGCACTTCTCTTGCCTCTTTCTGTACTTCACTTGCCTCTTTCTGTACCTCTATTGCCTCTTTCTGCACCTCACTCTTTTCTTTCTGTAACCCTCTTGCCTCTTTCTGCACCTCTCTTGCCTCTTTCTGCACCTCTCACCTCTTTCTGCATTTCTCTTGCCGCTTTCTGCACCTCACTCTCTTCTTTCTGCACCTCTCTTGCCTCTTTCTACACTTCTCTTGCTCCTACTATGTGCACGTTTCTTGCTTCTTTCTGCACCTCTCTTGCCTCTTTCTGCACTTCTCTTGCCTATTTCTGTACCTCTCTTGCCTCTTTCTGCATCTCACTTGACTCTTTCTACACCTCACTCTCTTCTTTCTGCACCTCTCTTGCCTCTCTCTGTGCCTCTCTTGCCTCTTTCTGCACCTCACTGTCTTCTTTCTGCACCTCTCTTGCCTCTTTCTACTCCTCTCTTGCCTCTTTCTGTAGTTCTCTTGCTTCTTTCTGCACTTCTCTTGCTTCTTTCTGCACCTATCTTGCTTCTTTCTGCACTTCTTTTGCCTCTTCCTGCACTTCTTTTGCCTCTTTCTGCACTTGTCTTTCCCCTTTCTGTGCTTCTCTTCCTTCTTTCTGCACTTCTCTTACCTCTTTCTGCACTTCTCTTGCCTCTTTCTGCACCTCTCTTGCATGTTTCTGCACTTCTCTTGCCTCTTTCTGCACTTCTCTTGCCTCTTTCTGCACTTCTATTTCCTCTTTCTGCACCTCACTCTCTTCTTTCTGTACCTCACTCTCTTCTTTTGCATCTCTCTTGCCTCTTTCTGCACCTCTCTTGCTTTGTTCTGCACTTCTCTTGCCTCTTTTGTAGTTCTCTTGCTTCTTTCTGCACTTCTCTTGCTTCTTTGTGCACTTTTCTAGCTTCTTTGTGCATCTCTCTTGCTTCTTTCTGCACTTCTCTTGTCTCTTTTTGCACTTGTCTTGCCTCTTTCTGCATGTCTCTTGCTTCTTTCTGCACTTCTGTTGCCTTTTTCTGCACTCCTCTTGCTTCTTTCTGCACCTCTCTTGCCTCTTTCTGCATATTTCTTACTCTTTCTATACTTCTCTTGCTTCTTTCTGCACTTCTCTTGCCTCTTTCTGTACCTCACTTGCCTCTTTCTGCACCTCACTTGCCTCTTTCTGTACCTCTCTTTCCTCTCTCTGTACCTCTCATGCCTCTCTCTGCACCTCACTTGCCTCTTTCTGCATTTCTCTTGCCTGTTTCTGCACCTCACTTGCCTCTTTCTGCACTTCTCTTGCTCCTTTCTGCACTTCTCTTGCCTCTTTCTGCACCTCACTTGCCTCTTTCTGCACCTCTCTCTTTTTTCTGTACCTCTCTTGCCTCTTTCTGCACTTCTCTTGCCTCTTTCTGCACTTCTCTTGCCCCTTTCTGTATCTCTCTTCCCTCATTCTGTACCCCAAGTGCCTCTTTCTGCACTTCTCTTGCCTCTTTCTGAACTTCACTTGCCTCTTTCTGTACCTCTATTGCCTCTTTCTGTACCTCAGTTGCCTCTTTCTGCACTTCTCTAGCCTCTTTCTGCACTTCTCTTGCCCCTTTCTGTATCTCTCTTCCCTCATTCTGCACCTCAAGTGCCTCTTTCTGCACTTCTCTTGCCTCTTTCTGCACTTCACTTGTCTCTTTCTGTACCTCTATTGCCTCTTTCTGCACCTCACTCTCTTCTTTCTGTAACCCTCTTGCCTCTTTCTGCACCTCTCTTGCCTCTTTCTGCACCTCTCACCTCTTTCTGCATTTCTCTTGCCGCTTTCTGCACCTCACTCTCTTCTTTCTGCACCTCTCTTGCCTCTTTCTACACTTCTCTTGCTCCTATGTGTACGTTTCTTGCTTCTTTCTGCACCTCTTTTGCCTCTTTCTGCACTTCTCTTGCCTCTTTCTGCACTTCTCTTGCTTCTTTCTGCACCTCAGTTGCCTCTTTATGCACTTCTCTTTGCCTATTTCTGTACCTCTCTTGCCTCTTTCTGCATCTCACTTGACTCTTTCTACACCTCACTCTCTTCTTTCTGCACTTCTCTTGCCTCTTTCTGCACCTCACTCTCTTCTTTCTGTACCTCTCTTGCCTCTCTCTGTGCCTCTCTTGCCTCTTTCTGCACCTCACTCTCTTCTTTCTGCACTTCTCTTGCCTCTTTCTGCACCTCATGTGACTCTTCCTGTATCTCACTCTCTTCTTTCTACACCTCTCTTGCCTCTTTCTGTACCTCACTTTCTTCTTTCTGCACCTCTCTTACCTCTTTCTGTGCCTCACTCTCTTCTTTCTGCACCTCTCTTGCCTCTCTCTGTACCTCTCTTCCCTCTTTCTGCACCTCCCTTGCCTCTTTCTGCACTTCTCTTGCCTCTTTCTGCACTTCTCTTGCCTGTGTGTGCACCTCACTTGCCCCTTCCTGCACTTCTCTTCCCTCTTTCTGTACCTCTCTTGGCTCTTTCTGCACCTCACTTGCCTCTTTCTGCACCTCACTCCTCTTTCTGCACTGCTATTACCTTTTTCTGCACCTCTCTTGCCTCTCTCTCTCCACCTCACTCTCTTCTTTCTGCACCTCTCTTGCCTCTTCCTGCACTCCTCTTGCCTCTTTCTGTACCTCTCTTGCCTCTCTCTGTACCTCTCATGCCTCTCTCTGCACTTCACTTGCCTCTTTCTGCACTTCTCTTGCCTGTTTCTGCACCTCACTTGCCTCTTTCTGCACTTCTCTTGCCTCTTTCTGCACTTCGCTTGCCTCTTTCTGCACCTCACTTGCCTCTTTCTGCACTTCTCTTGCCCCTTTCTGTACCTCTCTTCCCTCATTCTGCACCCGAGTGCCTCTTTCTGCCCTTCTCTTGCCTCTTTCTGAACTTCACTTGCCTCTTTCTGTACCTCTAGTGCCTCATTCTGCACCTCACTTGCCTCTTTCTGCACTTCTCTTGCCTCTTTCTGCACTTCTCTTGCCCCTTTCTGTATCTCTCTTCCCTCATTCTGCACCCCAAGGGCCTCTTTCTGCACTTCTCTTGCCTCTTTCTGCACTTCACTTGCATCTTTCTGCACCTCTCACCTCTTTCTGCATTTCTCTTGCCGCTTTCTGCACCTCACTCTCTTCTTTCTGCACCTCTCTTGCCTCTTTCTACACTTCTCTTGCTCCTATGTGCACGTTTCTTGCTTCTTTCTGCACCTCTCTTGCCTCTTTCTGCACTTCTCTTGCCTCTTTCTGCACCTCACTCTCTTCTTTCTGTAACCCTCTTGCCTCTTTCTGCACCTCTCTTGCCTCTTTCTGCACCTCTCACCTCTTTCTGCACCTCTCACCTCTTTCTGCATTTCTCTTGCCGCTTTCTGCACCTCTCTTGCCTCTTTCTACACTTCTCTTGCTCCTATGTGCACATTTCTTGCTTCTTTCTGCACCTCTTTTGCCTCTTTCTGCACTTCTCTTGCCTCTTTCTGCACTTCTCTTGCTTCTTTCTGCACCTCAGTTGCCTCTTTATGCACTTCTCTTTGCCTATTTCTGTACCTCTCTTGCCTCTTTCTGCATCTCACTTGACTCTTTCTACACCTCACTCTCTTCTTTCTGCACTTCTCTTGCCTCTTTCTGCACCTCACTCTCTTCTTTCTGTACCTCTCTTGCCTCTCTCTGTGCCTCTCTTGCCTCTTTCTGCACCTCACTCTCTTCTTTCTGCACTTCTCTTGCCTCTTTCTGCACCTCATGTGACTCTTCCTGTATCTCACTCTCTTCTTTCTGCACCTCTCTTGCCTCTTTCTGTACCTCACTCTCTTCTTTCTGCACCTCTCTTGCCTCTTTCTGTGCCTCACTCTCTTCTTTCTGCACCTCTCTTGCCTCTCTCTGTACCTCTCTTCCCTCTTTCTGCACCTCCCTTGCCTCTTTCTGCACTTCTCTTGCCTCTTTCTGCACTTCTCTTGCCTGTGTGTGCACATCACTTGCCCCTTCCTGCACTTCTCTTCCCTCTTTCTGTACCTCTCTTGGCTCTTTCTGCACCTCACTTGCCTCTTTCTGCACCTCACTCTTCTTTCTGCACTGCTATTACCTTTTTCTGCACCTCTCTTGCCTCTCTCTCTCACCTCACTCTCTTCTTTCTGCACCTCTCTTGCCTCTTCCTGCACTCCTCTTGCCTCTTTCTGTACCTCTCTTGCCTCTCTCTGTACCTCTCATGCCTCTCTGCACTTCACTTGCCTCTTTCTGCACTTCTCTTGCCTGTTTCTGCACCTCACTTGCCTCTTTCTGCACTTCTCTTGCCTCTTTCTGCACTTCGCTTGCCTCTTTCTGCACCTCACTTGCCTCTTTCTGCACTTCTCTTGCCCCTTTCTGTACCTCTCTTCCCTCATTCTGCACCCGAAGTGCCTCTTTCTGCACTTCTCTTGCCTCTTTCTGAACTTCACTTGCCTCTTTCTGTACCTCTAGTGCCTCTTTCTGCACCTCACTTGCCTCTTTCTGCACTTCTCTTGCCTCTTTCTGCACTTCTCTTGCCCCTTTCTGTATCTCTCTTCCCTCATTCTGCACCCCAAGGGCCTCTTTCTGCACTTCTCTTGCCTCTTTCTGCACTTCACTTGCATCTTTCTGCACCTCTCACCTCTTTCTGCATTTCTCTTGCCGCTTTCTGCACCTCACTCTCTTCTTTCTGCACCTCTCTTGCCTCTTTCTACACTTCTCTTGCTCCTATGTGCACGTTTCTTGCTTCTTTCTGCACCTCTCTTGCCTCTTTCTGCACTTCTCTTGCCTCTTTCTGCACCTCACTCTCTTCTTTCTGTAACCCTCTTGCCTCTTTCTGCACCTCTCTTGCCTCTTTCTGCACCTCTCACCTCTTTCTGCACCTCTCACCTCTTTCTGCATTTCTCTTGCCGCTTTCTGCACCTCTCTTGCCTCTTTCTACACTTCTCTTGCTCCTATGTGCACGTTTCTTGCTTCTTTCTGCACCTCTCTTGCCTCTTTCTGCACTTCTCTTGCCTCTTTCTGCACTTCTCTTGCTTCTTTCTGCACCTCAGTTGCCTCTTTATGCACTTCTCTTTGCCTATTTCTGTACCTCTCTTGCCTCTTTCTGCATCTCACTTGACTCTTTCTACACCTCACTCTCTTCTTTCTGCACTTCTCTTGCCTCTTTCTGCACCTCACTCTCTTCTTTCTGTACCTCTCTTGCCTCTCTCTGTGCCTCTCTTGCCTCTTTCTGCACCTCACTCTCTTCTTTCTGCACTTCTCTTGCCTCTTTCTGCACCTCATGTGACTCTTCCTGTATCTCACTCTCTTCTTTCTGCACCTCTCTTGCCTCTTTCTGTACCTCACTCTCTTCTTTCTGCACCTCTCTTGCCTCTTTCTGTGCCTCACTCTCTTCTTTCTGCACCTCTCTTGCCTCTCTCTGTACCTCTCTTCCCTCTTTCTGCACCTCCCTTGCCTCTTTCTGCACTTCTCTTGCCTCTTTCTGCACTTCTCTTGCCTGTGTGTGCACCTCACTTGCCTCTTCCTGCACTTCTCTTCCCTCTTTCTGTACCTCTCTTGGCTCTTTCTGCACCTCACTTGCCTCTTTCTGCACCTCACTCTTCTTTCTGCACTGCTATTACCTTTTTCTGCACCTCTCTTGCCTCTCTCTCTCCACCTCACTCTCTTCTTTCTGCACCTCTCTTGCCTCTTCCTGCACTCCTCTTGCCTCTTTCTGTACCTCTCTTGCCTCTCTCTGTACCTCTCATGCCTCTCTCTGCACTTCACTTGCCTCTTTCTGCACTTCTCTTGCCTGTTTCTGCACCTCACTTGCCTCTTTCTGCACTTCTCTTGCCTCTTTCTGCACTTCGCTTGCCTCTTTCTGCACCTCACTTGACTCTTTCTGCACTTCTCTTGCCCCTTTCTGTACCTCTCTTCCCTCATTCTGCACCCGAAGTGCCTCTTTCTGCACTTCTCTTGCCTCTTTCTGAACTTCACTTGCCTCTTTCTGTACCTCTAGTGCCTCTTTCTGCACCTCACTTGCCTCTTTCTGCACTTCTCTTGCCTCTTTCTGCACTTCTCTTGCCCCTTTCTGTATCTCTCTTCCCTCATTCTGCACCCCAAGTGCCTCTTTCTGCACTTCTCTTGCCTCTTTCTGCACTTCACTTGCATCTTTCTGCACCTCTCACCTCTTTCTGCATTTCTCTTGCCGCTTTCTGCACCTCACTCTCTTCTTTCTGCACCTCTCTTGCCTCTTTCTACACTTCTCTTGCTCCTATGTGCACGTTTCTTGCTTCTTTCTGCACCTCTCTTGCCTCTTTCTGCACTTCTCTTGCCTCTTTCTGCACCTCACTCTCTTCTTTCTGTAACCCTCTTGCCTCTTTCTGCACCTCTCTTGCCTCTTTCTGCACCTCTCACCTCTTTCTGCATTTCTCTTGCCACTTTCTGCACTTCACTCTCTTCTTTCTGCACCTCTCTTGCCTCTTTCTACACTTCTCTTGCTCCTATGTGCACGTTTCTTGCTTCTTTCTGCACCTCTCTTGCCTCTTTCTGCACTTCTCTTTGCCTATTTCTGTACCTCCCTTGCCTCTTTCTGCATCTCACTTGACTCTTTCTACACCTCACTCTCTTCTTTCTGCACTTTTCTTGCCTCTTTCTGCACCTCACTCTCACTTTCTGCACCTCTCTTGCCTCTCTCTGTGCCTCTCTTGCCTCTTTCTGCACCTCACTCTCTTCTTTCTGCACTTCTCTTGCCCCTTTCTGCACCTCATGTGACTCTTCCTGTATCTCACTCTCTTCTTTCTGCACCTCTCTTGCCTCTTTCTGTACCTCACTCTCTTCTTTCTGCACCTCTCTTGCCTCTCTCTGTACCTCACTTGCCTCTTTCTGCACCTCCCTTGCCTCTTTCTGCACTTCTCTTGCCTCTTTCTGCACTTCTCTTGCCTGTGTGTGCACCTCACTTGCCCCTTCCTGCACTTCTCTTCCCTCTTTCTGTACTTCTGTTGCCTCTTTCTGTCCATCTCTTGCCTCTTTCTGCACCTCACTTGACTCTTTCTGCACCTCACTCTCTTCTTTCTGCACTTCTCTTGCCTCTTTCTGCACCTCATGTGACTCTTCCTGTATCTCACTCTCTTCTTTCTGCACCTCTCTTACCTCTTTCTGTACCTCACTCTCTTCTTTATGCACCTCTCTTGCAACTTTCTGTACTTCTCTTGCCTCTTTCTACACCTCCCTTGCCTCTTTCTGTACCTCCCTTGCCTCTTTCTGCACCTCACTTGCCTCTTTCTGCACCTCACTCTCTTCTTTCTGCACCTCTCTTGCCTCTTCCTGCACTCCTCTTGCCTCTTTCTGTACCTCTCTTGCCTCTCTCTGTACCTCTCATGCCTCTCTCTGCACCTCACTTGCCTCTTTCTGCATTTCTCTTGCCTGTTTCTGCACCTCACTTGCCTCTTTCTGCACCTCTCTCTTTTTTCTGTACCTCTCTTGCCTCTTTCTGCATTTCTCTTGCCTCTTTCTGCACTTCTCTTGCCCCTTTCTGTATCTCTCTTCCCTCATTCTGTACCCCAAGTGCCTCTTTCTGCACTTCTCTTGCCTCTTTCTGAACTTCACTTGCCTCTTTCTGTACCTCTATTGCCTCTTTCTGTACCTCAGTTGCCTCTTTCTGCACTTCTCTAGCCTCTTTCTGCACTTCTCTTGCCCCTTTCTGTATCTCTCTTCCCTCATTCTGCACCCCAAAGTGCCTCTTTCTGCACTTCTCTTGCCTCTTTCTGCACTTCACTTGTCTCTTTCTGTACCTCTATTGCCTCTTTCTGCACCTCACTCTCTTCTTTCTGTAACCCTCTTGCCTCTTTCTGCACCTCTCTTGCCTCTTTCTGCACCTCTCACCTCTTTCTGCATTTCTCTTGCTGCTTTCTGCACCTCACTCTCTTCTTTCTGCACCTCTCTTGCCTCTTTCTACACTTCTCTTGCTCCTATGTGTACGTTTCTTGCTTCTTTCTGCACCTCTTTTGCCTCTTTCTGCACTTCTCTTGCCTCTTTCTGCACTTCTCTTGCTTCTTTCTGCACCTCAGTTGCCTCTTTATGCACTTCTCTTTGCCTATTTCTGTACCTCTCTTGCCTCTTTCTGCATCTCACTTGACTCTTTCTACACCTCACTCTCTTCTTTCTGCACTTCTCTTGCCTCTTTCTGCACCTCACTCTCTTCTTTCTGTACCTCTCTTGCCTCTCTCTGTGCCTCTCTTGCCTCTTTCTGCACCTCACTCTCTTCTTTCTGCACTTCTCTTGCCTCTTTCTGCACCTCATGTGACTCTTCCTGTATCTCACTCTCTTCTTTCTGCACCTCTCTTGCCTCTTTCTGTACCTCACTTTCTTCTTTCTGCACCTCTCTTACCTCTTTCTGTGCCTCACTCTCTTCTTTCTGCACCTCTCTTGCCTCTCTCTGTACCTCTCTTCCCTCTTTCTGCACCTCCCTTGCCTCTTTCTGCACTTCTCTTGCCTCTTTCTGCACTTCTCTTGCCTGTGTGTGCACCTCACTTGCCCCTTCCTGCACTTCTCTTCCCTCTTTCTGTACCTCTCTTGGCTCTTTCTGCACCTCACTTGCCTCTTTCTGCACCTCACTCTTCTTTCTGTACTGCTATTACCTTTTTCTGCACCTCTCTTGCCTCTCTCTCTCCACCTCACTCTCTTCTTTCTGCACCTCTCTTGCCTCTTCCTGCACTCCTCTTGCCTCTTTCTGTACCTCTCTTGCCTCTCTCTGTACCTCTCATGCCTCTCTCTGCACTTAACTTGCCTCTTTCTGCACTTCTCTTGCCTGTTTCTGCACCTCACTTGCCTCTTTCTGCACTTCTCTTGCCTCTTTCTGCACTTCGCTTGCCTCTTTCTGCACCTCACTTGCCTCTTTCTGCACTTCTCTTGCCCCTTTCTGTACCTCTCTTCCCTCATTCTGCACCCGAAGTGCCTCTTTCTGCCCTTCTCTTGCCTCTTTCTGAACTTCACTTGCCTCTTTCTGTACCTCTAGTGCCTCATTCTGCACCTCACTTGCCTCTTTCTGCACTTCTCTTGCCTCTTTCTGCACTTCTCTTGCCCCTTTCTGTATCTCTCTTCCCTCATTCTGCACCCCAAGTGCCTCTTTCTGCACTTCTCTTGCCTCTTTCTGCACTTCACTTGCCTCTTTCTGCACCTCTCACCTCTTTCTGCATTTCTCTTGCCGCTTTCTGCACCTCACTCTCTTCTTTCTGCACCTCTCTTGCCTCTTTCTACACTTCTCTTGCTCCTATGTGCACGTTTCTTGCTTCTTTCTGCACCTCTCTTGCCTCTTTCTGCACTTCTCTTGCCTCTTTCTGCACCTCACTCTCTTCTTTCTGTAAGCCTCTTGCCTCTTTCTACACCTCTCTTGCCTCTATCTGCACCTCTCACCTCTTTCTGCATTTCTCTTGCCACTTTCTGCACCTCACTCTCTTCTTTCTGCACCTCTCTTGCCTCTTTCTACACTTCTCTTGCTCCTATGTGCACGTTTCTTGCTTCTTTCTACACCTCTCTTGCCTCTTTCTGCACTTCTCTTTGCCTATTTCTGTACCTCCCTTGCCTCTTTCTGCATCTCACTTGACTCTTTCTACACCTCACTCTCTTCTTTCTGCACTTCTCTTGCCTCTTTCTGCACCTCACTCTCTTCTTTCTGCACCTCTCTTGCCTCTCTCTGTGCCTCTCTTGCCTCTTTCTGCACCTCACTCTCTTCTTTCTGCACTTCTCTTGCCTCTTTCTGCACCTCATGTGACTCTTCCTGTATCTCACTCTCTTCTTTCTGCACCTCTCTTGCATCTCTCTGTACCTCACTTGCCTCTTTCTGCACCTCCCTTGCCTCTTTCTGCACTTCTCTTGCCTCTTTCTGCACTTCTCTTGCCTGTGTGTGCACCTCACTTGCCCCTTCCTGCACTTCTCTTCCCTCTTTCTGTACCTCTCTTGCCTCTTTCTGCACCTCACTTGCCTCTTTCTGCACCTCACTCTTCTTTCTGCACTGCTATTACCTTTTTCTGCACCTCTCTTGCCTCTCTCTCTCCACCTCACTCTCTTCTTTCTGCACCTCTCTTGCCTCTTTCTGTACCTCTCTGGCTGCTTTCTGCACCTCACTTGCCTCTTTCTGCATCTCACTCTCTTCTTTATGCATCTCTCTTGCATCTTTCTGCACTTCTCTTGCCTCTTTCTACACCTCACCCGCCTCTTTCTGTACCTCCCTTGCCTCTTTCTGCACCTCACTCTTCTTTCTGCACCTCTCTTGCCTCTTCCTGCACTCCTCTTGCCTCTTTCTGTACCTTTCTTGCCTCTCTCTGTACCTCTCATGCCTATCTCTGCACCTCACTTGCCTCTTTCTGCACTTCTCTTGCCTGTTTCTGCACCTCACTTGCCTCTTTCTGCACTTCTCTTGCCTCTTTCTGCACTTCTATTGCCTCTTTCTGCACCTCACTTGCCTCTTTCTGCACCTCACTCTCTTTTTTCTGTACCTCTCTTGCCTCTTTCTGCACTTCTCTTGCCCCTTTCTTTCTGTATCTCTCTTCCCTCATTCTGCACCCCAAATGCCTCTTTCTGAACTTCACTTGCCTCTTTCTGTACCTCTATTGCCTCTTTCTGCACCTCACTTGCCTCTTTCTGCACTTCTCTTGCCTCTTTCTGCACTTTTCTTGCCCCTTTCTGTATCTCTCTTCCCTCATTCTGCACCCCAAATGCCTCTTTCTGCACTTCTCTTGCCTCTTTCTGTACTTCACTTGCCTCTTTCTGTACCTCTATTGCCTCTTTCTGCACCTCACTCTTTTCTTTCTGTAACCCTCTTGCCTCTTTCTGCACCTCTCTTGCCTCTTTCTGCACCTCTCACCTCTTTCTGCATTTCTCTTGCCGCTTTCTGCACCTCACTCTCTTCTTTCTGCACCTCTCTTGCCTCTTTCTACACTTCTCTTGCTCCTACTATGTGCACGTTTCTTGCTTCTTTCTGCACCTCTCTTGCCTCTTTCTGCACTTCTCTTGCCTATTTCTGTACCTCTCTTGCCTCTTTCTGCATCTCACTTGAGTCTTTCTACACCTCACTCTCTTCTTTCTGCACCTCTCTTGCCTCTCTCTGTGCCTCTCTTGCCTCTTTCTGCACCTCACTGTCTTCTTTCTGCACCTCTCTTGCCTCTTTCTACTCCTCTCTTGCCTCTTTCTGTAGTTCTCTTGCTTCTTTCTGCACTTCTCTTGCTTCTTTCTGCACCTATCTTGCTTCTTTCTGCACCTATCTTGCTTCTTTCTGCACCTCACTTGCCTCTTTCTGCACCTCACTCTTCTTTCTGCACCTCTCTTGCCTCTTCCTGCACTCCTCTTGCCTCTTTCTGTACCTTTCTTGCCTCTCTCTGTACCTCTCATGCCTATCTCTGCACCTCACTTGCCTCTTTCTGCACTTCTCTTGCCTGTTTCTGCACCTCACTTGCCTCTTTCTGCACTTCTCTTGCCTCTTTCTGCACTTCTCTTGCCTCTTTCTGCACCTCACTTGCCTCTTTCTGCACCTCACTCTCGTTTTTCTGTACCTCTCTTGCCTCTTTCTGCACTTCTCTTGCCCCTTTCTTTCTGTATCTCTCTTCCCTCATTCTGCACCCCAAATGCCTCTTTCTGAACTTCACTTGCCTCTTTCTGTACCTCTATTGCCTCTTTCTGCACCTCACTTGCCTCTTTCTGCACTTCTCTTGCCTCTTTCTGCACTTTTCTTGCCCTTTTCTGTATCTCTCTTCCCTCATTCTGTACCCCAAATGCCTCTTTCTGCACTTCTCTTGCCTCTTTCTGTACTTCACTTGCCTCTTTCTGTACCTCTATTGCCTCTTTCTGCACCTCACTCTTTTCTTTCTGTAACCCTCTTGCCTCTTTCTGCACCTCTCTTGCCTCTTTCTGCACCTCTCACCTCTTTCTGCATTTCTCTTGCCGCTTTCTGCACCTCACTCTCTTCTTTCTGCACCTCTCTTGCCTCTTTCTACACTTCTCTTGCTCCTACTATGTGCACGTTTCTTGCTTCTTTCTGCACCTCTCTTGCCTCTTTCTGCACTTCTCTTGCCTATTTCTGTACCTCTCTTGCCTCTTTCTGCATCTCACTTGACTCTTTCTACACCTCACTCTCTTCTTTCTGCACCTCTCTTGCCTCTCTCTGTGCCTCTCTTGCCTCTTTCTGCACCTCACTGTCTTCTTTCTGCACCTCTCTTGCCTCTTTCTACTCCTCTCTTGCCTCTTTCTGTAGTTCTCTTGCTTCTTTCTGCACTTCTCTTGCTTCTTTCTGCACCTATCTTGCTTCTTTCTGCACTTCTTTTGCCTCTTCCTGCACTTCTTTTGCCTCTTTCTGCACTTGTCTTTCCCCTTTCTGTGCTTCTCTTCCTTCTTTCTGCACTTCTCTTACCTCTTTCTGCACTTCTCTTGCCTCTTTCTGCACCTCTCTTGCATGTTTCTGCACTTCTCTTGCCTCTTTCTGCACTTCTCTTGCCTCTTTCTGCACTTCTATTTCCTCTTTCTGCACCTCACTCTCTTCTTTCTGTACCTCACTCTCTTCTTTTTGCATCTCTCTTGCCTCTTTCTGCACCTCTCTTGCTTTGTTCTGCACTTCTCTTGCCTCTTTTGTAGTTCTCTTGCTTCTTTCTGCACTTCTCTTGCTTCTTTGTGCACTTTTCTAGCTTCTTTGTGCATCTCTCTTGCTTCTTTCTGCACTTCTCTTGTCTCTTTTTGCACTTGTCTTGCCTCTTTCTGCATGTCTCTTGCTTCTTTCTGCACTTCTGTTGCCTTTTTCTGCACTCCTCTTGCTTCTTTCTGCACCTCTCTTGCCTCTTTCTGCATATTTCTTACTCTTTCTATACTTCTCTTGCTTCTTTCTGCACTTCTCTTGCCTCTTTCTGTACCTCACTTGCCTCTTTCTGCACCTCACTTGCCTCTTTCTGTACCTCTCTTTCCTCTCTCTGTACCTCTCATGCCTCTCTCTGCACCTCACTTGCCTCTTTCTGCATTTCTCTTGCCTGTTTCTGCACCTCACTTGCCTCTTTCTGCACTTCTCTTGCTCCTTTCTGCACTTCTCTTGCCTCTTTCTGCACCTCACTTGCCTCTTTCTGCACCTCTCTCTTTTTTCTGTACCTCTCTTGCCTCTTTCTGCACTTCTCTTGCCTCTTTCTGCACTTCTCTTGCCCCTTTCTGTATCTCTCTTCCCTCATTCTGTACCCCAAGTGCACTCTTTCTGCACTTCTCTTGCCTCTTTCTGAACTTCACTTGCCTCTTTCTGTACCTCTATTGCCTCTTTCTGTACCTCAGTTGCCTCTTTCTGCACTTCTCTAGCCTCTTTCTGCACTTCTCTTGCCCCTTTCTGTATCTCTCTTCCCTCATTCTGCACCCCAAGTGCCTCTTTCTGCACTTCTCTTGCCTCTTTCTGCACTTCACTTGTCTCTTTCTGTACCTCTATTGCCTCTTTCTGCACCTCACTCTCTTCTTTCTGTAACCCTCTTGCCTCTTTCTGCACCTCTCTTGCCTCTTTCTGCACCTCTCACCTCTTTCTGCATTTCTCTTGCCGCTTTCTGCACCTCACTCTCTTCTTTCTGCACCTCTCTTGCCTCTTTCTACACTTCTCTTGCTCCTATGTGTACGTTTCTTGCTTCTTTCTGCACCTCTTTTGCCTCTTTCTGCACTTCTCTTGCCTCTTTCTGCACTTCTCTTGCTTCTTTCTGCACCTCAGTTGCCTCTTTATGCACTTCTCTTTGCCTATTTCTGTACCTCTCTTGCCTCTTTCTGCATCTCACTTGACTCTTTCTACACCTCACTCTCTTCTTTCTGCACTTCTCTTGCCTCTTTCTGCACCTCACTCTCTTCTTTCTGTACCTCTCTTGCCTCTCTCTGTGCCTCTCTTGCCTCTTTCTGCACCTCACTCTCTTCTTTCTGCACTTCTCTTGCCTCTTTCTGCACCTCATGTGACTCTTCCTGTATCTCACTCTCTTCTTTCTACACCTCTCTTGCCTCTTTCTGTACCTCACTTTCTTCTTTCTGCACCTCTCTTACCTCTTTCTGTGCCTCACTCTCTTCTTTCTGCACCTCTCTTGCCTCTCTCTGTACCTCTCTTCCCTCTTTCTGCACCTCCCTTGCCTCTTTCTGCACTTCTCTTGCCTCTTTCTGCACTTCTCTTGCCTGTGTGTGCACCTCACTTGCCCCTTCCTGCACTTCTCTTCCCTCTTTCTGTACCTCTCTTGGCTCTTTCTGCACCTCACTTGCCTCTTTCTGCACCTCACTCTTCTTTCTGCACTGCTATTACCTTTTTCTGCACCTCTCTTGCCTCTCTCTCTCCACCTCACTCTCTTCTTTCTGCACCTCTCTTGCCTCTTCCTGCACTCCTCTTGCCTCTTTCTGTACCTCTCTTGCCTCTCTCTGTACCTCTCATGCCTCTCTCTGCACTTCACTTGCCTCTTTCTGCACTTCTCTTGCCTGTTTCTGCACCTCACTTGCCTCTTTCTGCACTTCTCTTGCCTCTTTCTGCACTTCGCTTGCCTCTTTCTGCACCTCACTTGCCTCTTTCTGCACTTCTCTTGCCCCTTTCTGTACCTCTCTTCCCTCATTCTGCACCCGAAGTGCCTCTTTCTGCCCTTCTCTTGCCTCTTTCTGAACTTCACTTGCCTCTTTCTGTACCTCTAGTGCCTCATTCTGCACCTCACTTGCCTCTTTCTGCACTTCTCTTGCCTCTTTCTGCACTTCTCTTGCCCCTTTCTGTATCTCTCTTCCCTCATTCTGCATCCCAAGTGCCTCTTTCTGCACTTCTCTTGCCTCTCTCTGCACTTCACTTGCCTCTTTCTGCACCTCTCACCTCTTTCTGCATTTCTCTTGCCGCTTTCTGCACCTCACTCTCTTCTTTCTGCACCTCTCTTGCCTCTTTCTATACTTCTCTTGCTCCTATGTGCACGTTTCTTGCTTCTTTCTGCACCTCTCTTGCCTCTTTCTGCACTTCTCTTGCCTCTTTCTGCACCTCACTCTCTTCTTTCTGTAACCCTCTTGCCTCTTTCTGCACCTCTCTTGCCTCTATCTGCACCTCTCACCTCTTTCTGCATTTCTCTTGCCACTTTCTGCACCTCACTCTCTTCTTTCTGCACCTCTCTTGCCTCTTTCTACACTTCTCTTGCTCCTATGTGCACGTTTCTTGCTTCTTTCTACACCTCTCTTGCCTCTTTCTGCACTTCTCTTTGCCTATTTCTGTACCTCACTTGACTCTTTCTACACCTCACTCTCTTCTTTCTGCACTTCTCTTGCCTCTTTCTGCACCTCACTCTCTTCTTTCTGCACCTCTCTTGCCTCTCTCTGTGCCTCTCTTGCCTCTTTCTGCACCTCACTCTCTTCTTTCTGCACTTCTCTTGCCTCTTTCTGCACCTCATGTGACTCTTCCTGTATCTCACTCTCTTCTTTCTGCACCTCTCTTGCATCTCTCTGTACCTCACTTGCCTCTTTCTGCACCTCCCTTGCCTCTTTCTGCACTTCTCTTTGCCTATTTCTGTACCTCCCTTGCCTCTTTCTGCATCTCACTTGACTCTTTCTACACCTCACTCTCTTCTTTCTGCACTTCTCTTGCCTCTTTCTGCACCTCACTCTCTTCTTTCTGCACCTCTCTTGCCTCTCTCTGTGCCTCTCTTGCCTCTTTCTGCACCTCACTGTCTTCTTTCTGCACCTCTCTTGCCTCTTTCTACTCCTCTCTTGCCTCTTTCTGTAGTTCTCTTGCTTCTTTCTGCACTTCTCTTGCTTCTTTCTGCACCTATCTTGCTTCTTTCTGCACCTATCTTGCTTCTTTCTGCACTTCTTTTGCCTCTTTCTGCACTTCTTTTGCCTCTTTCTGCACTTGTCTTGCCCCTTTCTGTGCTTCTCTTCCTTCTTTCTGCACTTCTCTTGCCTCTTTCTGCACTTCTCTTGCCTCTTTCTGCACCTCTCTTGCATGTTTCTGCACTTCTCTTGCCTCTTTCTGCACTTCTCTTGCCTCTTTCTACACTTCTCTTTCCTCTTTCTGCACCTCACTCTCTTCTTTCTGTACCTCACTCTCTTCTTTTTGCATCTCTCTTGCCTCTTTCTGCACCTCTCTTGCTTTGTTCTGCACTTCTCTTGCCTCTTTTGTAGTTCTCTTGCTTCTTTCTGCACTTCTCTTGCTTCTTTGTGTACTTTTCTAGCTTCTTTGTGCATCTCTCTTGCTTCTTTCTGCACTTCTCTTGTCTCTTTTTGCACTTGTCTTGCCTCTTTCTGCATGTCTCTTGCTTCTTTCTGCACTTCTGTTGCCTTTTTCTGCACTCCTCTTGCTTCTTTCTGCACCTCTCTTGCCTCTTTCTGCATATTTCTTACTCTTTCTATACTTCTCTTGCTTCTTTCTGCACTTCTCTTGCCTCTGTCTGCACATATCTTGTCTCTTTCTGTACCTCTCTTTCCTCTTTCTGCACCTCTCTTGCCTCTTTCTGCATTTCCCTTGCCTCTTTGTGCACTTGTCTTGCTTCATTCTGTACTTCTCTTGCCTCTTACTGCACTTCTCTTGCCTCTTTCTGCGCTTCGCTTGCTTCTTTCTTTACTTCTCTTGCCTCTTTCTGTACTTCTATTGCCTCTTTCTTCACTTCTCTTGCTTCTTTCTGCGCTTCTCTTGCTTCTTTCTGCATTTCTCTTACTTCTTTCTTCCCCTCTCTTGCCTCTTTCTGCACTTCTCTTGCCCCTTTTTGCGCTTCTCTGCCCTCTTTCTGTATATCTCTTGCCTCTTTCTGTACCTCTCTTCCCTCTTTCTGCACCTCACTTGTCTCTTTCTGTACCTCTCTTGCTTCTTTTTGTACTTCTCATGCTTCTTTCTGCACTTCTCTTGCCTTTTTCTGCGCATCTCTTGCCTCTTTTTGCACCTCTTTTGCCTCTTTCTCTACTTCTCTTGCCTCTTTTTGCACTTCTCTTGACTCTTTCTGTACTTCTCTTGCCTCTTTCTGCACATTTCTTACTCTTTCTGCACCTCTCTTGTTTTTTCTGCACTTCTCTTGCCTCTTTCTGCACCTCTCTTGCCTCTATCTGCACTTCTCTTGCTCCTTTTTGCACTTTTCATGCTTCTTTCCAAACCTCTCTTGCCTCTTTCTGCACTTCTTTTGCCCCTTTCTGCACTTCTCTTGCCTCTTTCTGCAGTTCTATTGCCTCTTTCTGTACCTCTCTTGCCTCTTTCTGCACCTCACTTGCCTTTTTCTGTACTTCTCTTGCTTCTTTCTGCACTTCTCTTGCCTCTTTCCGCACTTCTCTTGCCTCTTTCTGCACTTCGCACTCTATTAGAGACAAGATAGTAGAAATTCATCTTGCAAGGGAACATCAGAAAGAGGTCACTGAATATTTGAAAGGTTTTTTTCCATGTGGCACTTCTCTTGCCTCTTTCTGCACTCCTCTTGCTTCTTTCTGCACCTCTCTTGCCTCTATCTGCACATTTCTTACTCTTTCTGCACTTCTCTTGCTTCTTTCTGCACTTCTCTTGCCTCTGTCTGCACATATCTTGTCTCTTTCTGCACCTCTCTTGCCTCTGTCTGCACCTCCCTTACCTCTTTCTGCACTTGTCTTGTTTCTTTCTGTACTTCTCTTGCCTCTTACTGCACTTCTCTTGCTTCTATCTGCACCTCTCTTGCCTCTTTCAGCACTTCTCTTGCCTCTTTCTGCACTTCTCTTGCTTCTTTCTTTACTTCTCTTGCCTTTTCTGTACTTCTCTTGCTTCTTTCTGCACTTCTCTTGCCTCTGTCAGCACATATCTTGTCTCTTTCTGCACCTCTCTTGCCTCTTTCTGCACCTCTCTTGCCTCTTTCTGCATTTCCCTTGCCTCTTTCTACACTTGTCTTGCTTCATTCTGTACTTCTCTTGCCTCTTACTGCACTTCTCTTGCTTCTTTCTGCATCTCTCTTGCCACTTTCTGCACTTCTCTTGCCTCTTTCTGCGCTTCTCTTGCTTCTTTCTTTACTTTTCTTGCCTCTTTCTGTACTTCTCTTGCCTTTTTCTTCACTTCTCTTGCTTCTTTCGGTGCTTCTCTTGCTTCTTTCTGCATTTCTCTTGCTTCTTTCTTCCCCTCTCTTGCCTCTTTCTGCAGTTCTCTTGCCTCTTTCTGCACTTCTCTTGCCTCTTTCTGTACTTCTCTTGCCTTTTTCTTTACTTCTCTTGCTTCTTTCTGCGCTTCTCTTGCTTCTTTCTGCATTTCTCTTGCTTCTTTCTGCATTTCTCTTGCTTCTTTCTTCACCTCTCTTGCCTCTTTCTGCACTTCTCTTGCCTATTTCTGCACTTCTCTTGCTTCTTTCTGCACTTCTCTTGCCTCCGTCTGCACATATCTTGTCTCTTTCTGCACCTCTCTTGCCTCTTTCGGCACCTCCCTTGCCTCTTTCTGCACTTGTCTTGCTTCTTTCTGTTCTTCTCTTGCCTCTTACGTACTTCTCTTGCTTCTTTCTGCATCTCTCTTGCCTCTTTCTGTACTTCTCTTGTTTCTTTCTGTGCTTCTCTTGCTTCTTTCTGCATTTCTCTTGCTTCTTTCTTCACCTCTCTTGCCACTTTCTGCACTTCTCTTGCCACTTTTTGCGCTTCTCTGCCCTCTTTCTGTATATCTCTTGCCTCTTTCTGTACCTCTCTTCCCTCTTTCTGCACCTCACTTGCCTCTTTCTGTACCTCTCTTGCCTCTTTTTGCACTTCTCATGCTTCTTTCTGCACTTCTCTTGCCTTTTTCTGCGCATCTCTTGCCTCTTTCTGCACTTCTTTTGCCTCTTGCCTCTTTTTGTACTTCTCTTGACTCTTTGTGTACTTCTCTTGCCTCTTTCTGCACCTCTCTTGCCTCTTTCTGCAGTTCTCTTGCCTCTTTCTGCACCTCACTCTCTTCTTTCTGCACCTCTCTTGCCTCTTTCTGCACTTCTCTTGCTCCTTTTTGCACTTTTCATGCTTCTTTCCGAACCTCTCTTGCCTCTTTCTGCACTTCTTTTGCCTCTTTCTGCACTTCTCTTGCTTCTTTCTGTACTTCTCTTGCCTCTTACGCACTTCTCTTGCTTCTTTCTGCATCTCTCTTGCCTCTTTCTGCACTTCTCTTGTTTCTTTCTGTGCTTCTCTTGCTTCTTTCTGCATTTCTCTTGCTTCTTTCTTCACCTCTCTTGCCACTTTCTGCACTTCTCTTGCCACTTTTTGCGCTTCTCTGCCCTCTTTCTGTAGATCTCTTGCCTCTTTCTGTACCTCTCTTCCCTCTTTCTGCACCTCACTTGCCTCTTTCTGTACCTCTCTTGCCTCTTTTTGCACTTCTCATGCTTCTTTCTGCACTTCTCTTGCCTTTTTCTGCGCATCTCTTGCCTCTTTCTGCACTTCTTTTGCCTCTTTCTCCACTTCTCTTGCCTCTTTTTGTACTTCTCTTGACTCTTTGTGTACTTCTCTTGCCTCTTTCTGCACCTCTCTTGCCTCTTTCTGCAGTTCTCTTGCCTCTTTCTGCACCTCACTCTCTTCTTTCTGCACCTCTCTTGCCTCTTTCTGCACTACTCTTGCTCCTTTTTGCACTTTTCATGCTTCTTTCCGAACCTCTCTTGCCTCTTTCTGCACTTCTTTTGCCTCTTTCTGCACTTCTCTTGCCTCTTTTGGCAGTTCTATTGCCTCTTTCTGCACATTTCTTCTTCTTTCTGGACTTCTCTTGCTTCTTTCTGCACTTCTCCTGCTTCTTTCTGCACTTCTCTTGCCTCTTTCTGTACTTCTCTTGCCTCTTTCTGCACCTCACTTGCCTCTTTCTGTACCTCTCTTGCCTCTTTTTGCACTTCTCATGCTTCTTTCTGGACTTCTCTTGCCTCTTTCTGTACTTCTCTTGCCTCTTTCTGCACCTCACTTGCCTCTTTCTGTACCTCTCTTGCCTCTTTTTGCACTTCTCATGCTTCTTTCTGCACTTCTCTTGCCTTTTTCTGCGTATCTCTTGCCTCTTTCAGCACTTCTTTGCCTCTTTCTCCACTTCTCTTGCCTCTTTTTGTACTTCTCTTGACTCTTTGTGTACTTCTCTTGCCTCTTTCTGCACCTCTCTTGCCTCTTTCTGCAGTTCTCTTGCCTCTTTCTGCACCTCACTCTCTTCTTTCTGCACCTCTCTTGCCTCTTTCTGCACTTCTCTTGCTCCTTTTGCACTTTTCATGCTTTTTCCGAACCTCTCTTGCCTCTTTCTGCACTTCTTTTGCCTCTTTCTGCACTTCTCTTGCCTCTTTCTGCACCTCACTTGCCTCTTTCTGTACCTCTCTTGCCTCTTTTGCACTTCTCATGCTTCTTTCTGCACTTCTCTTGCCTTTTTCTGCGCATCTCTTGCCTCTTTCAGCACTTCTTTTGCCTCTTTCTCCACTTCTCTTGCCTCTTTTTGTACTTCTCTTGACTCTTTGTGTACTTCTCTTGCCTCTTTCTGCACCTCTCTTGCCTCTTTCTGCAGTTCTCTTGCCTCTTTCTGCACCTCACTCTCTTCTTTCTGCACCTCTCTTGCCTCTTTCTGCACTTCTCTTGCTCCTTTTTGCACTTTTCATGCTTTTTTCCGAACCTCTCTTGCCTCTTTCTGCACTTCTTTTGCCTCTTTCTGCACTTCTCTTGCCTCTTTCGGCAGTTCTATTGGCTCTTTCTGCACATTTCTGTTTCTTTCTGGACTTCTCTTGCTTCTTTCTGCACCTCTCTTGTTTTTTCTGCACTTCTCTCGCCTCTTTCTGTACTTCTCTTGCCTCTTTCTGCACCTCTCTTGCCTCTTTCTGCAGTTCTCTTGCTCCTTTTGCACTTTTCATGCTTCTTTCCGAACCTCTCTTGCCTCTTTCTGCACTTCTTTTGCCTCTTTCTGCACTTCTCTTGCTTCTTTCTGTACTTCTCTTGCCTCTTACGCACTTCTCTTGCTTCTTTCTGCATCTCTCTTGCCTCTTTCTGCACTTCTCTTGCTCCTTTTGCACTTTTCATGCTTCTTTCCGAACCTCTCTTGCCTCTTTCTGCACTTCTTTTGCCTCTTTCTGCACTTCTCTTGCTTCTTTCTGTACTTCTCTTGCCTCTTACGCACTTCTCTTGCTTCTTTCTGCATCTCTCTTGCCTCTTTCTGCACTTCTTTTGCCTCTTTCTGCACTTCTCTTGCTTCTTTCTGTACTTCTCTTGCCTCTTACGCACTTCTCTTGCTTCTTTCTGCATCTCTCTTGCTTCTTTCTGTACTTCTCTTGCCTCTTTCTGCACCTCTCTTGCCTCTTTCTGCACTTCTCTTGCTCCTTTTGCACTTTTCATGCTTCTTTCCGAACCTCTCTTGCCTCTTTCTGTACTTCTTTTGCCTCTTTCTGCACTTCTCTTGCCTCTTTCTGTACTTCTCTTGCCTCTTACGCACTTCTCTTGCTTCTTTCTGCATCTCTCTTGCCTCTTTCTGCACTTCTCTTGTTTCTTTCTGTGCTTCTCTTGTTTCTTTCTGTGCTTCTCTTGCTTCTTTCTGCATTTCTCTTGCTTCTTTCTTCACCTCTCTTGCCACTTTCTGCACTTCTCTTGCCACTTTTTGCGCTTCTCTGCCCTCTTTCTGTAGATCTCTTGCCTCTTTCTGTACCTCTCTTCCCTCTTTCTGCACCTCACTTGCCTCTTTCTGTACCTCTCTTGCCTCTTTTTGCACTTCTCATGCTTCTTTCTGCACTTCTCTTGCCTTTTTCTGCGCATCTCTTGCCTCTTTCTGCACTTCTTTTGCCTCTTTCTCCACTTCTCTTGCCTCTTTTTGTACTTCTCTTGACTCTTTGTGTACTTCTCTTGCCTCTTTCTGCACCTCTCTTGCCTCTTTCTGCAGTTCTCTTGCCTCTTTCTGCACCTCACTCTCTTCTTTCTGCACCTCTCTTGCCTCTTTCTGCACTACTCTTGCTCCTTTTTGCACTTTTCATGCTTCTTTCCGAACCTCTCTTGCCTCTTTCTGCACTTCTTTTGCCTCTTTCTGCACTTCTCTTGCCTCTTTCGGCAGTTCTATTGCCTCTTTCTGCACATTTCTTCTTCTTTCTGGACTTCTCTTGCTTCTTTCTGCACTTCTCCTGCTTCTTTCTGCACTTCTCTTGCCTCTTTCTGTACTTCTCTTGCCTCTTTCTGCACCTCACTTGCCTCTTTCTGTACCTCTCTTGCCTCTTTCTGCACCTCACTTGCCTCTTTCTGTACCTCTCTTGCCTCTTTTGCACTTCTCATGCTTCTTTCTGCACTTCTCTTGCCTTTTTCTGCGCATCTCTTGCCTCTTTCAGCACTTCTTTTGCCTCTTTCTCCACTTCTCTTGCCTCTTTTTGTACTTCTCTTGACTCTTTGTGTACTTCTCTTGCCTCTTTCTGCACCTCTCTTGCCTCTTTCTGCAGTTCTCTTGCCTCTTTCTGCACCTCACTCTCTTCTTTCTGCACCTCTCTTGCCTCTTTCTGCACTTCTCTTGCTCAATTTTGCACTTTTCATGCTTTTTTCCGAACCTCTCTTGCCTCTTTCTGCACTTCTTTTGCCTCTTTCTGCACTTCTCTTGCCTCTTTCTGCACCTCACTTGCCTCTTTCTGTACCTCTCTTGCCTCTTTTTGCACTTCTCATGCTTCTTTCTGCACTTCTCTTGCCTTTTTCTGCGCATCTCTTGCCTCTTTCAGCACTTCTTTTGCCTCTTTCTCCACTTCTCTTGCCTCTTTTTGTACTTCTCTTGACTCTTTGTGTACTTCTCTTGCCTCTTTCTGCACCTCTCTTGCCTCTTTCTGCAGTTCTCTTGCCTCTTTCTGCACCTCACTCTCTTCTTTCTGCACCTCTCTTGCCTCTTTCTGCACTTCTCTTGCTCCTTTTTGCACTTTTCATGCTTTTTTCCGAACCTCTCTTGCCTCTTTCTGCACTTCTTTTGCCTCTTTCTGCACTTCTCTTGCCTCTTTCGGCAGTTCTATTGCCTCTTTCTGCACATTTCTTCTTCTTTCTGGACTTCTCTTGCTTCTTTCTGCACCTCTCTTGTTTTTCTGCACTTCTCTCGCCTCTTTCTGTACTTCTCTTGCCTCTTTCTGCACCTCTCTTGCCTCTTTCTGCAGTTCTCTTGCCTCTTTCTGCACCTCACTCTCTTCTTTCTGCACCTCTCTTGCCTCTTTCTGCACTTCTCTTGCTCCTTTTTGCACTTTTCATGCTTCTTTCCGAACATCTCTTGCCTCTTTCTGCACTTCTTTTGCCTCTTTCTGCACTTCTCTTGCCTCTTTCGGCAGTTCTATTGCCTCTTTCTGCACATTTCTTCTTCTTTCTGGACTTCTCTTGCTTCTTTCTGCACCTCTCTTGTTTTTTCTGCACTTCTCTCGCCTCTTTCTGTACTTCTCTTGCCTCTTTCTGCACCTCTCTTGCCTCTTTCTGCAGTTCTCTTGCCTCTTTCTGCACCTCACTCTCTTCTTTCTGCACCTCTCTTGCCTCTTTCTGCACTTCTCTTGCTCCTTTTTGCACTTTTCATGCTTCTTTCCGAACATCTCTTGCCTCTTTCTGCACTTCTTTTGCCTCTTTCTCCACTTCTCTTGCCTCTTTTTGTACTTCTCTTGACTCTTTGTGTACTTCTCTTGCCTCTTTCTGCACCTCTCTTGCCTCTTTCTGCAGTTCTCTTGCCTCTTTCTGCACCTCACTCTCTTCTTTCTGCACCTCTCTTGCCTCTTTCTGCACTTCTCTTGCTCCTTTTGCACTTTTCATGCTTTTTCCGAACCTCTCTTGCCTCTTTCTGCACTTCTTTTGCCTCTTTCTGCACTTCTCTTGCCTCTTTCGGCAGTTCTATTCGCTCTTTCTGCACATTTCGTCTTCTTTCTGGACTTCTCTTGCTTCTTTCTGCACCTCTCTTGTTTTTTCTGCACTTCTCTCGCCTCTTTCTGTACTTCTCTTGCCTCTTTCTGCACCTCTCTTGCCTCTTTCTGCAGTTCTCTTGCTCCTTTTTGCACTTTTCATGCTTCTTTCCGAACCTCTCTTGCCTCTTTCTGCACTTCTTTTGCCTCTTTCTGCACTTCTCTTGCTTCTTTCTGTACTTCTCTTGCCTCTTACGCACTTCTCTTGCTTCTTTCTGCATCTCTCTTGCCTCTTTCTGCACTTCTCTTGCTCCTTTTTGCACTTTTCATGCTTCTTTCCGAACCTCTCTTGCCTCTTTCTGCACTTCTTTTGCCTCTTTCTGCACTTCTCTTGCTTCTTTCTGTACTTCTCTTGCCTCTTACGCACTTCTCTTGCTTCTTTCTGCATCTCTCTTGCCTCTTTCTGCACTTCTTTTGCCTCTTTCTGCACTTCTCTTGCTTCTTTCTGTACTTCTCTTGCCTCTTACGCACTTCTCTTGCTTCTTTCTGCATCTCTCTTGCTTCTTTCTGTACTTCTCTTGCCTCTTTCTGCACCTCTCTTGCCTCTTTCTGCACTTCTCTTGCTCCTTTTTGCACTTTTCATGCTTCTTTCCGAACCTCTCTTGCCTCTTTCTGTACTTCTTTTGCCTCTTTCTGCACTTCTCTTGCCTCTTTCTGTACTTCTCTTGCCTCTTACGCACTTCTCTTGCTTCTTTCTGCATCTCTCTTGCCTCTTTCTGCACTTCTCTTGTTTCTTTCTGTGCTTCTCTTGCTTCTTTCTGCATTTCTCTTGCTTCTTTCTTCACCTCTCTTGCCACTTTCTGCACTTCTCTTGCCACTTTTTGCGCTTCTCTGCCCTCTTTCTGTAGATCTCTTGCCTCTTTCTGTACCTCTCTTCCCTCTTTCTGCACCTCACTTGCCTCTTTCTGTACCTCTCTTGCCTCTTTTTGCACTTCTCATGCTTCTTTCTGCACTTCTCTTGCCTTTTTCTGCGCATCTCTTGCCTCTTTCTGCACTTCTTTTGCCTCTTTCTCCACTTCTCTTGCCTCTTTTTGTACTTCTCTTGACTCTTTGTGTACTTCTCTTGCCTCTTTCTGCACCTCTCTTGCCTCTTTCTGCAGTTCTCTTGCCTCTTTCTGCACCTCACTCTCTTCTTTCTGCACCTCTCTTGCCTCTTTCTGCACTACTCTTGCTCCTTTTTGCACTTTTCATGCTTCTTTCCGAACCTCTCTTGCCTCTTTCTGCACTTCTTTTGCCTCTTTCTGCACTTCTCTTGCCTCTTTCGGCAGTTCTATTGCCTCTTTCTGCACATTTCTTCTTCTTTCTGGACTTCTCTTGCTTCTTTCTGCACTTCTCCTGCTTCTTTCTGCACTTCTCTTGCCTCTTTCTGTACTTCTCTTGCCTCTTTCTGCACCTCACTTGCCTCTTTCTGTACCTCTCTTGCCTCTTTCTGCACCTCACTTGCCTCTTTCTGTACCTCTCTTGCCTCTTTTTGCACTTCTCATGCTTCTTTCTGCACTTCTCTTGCCTTTTTCTGCGCATCTCTTGCCTCTTTCAGCACTTCTTTTGCCTCTTTCTCCACTTCTCTTGCCTCTTTTTGTACTTCTCTTGACTCTTTGTGTACTTCTCTTGCCTCTTTCTGCACCTCTCTTGCCTCTTTCTGCAGTTCTCTTGCCTCTTTCTGCACCTCACTCTCTTCTTTCTGCACCTCTCTTGCCTCTTTCTGCACTTCTCTTGCTCAATTTTGCACTTTTCATGCTTTTTACGAACCTCTCTTGCCTCTTTCTGCACTTCTTTTGCCTCTTTCTGCACTTCTCTTGCCTCTTTCTGCACCTCACTTGCCTCTTTCTGTACCTCTCTTGCCTCTTTTTGCACTTCTCATGCTTCTTTCTGCACTTCTCTTGCCTTTTTCTGCGCATCTCTTGCCTCTTTCAGCACTTCTTTTGCCTCTTTCTCCACTTCTCTTGCCTCTTTTGTACTTCTCTTGACTCTTTGTGTACTTCTCTTGCCTCTTTCTGCACCTCTCTTGCCTCTTTCTGCAGTTCTCTTGCCTCTTTCTGCACCTCACTCTCTTCTTTCTGCACCTCTCTTGCCTCTTTCTGCACTTCTCTTGCTCCTTTTTGCACTTTTCATGCTTTTTTCCGAACCTCTCTTGCCTCTTTCTGCACTTCTTTTGCCTCTTTCTGCACTTCTCTTGCCTCTTTCGGCAGTTCTATTGCCTCTTTCTGCACATTTCTTCTTCTTTCTGGACTTGTCTTGCTTCTTTCTGCACCTCTCTTGTTTTTTCTGCACTTCTCTCGCCTCTTTCTGTACTTCTCTTGCCTCTTTCTGCACCTCTCTTGCCTCTTTCTGCTGTTCTCTTGCCTCTTTCTGCACCTCACTCTCTTCTTTCTGCACCTCTCTTGCCTCTTTCTGCACCTCTCTTGCTCCTTTTTGCACTTTTCATGCTTCTTTCCGAACATCTCTTGCCTCTTTCTGCACTTCTTTTGCCTCTTTCTGCACTTCTCTTGCCTCTTTCGGCAGTTCTATTGCCTCTTTCTGCACATTTCTTCTTCTTTCTGGACTTCTCTTGCTTCTTTCTGCACTTCTCCTGCTTCTTTCTGCACTTCTCTTGCCTCTTTCTGTACTTCTCTTGCCTCTTTCTGCACCTCACTTGCCTCTTTCTGTACCTCTCTTGCCTCTTTCTGCACCTCACTTGCCTTTTTCTGCACTTCTCTTGCCTCTTTCTGCACTTCTCTTGCCTCTTTCCACACTTCTCATGCCTCTTTCTGCACTTCGCACTCTATTAGAGACAAGATAGTAGAAAGTCATCTTGCAAGGGAACATCAGAAAGGGGTCACTGAATATTTGAAAGGTTTTTTTCCATGTGGCAAGTGCAAGGCCTGTGCAAATAGCGAGAAGGTATTTACCTATGAGATACCGAGTGTGAAGGAACAGAAACGGATAATGAAATTTATGAATTGTCATACTTCATATACTGTTTATTGCTTAATTTGCCCATGTAACCTGAAATATAGAGGGAGCACAATCTACCTGACAAAACAGCGAATTCTAGAACACATGAGGGCGATCAGCAATAAAGATGTCACTTACCCTGTAGCCAGACACTTCGAGTCTCACCATCGAAGCGACAGAAATTTGCTAAAATTCTTTTGTTTAGACCAGGTACCTCAAGAGATAAGAGGGGGCAATAGAGAGTTGAAGCTGAGGAGGCTAGAATCTAGATATATAATAGACTTAGAAACGAAAGCTCCTAAGGGTCTAAACAGCAGTGAGGAAGTGGGGGTTCATTTATAAAATCCATATAAGAAGCATTCATAGGAATTAGGCGGAAGCAGTTATAAAGAACAGAGAATAATCAAAGCCCATACAGGGCGAGATATTGTAACGAAAGAGAGAGTTCCCTTCGGACAGGGGGAGGTTTTTATGTGCGGGATCTCAAATATGAGTCATTGAGAGGATCACCCATTCAGGGTGTGATCAGGTTAAGCAGATAGAACCCCCGATAACCTGCCAAATGTTGGAATAGAGTATAAAGTCCGAAAAAAAAGGAAGGGACTAACTGGAAATGAGAATTGGAGAGGGATAGTGGTTAAATCATGAAATTTTACTGACTAAATGAATTATGAAATGTAAATATTCCCTAATTCTGTTGCAATATATATGAATTTGCATATGAAAAGATGGCGCTGATGTTTGTTTGTGACGATAAAGTCCTTTTTCATTGTTGTTAACATGACGCAACTGAGCTGAATAAATAAAAAAAGTGAAAAAATGGCAGCCCCCAACAGCGAGAAAGGCATCTTGCCGAAACACGTCTGTTGAGAGAAAGTGTATGAGTAAACTTATAAAAGGTTACCCTTTCCTGTGAGTGCCAGTTGTAAATTCTTTTTGAAGCCTTTTGACGAATCTTTGCAAAATTTTCAAAACTAATGGTTCACTCAGGTCAGCTCCTGTCTTGAAAGTTTCGGGGTGATTCGTTGAGCGGGGGCCGATAAAAAAGGGGGGTCCCAAAACGCATTTTCCCCATGTTAATTTCCGTAGGAATTTTTGGAACAAGCTACAGCCCTTTTTAGGTCTCGCCTACGCAGTGCGCATGTGCTGCATAGGAAAAAAGACCTTTTGCGATGGATTCGGCTTTTCAGCCAAAAACGTGCACGCGTTCCATTGCCTTCAATGGCAACGCGTGCATGTTTGGCGATTCACTTGCGGGAGCGAGCAGCTGGCGCCATATGGTAGCAATTATCGCTCCTGGCGCCGCTCGCTCCCGCAAGGGAATCGCACTCCCCACCCCTCTCACTTCTTTAACCCGGAGTACTGTACTGTTTCACTTTCACGGCGCGGGGCCGCACTTGTGTTTCAGTGCTTGTTTCTGCACGGCGCCTGCAGCTAAACTCGAGCAGGCTGTCTTCGATGGCTTTCGTCGGCAACGGAACAATCGCTTTCACTTTTAATTTTCAGCCGCGTTTCATCAACGCATGGCAGCTGCTTGCGAAGGTCGCATGCCTTTCTTTTTTCCAGCATGGCGTCCGCAGCTAAAACAGAGCAAGCTGCCTAAAATGGCTTCTGCTCACTGCTGGCAACAATCGAGCACTTTAACGTTTAATTTACACAGCTTCATAGCGGATGAGCTGAGCGCCGAGCAGAAGAAGCAGCCAGTGCTTGTTTATTATTGCAGGCAGGATAATGTGTCAACATACTTTATCGGCACTGCGCCCCTTTCACAAGCGCCACGCTGGTTTCACTTTCAGTGCTGTGTATTT
Organism: Calotriton arnoldi; assembly: GCA_963921515.1. Lineage (NCBI taxonomy): Eukaryota > Metazoa > Chordata > Amphibia > Caudata > Salamandridae > Calotriton > Calotriton arnoldi. Next base: position 134,335 of record CAWUFW010013420.1, read on the forward strand.
TATCTGGTCTCCCCTCCTCTCCCCCAATCAGTCATCAGGCTCCAGCACAGCCCTCCCTCTCCACCCGCCTGGCTCCTCAGCTCTGCTATGAGACAGTCGAGGCTGGAGCCCCATGACTGATTGGGAGGGAGAGCAAACAAAATACACAACAATTAAAGCGAAAAAACAAGCGCTGATAAAGTATGTTAACATTTAGTAAAAAAAACTTGCAGCTGCTCCGGCCGTTAACTGGGTTTGATCTCCATGGAGTACTGCAGGCCTGTCAGCGCTGTGCCCTTTCATGAGTGTTGCGCTGGTTTTGCTTTCGTTGTCTTATTACCCCCGCTCCTCCACCCAACTCTCTTCTCTCCCTCCCTCCCTTCTCTCCTCCCTCCCCCTCCTTTCCAAACAGTGAGCGAGCTCCACTGTTTTCGTCGGAGTAGACCAAAGTGGACACAAGCTTTTTTTATTCTTGCTAGCTCGTTCTTCACTTCCTCCCTTTAAAAGCCAAGTATAAAATTCCTCTCCTCCGAAATAATCCTGTTGCTTTTTGCAGCCTTGGTCCTGCTTTCTAAAGGTACTGTGGGAGCGAAGGCCCGCCAGCTCGATTCACAAGGAACGTGAATCTGAACTCACCAAGAAGCATTTAGGCAGCTGCCACTACATGCGTTTAGTCATGTACATACATAGACTGCCAGGCGCACGCACGTACCATCCATCCAGCCTTACGTACAAGGCAGCAGACAGCACGAGTTAGGCTTCAGAAAAAACACAGGGGAGTGAAAGGGATTCTCTTCAGAGATCTTCGAGGACCCTTCTTTGCAGGAACAGTAAGAGAATTGGCAAGGAGATATAAACAGGGTGTCAGTGGGACTGAAAGGGTGCAATCTCTACAAAAGGTTTGCTACTGTGTGCTATCTGTGGTGGTGTCCACTGGATAAAGATTCTAATGCAAGGGGCACTTTGTTCAATTTAAAACGCCTGTCAAGCATACAATCAGCTGCCAGCTCTAAGCTGTTAACAATGCTGAAAACAGACTGGGGCGACGAGAAAGAAATATTGCATTTGAAATATTTGGGGCAGAACAGCACAAAGGAGAAACAGGTGGGTGTGCAGCACAGACGCAATGGTGTCCTGGAGCTATAGATTTATATCTTTTGTTTGTGTGCCAATTGTTAGGAATTCATTGCAAAATAGATTGGCAGCTGAGGGGATTGATAGATTTATGGGGGTGCTTTTACAACAGCATTAAATCTCATCTACTGGAACATGGAATGTGCGTGTAGCTGCTGTGCAAATGCCTACCCAATACTTTATTACCTGTACTGGACAAACGGTAACTAACATGTTATGTGTATAGGACTTACTATCAGATTAGTTGCTGCGTATACACTTTTATCATCTGTGGATAGATGAAAGGCTGAATCAACCACTCCACAATGCAACATGTGACTTGCAAAATATACGCTATGTATCAGCAACATAAATGACAAATATGCAAACAAGCATTAAAAATGCAATAGGTCTCGCCTTTCATTAAGTTAAAGCCATTTGCTTTGCTATACAATACCATTAGCAAAGCAAAATGGCTTTAACTTAATCAAGCGAGACCTATTGCATTTTCAATGCTTGTTTTAAATAGTGTAAATCCGTTCTGTAGTTCTTGAGAAATTCAAAAAATAAAAAATCGATATCTGAGCACCGAGGAGGGTTCGCGAATCCTCCCGAGCACGAGCTTAATTCTGATGTTAATGTTAATGTTAATTGGAGCTTCTAAAGCGCATATCACCAACTGGTCTCTAAGCGCTGTGAGAGAAGGCACCATAGCAGCTCTACTGAGAAGTGCGCCCTAACTTAGGCCAAGATTGTGCCCCAGGCTTCTATGAAGAGGATGGTTTTTAATTTTTTCCTAAAAGGGAGAAGTGCTGGTTCTTTGCGGAGGCCTTCCGGCAACTTATTCCAGAGCTGGGGAATCAATGTAGAGAAAGCTCTGCCCCCCTTGGAGGAGCTCAGGAAGCGAGCACAGGATAATAACCCAGCATCTGAAGACCGAAGGGAGCGCCCTGGTACATAAGTTACCAAGCGTTCTTTAATATATGCTGGGGCCTGTCCATAGATTGCTTTATGGGCTATACATAGCCCCTTGAATCTGGTTCTCTGCTTCACTGGAAGCCAGTGTAGCTGCTGTAGTAGCGCGGTAGCGTGGGCCCTCCTAGGAAGCCTAAAAATCAGTCTGGCAGCGTCGTTCATGACTACCTGAAGTTTTGTTAGCTCCTTCTCTGGAAGGCCAACATACAGTGAATTCCCGTAATCTAAACGAGAGATAATCAGTGCAGTCACTGCCATGCGAAGTGCGGTAAACGACAGAAGGGGGCAAGTTTGCGTAACAGTCTTAGCAGCCCCACACATGTTCCCACCACAGCAGAAACTTGGTGGGACATGGAGAGTTTGGCATCCAATTTTATCCCCAGACTCTTTACAACTGGGGCTGGCTTTGGAGTAGGGCCCAGCTCTTGAGGCCAGAATTGGTCACTCCAGGGGTTAGTATCTGTGGTGACAGCCAAAACCTCAGTTTTATCAGGGTTTATTTTGAGGAAATTGGCTGTCATCCAGTTTATTGTAAACTTCAGAATGTTCTGTATTCGAACATGGGCCGAGGGGAGTTAGCAATCTGGATGATGATTTGGGTGTCATCTGCGTAGTTAAAGACTTGGCACTCCATACCAGATAGAGCTGCCACTAGGGGGTAGAGGTAGGCGTTGAAGAGGAGGGAGACAGTGCCGATCCCTGAGGGACGCCGCACGTCAGCCCACCAGAATCAGAAACCTGGTCAGCAAGTTGGATCCTTTGCGATCGGTATGATAAATAGGAAGTGAGCCATTGGAGTGCTACCCCTGAACTCCTAGTTCCCCCATCCGCGACAAGAGTAGGCCATGGTTGACCGTATCAAATGCCGCGGACAGGTCTAGCAGAACCAAGGCACATGGTTTTTTAGTATCTGCCATCAGCCTAAGTTCATCCAGGACTGCCAACATCACTAGCTCTGTACTGTGGTGAGCCCTAAAACCAGCCTGTTTTGTGTGAAGTAGCTGATTGCTCTCTAGGTGGTGGGTGAGGGTTTTCAGCACATGTTGCTCCAGCACCTTTGCCAAGAAAGGGAGCTGAGAGATAGGCCTAAAGTTTTTAAGATTTGCTGCATCAGCCCCAGGTTTTTTCAATAGAGGTCTAACTCTAGCCTCTTTAAAACTGGCTGCCAACACTCCAAACCAGAATGTGTTTGCAGCCATCTTGTGACTCGGTAACCGAGTCAAAGAAAACAGTAAAAAAAAGATGAAAAACAAGAAAAGGGGGCAGGGTAGAAACACCCTGACCCCCTAGGCCTGCTCGGGGGGTCCCACAAGGACCCCCAGGGCCAATAAAAGCATTTTTTTAAAAATCAGCCGAATTCGTGTTAAGTGCGCAAATCCGGCCGCAAAAATTAAAAAAAAGCTTTGTTTTAATGAGCCCCCGGGTAGGCCAGGTCACGGGGGCAATGCCAAAATTATATCGCGGGGGCACGCCGCCCCCCCGCAGCCCCAGGGACCAACACCTCCCCGGGGCTTGTTTAATTAGAGGTGGGGGGCCTCCCAAGCCCCCCCAAGCCCCGGGGACCACCACCTCCCAGGCTTTATTTTGTGGGTGGGGGGCCTCATGGGCCCCCCCAAGCCCTGGGGACCACCACCTCCCCGGGGCTTTTGTTAATTATTTGCGGGGCCACCACCTCCCCGGGGCTGTTGAAATGATGGGAGGAGGGCCGCGTGGCTCCCCTCCTGGAGCCCTTTATGGCCCTGGGGACCACCACCCCCCAGGGCCGGCTCCTGCAATGTCCCGGGGTGCCCACCCTCGGGACATTGCTGTTCGCTATGGCAGGGCGGGAGTACGGCTCCCACCCTGCCATAGCAAACACTGCTTTGCTTCTTTGAAGGGAGAGCAGGTAACCTGCTCTCGCTTCAATGAAGCAGCAGCAAGTACTTGGGTAAGGGAGCTGCATGTTAGCAGCTCCCTTGCCCAAAGCAATGCCGGCTCCCGCAGGAGGCGGGGAGCCGGCAGGGACCGTGGGGGCATTGGGGCTCCCCCCACGGGTCCCATCAAAGTGGCCAGGCCCCGGGGGATGGGGTCCCCGGGGCCAGAAGTGGCCTCTGGAGGGGGGCCACGTGGGCCCCCTCCCAAAAAAAAAAATTTAAAAAAAGAAGGCTGACTAGGCCCCGGGGGATGGGTTCCCCAGGGCCATAATTGCCCTCTGGAGGGGGGCCACGCGGCCCCCTCACAAATTTTGTTAAAAGAAAACAACAAGGCTGGCCAGGCCCTGGGGGATGGCGTCCCGGGGCCAAAAGTGGCACAGGAAAGGGGGGCCACGCTGCCCCCTCCCATAGAATAAAAAAATTGGAAAAAGAAACTGCCAACTCGCCGGAGGCCCCGCCCCCTCCCTGAATGACTCTGCAAACGCACCTCCTGGCGCGCTCTGCATTGGGGGATTAAGTCCCCGTTGCTAGTGAGGGTCCTTGGGGGCCAACTAGGCCACCAGGAACCTCCAGTAGGAGCTACACAGTGGGATTGCTGAAAGGGGGTCCCAGGCCACACCCCTTTTTACACCACTCTGCAAATGAGCCTCTTGGCGCACTGCTGGTGGGGCGATGAGGTCCTCTTGTGTCCCGAGGACCTCAGGACACAAGTGGACTCCATCCCCCGAGCAGCAGTATGCCAGGAGGTGCGTTTGCAGAGTGGTGTAAAAGGGGGCATGGCCTCAGACCACTCTCAGCAATACAGCTGTGTGGGGCTTACTGGAGGTACCTGGTGGGCTAGTTGGCCCCCAGGGACCCTCATGAGGAAAGGGGACCTTCTCCCCCAACCAAGAGCATGCCAGGAGGCACGTTTGCAGAGTGGTGGAGAAAGGGGGTGTGGCCTGTGTCCACCTCTCAGCAATCCGACTGTGTGGGGCTTACTGGAGGTAAGAGGTAGCCTAGTTGGCCCCTAAGGGCCCCCAGCAGTGAAGCGGACTTCAATCCCCATCCAAGAACACGCCAGGGAGCGCGTTTGCAGAGTGGTGGGCAAAGGGGGCGTGGCCTGATATGAGAACTTAGCAATCCTGCTGTGTGGTACTTACTGGAGGTAATAGAAGGGGTAGTTGGCCCCAAGGATATCCTTGGGGCCAACTACCCCTCTTGTTACCTCCAGTAAGTCCCACACAGTAGGATTGCAAAGACGTCTTCGGAGGCCAAGCCCCCTTTCTCCTCCACTCTGCAAACGCGCCTCCTGGCAGACTACGGGATGGGGGATAAAGTCCACTTTACTCCTGAGGGACTTTGGGGGCAAAGAAGCCCTCCTGGTACCTCCTGTAAGTCCTGCGCAGCAGAATTCCTGAGCACTGGTTGGAGGCCCAGCACCCTTTTTCTACCACTCTGCAAACGCGACTACTAGTTAAAGAAGCATCTTTCTGTACCTCTGACTTAGAGGTAGTTTTAATCCCCCTGCCCTATTATGTACTAGGGCCTTACAGGGGAGGTCATGCCAATCACAGGGGTACCCCAACCCATAGTGTACCCTAGTGTATGTAGGTGTTTTCACTGTATTCTAAGTGTCTTTTAGCATAGCACTGGCTCTAGGCCTGGTTAGTCAGACTCAGTTACCACCAGTACCCGTCAGCAAAAAGTTGGGGGCACAGGATGACTTTGCAACAAGGCCTCTTTCTGCCCCTCTGTTGGTTCTTGCTGCATATCTCTTTCTTCTTTCTGCACCTTTCTTTGTCTTTCTGGACTTCTGTTGCCTCTTTCTGCATTTCTCTTGCTTCGTTCTGCGCCTTTCTTCCTCTTTCTGCATATGTTCTACCTATGTAGGCATAGTTTGAAATTAGCATTTAAAAAAACCTTAGAAATTCACTGAAAAAAACATAGGTTTCAGGGTCATTATAGTTAGAAATTAGCATTTAAAAAACCTTTGAAAGTCACTGAAAAAACCATAAGTTTCAGGGTCGTTATAGTTAGAAATTAGCATTTAAAAAACATTTGAAATTCACTGAAAAAAACCATAGGTTTCTGGGTCGTTATAGTTAGAAATTAGCATATAAAAAACCTTTGAAATTGACTGAAAAAACCATAGGTTTTGGGGACGTTATAGTTAGTTGGACATTTCACTCGTACAAAACCAGAGAAATTCGTCCGTTATAGTTAGTTGAGCTAACTATAACTCGCGCCCCTGCAATGCACTGCTGATGACATCACATATTACATCACTCATGACATGGTCAGTGACCTCACTGATGACATCACTGATGACATCTCAAATGACATCACTGATTACATCAACCACGTGATAATCTGATGCACCTCCTCACACCCTAATATAACCTTTGATACACCCACTCTAAAATACAGACTACCATTTTCAAAACAATAGACACACCAATACCAGTTACTACATACCCACTCACTGATTCCTAGGTCTACACACACATCCACTCATTCACCCATACAGTCACGCATACATGCCTTCACTCATCAATACAGCATTATCATTTGAACTCTTACACCTATACAGACACTCACACACCGCCACTCATCCAAAGTTACTCACACATCTAGTCAGTCATGCAAAGAATCAATCACACTCCCATTTACTCACCTATACAGTTATACATACACCACCTCACTTATTCATACAGATACTAACATATACTTACTCTCTTATACAATCACTGATACAAGCACACACTCATCCATACAGCCACTCTCACAATCACTCACTCTCACATATAGTCATTTATATACTCCAACACTCACATATACTGCCTTTCACATATGTAGTTACTCACACATGTACCACTGAGACATCCATTCACTCACCAACACACCCATACACACACTCACCCACCCATACAGCCCTGCACAGATGCACTCTTGAACCCATACACCCAGTGAATCACCCACTCACACATCTATGCACAGTCACACACACCCCACCCACACAGACACTCAGGCACCCATACAGATAGTCAGACAACCAATCAATAACCCATATAGACACTCATGTAGCTACTCACCAACCCATGCAGCCACTTACACACCAACTAACAGACTGTATGGATGAGTGTGTGCTTGTATCAGTGATTGTTTTAGAGAGTAAGTATGTTAGTATCTGTATTAATAAGTGAGGTGGTGTGTGTATAACTGTATAGGTGAGTAAATGGGAGGGTGATTGATTCTTTGCATGACTGACTAGGTGTGTGAGTAACTCTATGGATGAGTGGCGGTGTGTGAGTGTCTGTATAGGTGTATGAGTGCATATGATAGTGCTGTATTGATGAGTGACTGCATGTATGAGTGACTGTATGGGTGAATGAGTGGATGTGTGTGTAGACCTAGGAATCAGTGAGTGGGTATGTAGTAACTGGTATTGGTGTGTCTATGGTTTCGAAAATGGTAGTCTGTATTTTAGAGTGGGTGTATCAAAGGTTCCATTAGGGTATGAGGAGCTGCAGCAGATTATCACGTGCATGATGTCATCGGTGATGTCATCGGTGATGTCATTTGAGATGTCATCAGTGATGTCATCAGTGATGTCACTGACCATGTCATGAATGATGTAATATGTGATGTCATCAGCAGTGCATTGCGGGGGCGCGAGTTATAGTTAGCTCAACTAACTATAAGGGCCGAATTTCTCTGGTTTTCTACGAGTCAAATGTCCAACTAACTATAACGTCCCTGAAACCTGTGGTTTTTTCAGTGAATATATATATATATATATATATATATATCTCACGAAAGTCCGGTAGTATGGGGCTTAGCCACGCGGCGGTCCTGAACGGATTCCGGCAATCCACAACATAATGACAATTTTTCTCTCATTCAAGAAAAAGTCCAGGACACTCCAGGATGCTGAATTTCATTTATTGCAGTAAAGACAGCCCTTTACCAACGCGTTTCACCTTTCGGCTTGTTCACGGTATGGCGAGCATTGTTTCACTTCCGTTTTACATACAATCATGTGTAGACATAAAAAGTGGACAAGCGCGTTACTGTCTCAGATTCTTGGGCGCCATATTTTAATGTTGTTTGCCCCAATTTCGCAAGGCTCAATGCATATTAAACAAAGTGCATGTGCAAATATTGCTGTCACTACCCCTTCAGCATTGATCTCTCACCTTTGCTGCAAAGTGAAACAATGCTCGCCATACCGTGAACAAGCCGAAAGGTGAAACGCGTTGGTAGAGGGCTGTCTTTACTGCAATAAATGAAATTCAGCATCCTGGAGTGTCCTGGACTTTTTCTTGAATGAGAGAAAAATTGTCGTATATATATATATATATATATATATATATATATATATATATATATATGTGTGTGTATATGTATATATATATATGTGTGTGTGTATATGTATATATATATATGTGTGTATATGTATATATATATATATATATATATATGTATATATATATATATATCCTGCATTAGCACAATGGTGGAATTGTTTATCCTTTTCACCTTTCTCATATTGCTAATCACATTCATATGCATCTGTCTATTAATCATTGTAGCACATACATTTTACACCAAAATCACAATGGTTCAATAAATATTGAAACACCTCTTTGTGTATTTCTTGTGTATCTCTCTGGGAATGCACGAGTGACTGAGTGAAAAGGTTCTAGATCTGTTACCACGATTCCTTATGGAGTCACGTTTGTCATGTTCTGAGGTTGCCCAATCCATTTGTTACCTTCTCAGGTTTAGGGGTACTACTGGTGGCACTGTGAGCTAGCAGGACTATTGGCCAACATATCCTTAGGGGCTGCATATAATCAGTCTGGCACCATCCCAGCGAAAGTAGAAGCTGTACAACAGTGCAAAAACTGACTGGCTTGTAAGCACAGGTAATAGCTACAGCACAGACAGCAGAAGTGCAAGCTTCTCACACACATTGACAGAACTGGTACAAACTTTGAAATGGCAGTGTAAGATTCACACAAATATACTTTCAAAGATATAGTGCAGAAAGAAGCAGTGCATATTTCAAAATGGAAAAGTGCAGCCTGTGCAGTGGAAATTTTAGTATCACTCACACACAAAAACAGTACAGTAAAGGCCATCCAGCGAGGGGCAGTCCCTCTCAGCAAGTGTAAGTCACACTCTTTGCACTTACATTGAAGATATATGCTATATATATCTACATATTTATGGTAATAAAATACTAGATTAATATTTTTTAATATTTTATATTGTTTTTCAGTAGAGGAATGCACTGAAAACAGCCAGCTTCTTGTGTACCATCAGGTATTGTTGGGTGCCTTCCATTCAAGTGTCTTTCCCCTCAACAGTCTAAGCAGGCACAGCTTCAACTGAACCTGGCTACTCAGGAGCAAGTCTCTGAGGTACATATTACAAAGCCCCATGCACATTATATCACGTTCCAGCATTAGCACACAGGTATGTCAAGGCCACTGGCTCAACAGGAACCTCTGCCGTTTTACAAACATCAGGCATTGCTAGGTTCATCAGAAGTCATGAAATCTAGCCATCCACCCCATTTATTCATAAATTAAGCGCACAAACTCCACCCTTGCATATCTCTCCCTCAGCAGCTATGCAGCACAACTCTACACCAATTCACAAACCTGGGCACATCTTTGCTTTCTTACAGCCTGGGTATGCCCCATCTCACCACTCCCAGACTGGTGTAGCACAGCACTTCTTGATATCTCAGAGTTGACTGGTCTCCCCATACTATCAGCAACATACCTTTATCATTCTACCCCACAGAGGAATCGGAGACCCTTGAAAGTCGTTTGCCCACTGTCATTCCAAACTCAGTCACCTTTGAACAGTTCAACCATGTGTGGAGGAATACCTCATCCCTACTATAACCCCTCAGGCACATGTCAGATTGTATATAACCAATTAGCCGAAGCTTCGCTAGTTGTTAATTATTGTTTTGTAGATTTGGGAAATTACTTTACATCCCAAAATCTCGATCAACACCCAAGATTCTATTGGATAATAGTCTGGGTCATTGCTAAGGATTATTTTGTATCTCTCCAAAGCATGTTTCAGGTGTAGATGTTTTAATGCCTGAGGGCATACTCCTCCCTAAGCTGTTTGATAGTTTTCAGTTCAGTCATCCCCCCGATTGTCCCCAAATCTAGTGATGCTTTTCGTAGTTCACTTCCAAAACCACTGGAGAGATGTCAATACCTTCAAAGTTTGGCTATGCCATAAAATGGGTCTCCCTTGTGGTGACGCCCTGCCAGCTCACGCACGTGTGCCATGCCGGTCTTACCATCCACATAGGTTCAGACAATGTGTGTGGGAGTATTCCCGCCATATGGAAGAGATGGGGACTCTCTAATTTACATGATCTTTTGGTTAACTCGTAGTACAGGGCCATCCTGAGAGGAGCACGCCCAGTTATTTACGTCATTAGTAGGTGTTGTGTCCTAGCAACTGCTTAATCATTCTAGTCATGGTTACCAGCTTCCAGAGGTTCTGGAAGCTAGAGCAGAGTAGGAGACAGTTGCTGCTGTAAGGACATATCCAGGGGTTGTTCCTCCTATCTTAATAAAGTTCTCCTATCCAACACCACTGTCTGCGCCTCCTAAAAGTAGCGACGAGGATGGTATGGTGTTTCCCAGAGGGCAGATTTGATAGGGAGAAGTTGATCTGGATTTTATGCTGATCCTGTGACCCCTGGATTATTAAGTGTCCCAACTGCCGGTAGATTGGACGTGCAACCGTGTGTCCACGACTGGGAACAGTGCCGGAGGACTGTGCCCAGCTGTATTGTGCAGCGCAAAGGAACAAGGATCAAATTGGGCAGCTGTGGATGAAGGAGTCATTGGTGTTGACTGCGCAACTCCGGTGAGTCAACTGAAGTGGTGTAATCGCATGCCAAGTGCCGGTGGGCGAACGGCTTGACCAGTGAAGGGAGGATGCAGCGATGTGGATTGTCGTGCATCGAGCTGGATGTGTCAGGCTGGCGGTGAACGTACATGTTTGCGGGAGCGTGCAACACTCCGCGTTAAACTTCGGTGTGTCTAACGACCTGCGATTTGCTAGTATTCAAAAGTGGCTTACCGGCAGGCTCTGGCATGTTGCCGATCTCTCCATTCTGGTCCTGTACGTGACAAGTGAACATACGCGCAATCACGAATGCGACATGAGGCTCCTGCGCGTTGTGTAACCGGCGTGATTATACGGCGTGATGTCACAGTCGAGGTGACGTGTTATTACGCTGCCAGGCGACGTGAACTCTGCGTTTGACGACGCTACCAAGCAACGTTAACTCCGCCTTTGACGCTTCGTCTGAATGTTGTCAGGGAAACCGTAGTCAAGCTCCGGCGCAGACTGAAAAAAACAGGAAACTAACGCGTCGAGGAAGGAACTTCTACTGATTTTGCAATGTTGAGTAACTTTATGAGAGAAACTGACAGCATTTTTCGAGCAAGGTGTAACTGTGACCTGAACAACGTTGACCACGGTGACTACTTTAATTATTTTGATTTGTTTTTTTCGATTTTAACCGCAGTATTTTGTTTTCCTTCAAGCCTTAACAGTACTTTGTTCTGTTGTGATATTTGTGATACCACTTTACCTTCTAGTACATTGGGTATATTTTATATACATTGGGGATTCAAGCATTATTCAAGCTTACTTGCTGCACCAATTACACAAATTCATTGCTAGCTCAATATTAACAATTATGGACATGTCAGCTATTTTAGCCCCTCCCAAATTTTTACAAAACCCTGGGGAACCTACAATGCCATGGGAAGATTGGTTAGAGTCTTTTGAAACCTACTTAGAGGCAATAGGTAGTGAAGATTTTGTAGTGTCCCGGAAGGTAGCATTACTGAAGCATAATCTGGGGGTAGAAGGCAGAAATGTGCTGAAAACATTACCCATTACCACAAGAATAAATTCCATTAATCTTGGTGATAAAGCAGGTGATGGGGATGGTGGAGAAAGTGGTGAAGGTGAAGAGGTGCACGGTGACGAAGAAGTACCAATCGACGAATATTTTGAAGTCGTGAAAGCCTTGGAGGAAAACTATCGTAAGAAAGTCAGTATAGTGGTAGAGAGGCACAAATTTTTCTCAAGGTCACAATTATCTGGGGAGTCAGTGGAACTGTACATTTCCATACTAAGAACTTTTGCGTCCACATGTAAATTTAGAGATTTACAGGAGGAGATTATAAGGGACCAATTTATAAATAGGACAAACAATATTAAAATTCAAGAGAGGTTGTTGGACATGAAGGATCCGTCTCTACAAAAAACCACAGAAGTAGCTAGACGCATAGAAAACACTTCTAGATATGTTAAGGAATTGAGCACTGACCAAGTGAAGGAGAAATCTGATGCTGCTAAGGTTTGTGTTGTAGAAAAATATTCAACTAAAAAAAGGGAAAATAATATCAAAACCAGCTTGCCTAAACACAACCGAGTTTGTTGCAGATGTGTTAGCATGAGACACATTGCAGAGTCTGATAAAGGTGTTGCCATTAAGGAAAAATGCTATAAATGCAAAAAAATAGGTCATTTCGCACGCATGTGTAAAGCCGGTTCTTCATGTTCTGAAAAGTGGAAGCGTTCTGTACATGTGATTAGAGAATGCTATGAGGACGAGAATTCTGCTGATGAGGAAGAAATTGAAATAATGGTTATTTTTGATAATTCTGTCAATGACATCTGCAAAGGATATAATCCACCCACGTGTGATTTAGGAATCAATGGTACCAAAATAAGAGTCTGGGCAGACTCTTGCTCCCCATACACGATTATTGATAAGAGTACATGGGAGAAGGTGGGTGGTTACAAATTGAATTCCCCTGATATTGAGCCAGTGGGCTACTGCGGTGTCAAGCTTCCATTGTTGGGTTTCTTCAATTGTATTTTATCACACAAGGATAAAGAAGCAACCAGCAAGGTGTATGTGGTAGAGAAAGGTAGAGCATTGTTAGGGTGGTGTGAACAGAAAATGCTAGGCATCACTCTAGACCCTAACCATCCTCAGCAGGTACTGGTCACAGAAGACGCAGAAAAAGCCAGGTGGAGTGCCAAATTTCCCAAATTGTTTGGAGGGAAGCTGGGGTGTTTAGAAAAATTTGAACATCGAATAGTGCTGAAACCCTACAATGTTCCATGTGTACACAAGGCGAGGAATGTGCCATTTACCCTCAGGGAAAAATTGAAGAAGGAGTTACAAAGTCATCGAACCGATAGAATCATCGGAATGGCTTACTCCCATCGTTTTGGCACGTAAACCTGATGGGAATTTACGCATGTGCATTGACTTGAGGGATCTTAATCGCAACATTCTGGTCGACCATTACCCCTTACCACACATTAATGAGATTGTGTCCTCTGTCACTAATGCATCATATTTTTCCTTAATTGATCTGTCAAATGCATACCACCCGATCAGGTTACATCCAACATCTAGGCACCTTACTTCGTTCATCATACTGGAGGGGGCTTTTCGATTCATTCGAATGCCGTTTGGATTAGCGTCCGCCTCTGCGGTCTTCCAAAGGGTAATGTGCAAGATTTTAGGAAGGATGTCAAAGATGTTGGTGTTCCAAGATGCCGTGCTAGTATGGGGAGCCAGTCGGAGTGAACACGATTTGATCTTGGAGCAAACATTGAATAAATTACAAGATGCAGGTTTGTCTGTGGGGGTGAACAAATGCAAATTTGGTGTGCAGCAAATTGATTACCTTGGGCACACCTTGTCATAGGAGGGAGTGAAACCTAAAAAGAAATTTTTGGATGCCATAGCAGATGCACCATCACCACGTGACAAGGAGCAATTGTGTTCATTCCTTGGTCTAGCGGAATTCTATTCCAAGTTTGTCCAACATTTCGCTGACAAGGTACATGTTCTAAGGGTACTGATGAAAAAAGGCAACAAGTTTGAATGGTCAGATGAATGTCAGGATGCGTTTCTAACCATATAAAAACAAATAGTGAAGGCAGTGGCGTTAAAACCGTTTAATCCATCAGATCATAGTATGATTGTAGTGGATGCAAGTGGATACGGCTTGGGAGCAAGAACGAGTAGTGGCTTTTGCATCCCGCACCTTTAAGGGGGCGGAGGCTACTTATTATGTGATAGAAAAAGAAGCTCTAGCATGCTGGTGGGGCGTGAACTATTTTAAAACGTATATCTGGGGAACCCATTTTGAGGTCTGGTCAGATCACAATCCACTTATAGACTTGTTCACTACCAAGGGAGCCGGAAAAGCGACTCCCAGGATTGCAAAATGGCTGTACAGACTCCAAGGGTATGATTTTTCTCTGAATTATGTTCTGGGTATTTGCAATGTTAACGGAGACTGTTTATCACGTTTGCCCCTACTTTGTAGAGATGAAGAAGAAGATTCTAATGATGACTGTGTGGTGGCGAGCGTGTCTGATTCATGCGAGGGTGCCATTTGTGTCGAAGAGTGGAAATCAGCTGTGGAGAAAGATACTACCATTAAGGACTTAATGGTTGAATTAACCAATCATTCAAGATCCAATTTTGTTCTCAAGAAACATTTTGGTGAGTTCTGGACAGTTTGGACAGAACTTTCGGTTGAGGAAGGAGTGGTGCGCAGAAATGGTAGGTTGGTGGTGCCAGAAGGTTTACGTTCCAGACTCTTAAAATTACTGCATGAAGGGCATAGTGGTATGTCCGGTATGAAGAGGAAAGCTAGGGAGACCTTTTGGTGGCCCGGGGTGGACAGGGATGTGGAAGAACATGTACGGGGCTGTGGTGATTGCATATGTAGTGACAAATCTCACAGTGTAGATGAATCTCCTATTGTTTCCACCAATTTTCTGTGCAAACCATGGGAAAGGGTGGCCATGTATATATGTTGGCCTTTTTCTGCCAAAGGTATAACAAATAAGTTTGCCTTGGTTTTAATTGATTATTATTCAAAATGGCCAGAGGTGGCATTCTCTGGAGAAATTAAAGCGGCAAACATAATTGAGTTTTGTGATCAAATTTTCCGCAGGGAGGGTTGTCCAAACACATTATTTACGGACAATGGGCCCCAATTTGTAGCAGAAGAATTTAAATCTTATCTGTCCAAAATGGGCATTTTCCACCATACTACTGCGGTTTATAACCCCAGGGAAACGGTTTAGTCAAGAGATTTAACCGTGTTTTGAAGGAAAGTGTTCAATTGACTGAGACTAGTGGTGGGGATTGTAAGGAAGCAGTAAAAGAAATGTTGTGGAGTTTCCGCACCACTCCCCTCTCTGTCACGAAGGAGACTCCGTTTATACTACTTAAGGGCAGGCAACCAGGAACGAGAGTTTCCCCTGCATCGATGCTTAAGAGTTGTTCATGGAAGGTGCGTAAGAGGAGTTTAGAATGCAAGGTCAAAAAGCACCAGGACAAATATGTGTGCAGACACAATGACAAATTAAAAAAGGAAGACGAGTGTTTGCAGTTGGAGATTGGGTAAGAACTAACACCATGGGTGTTCAAAAAAGGGATTGTCAAAATGGTCAGTGCCCAAATGTGTCACCAAGACAGCTGGCAACAATGTTTGGTTATCTGATGGTAAAAAGTGGAATATCCGCAGTGTTACTATGTGCAATGCTGTGGAACGAGATATGTGGTTGAAAAAGTTGGGTGGTGACCAGGAAAAGGTGGGGAATGGTATGTGCAATGAGGAGAAGGTATCCAACCGTCATGACATGTCTGTTGCTGTGGGTGGCACCAGACGTGTCAGGCAAAGTCCAAAATGGCACAAGGATTACGTGTGTCATTAACATGTTGCAACCTGCCATTGCTATGAAAAGTACCTGACGTGTCGGGCAAAGTCCTATTGCACAATTAATTAATGTCTTGCAACCCATGTATATGGTGTAATTTCCTTGCTTTTATGTTATCTGTAATTGTTTACTTTTATTTTTCAAAATGTTTATTCTTTGTTTTTATTGTTGTTATTGGAAGGAAGATGTATTGTGTCCTAGCAACTGCTTATACATTCTAGTCATGGTTACCAGCTTCCAGGGGTTTTGGAAGCTAGAGCAGAGTAGGAGACAGTTGCTGCTGTAAGGACATGTCCAGGGGTTGTTCCTCCTATCTTAATAAAGTTCTCCTATCCAACACCACTGTCTGCGCCTCATGTGCTACTCCTGCATCATATACCCCTTATACAGTGATGTTCGTGAGGCTCCCCCATCCCTTTGCAGAGATCGGAGTACTTCCCCAACAGGCATGAAAAAAGCACATTGTGTAGTATATATGGTATTTTCAGTAGGGACAATGATATCATTTTATACATTCCTGCCTTCCCCAACAGCGAGAATGTCAGTCTCTGACAATGTGTCGCGTATACTTTAAGCACATAACTGCCCCATGTAAGTTACATCCATAACATTTGTAAGAGTCACTCATAATATAGATTCCCAAGTAAACCGATTCCGCCACCTTTAATAGATAGTGAAAGTCTACTCATGTACAATTGCATCATATGGCACAAGGTCTATTTCTGCCAATTAATGCAGAACTCTAAATATTCTCCATATATTCTTAACACTTCAGATACCCTTTTATCAGATCCCATTTAGGGAACCACAAGGCAGACAGGGGGTACAGGGGCTCAACCACCATGGTTTAGTTCCTCTGCCATTGGTGTCTTGTGTTTAGTCTAACTATGGCTATTCAAACTGGGCCAAGTACAATGCTTTCCATCAGGGTATCAAGGCTTCTCGTTGAGGTAATGTGGGGGACAAGGGCTCAGAACTAAACAGCTATCCAAAAGACACAATAACATATTGTCCAGCGCAGTGCTTACCTTTTAAGCAAGAGAAAATACTTTTTATCTAACAGTAAAACTAAATACTACACAGTTCAATGGGAATACAATTACACATTTGTAACCTAAGTTACAATTTCGAGTAAGCACTAAACACTCCCTGCTGGTCTTCTTTCTCCCTGCTATAGGAGGTATCTCATGATTACAGCACCCAATATACTGTGGGCATAGCCATTGATTAGGCATATGTACAGATTACTTCACAGAGCCCCAGAAATCAATTGTTCGACTTGAATGAATGAATGAATGAATGACTGACTGAAAAGAATTTATAAAGCATGCCAGCTGCCCGAAAGCTGTCCTGGTGATACAGTGCAAAGATTCGACCGCATGGTAGCTTAATGAGAGAGGAGTGAAAAACCAAGTTTTCGATTGTCTCCTAAAATGAGTCTTATTGATTGTATGATGAAGATCAGAAGGCAAGTTATTCCTGGTCCTCGCAAACAGACAGGAGAAGGAATGGTCTCCACTCCTGGCAAGCCTGATACTAGGTAGATTGATTTCACAATTCTGGGTGGGCTTCAATGTTAAAGCCTGTCCATGAGGTATTTTGGGCCATAAAATGCTCTATGAGCCAGAACCAATGATTTGAAAAGAATGCGCTTTTGTACTGGCAACCAGTACAGTGGTTTAAGAAGATGAGATATTGACGGATGTCAAGGTATCTTAAGATTTAGATGAGCCATCGCAGTTTGTACGATCTGCAGACGATTGACCAGATAGATGGGTAGGCCAAGGTTTAGACTGTTAGTGTAGTCCAGCCTTGAGGCAACAGGGCATGGAGTAAGATTTTATGAGTCTCAACAGGTAGCAAGTCCAGAAATGTCCATAATGATCATAGAAGAGAAAAACAAGTGCCAGTGACAGATAGAATTTGAGGGCAAAAGGACAGGTATTCATCATATTTAATGCCCACGTTTCTGGGGACCATAGATGAAGGGGAAGTTACAAATCTAACAGGCCACCGTTCATTGGACCAGACCTCATATGCACATCCGAAAAGTACAACTTCTGTTATATCTAAATTCCATTTTAAATAGCTCAGTTTCATCCAGTCAATTACGCTAATTAGACAAGCTTTAAACTTTCTTGCGTAGAAATAGAGTTCTTACTGATAGGTCATTGGCATAGAAGGAAACACTATTACCAAAAGACCGGATCAAAGTTGCCAGTGGTGCCACATACACATTGAATAATGTTGGGCTTAACGAGGAACCCTCAGGGACCCCATACTTGAGCGTCTTAATTCTCGAAGAAAAGATGGAGACCATCATCGATTGCTCTGTGTTGGAGAAGAAAGATTGTAACCACTTAAGGCCAACCCACATATTCCTATATCCGCCATGCATGGCACACAGTATCAAATACTGCAGATATGTCTAAAAGAATTAAGGTGACATTCTGACCCTGGCCTAACAAGATTTTAATGGATTCAGACACTTCCAACTACATTACTATGTTGTGGTTTGAAGTTCGACTGGGAAGGATGTAGGAGATCATATTGTTCAAGACACTCTGATAGCTGGATGTTAGTAAGATTCTCCTGCATTTAAAAACTGGATTAATAACATTGTGCCCTTTTGCACACAGCACAGGGGGTGGACTCGGGTCATTTGGGGACCTTGATTTACTACTGTGAATGACTTGCTCTGATTCATCTAAGGTGATATGCTTTATCTCAAAGAGAGTGCTATTGACTTGAGCAGGATATTGATGGTGATTCCCATTTTATGCCATAGTTAAGAGGATCAATAAATTCTGCATGGATTCTTTCAGTTTTTTACTTAAAAATAATCGGAGAGCTTCGCACAAAGCGCAAGAGAGGGCGAAACCTCTATGTTATGTGATTTGGGTCATAGAAACGATTTGGTAATTTGAAAGATTTCATGTGGTGCATTCTTGACTAACTTGAATCTCAATGGAAAGAAATCTACTTGGGCTGACTTGGTTAATTTGTGATATGTTATGGGGGCAGTTTTGTAAGCATCTTTGTCCTCTATGCCATTTCCTTTCTGAATGTTTGCATTTCTTTTTTCATTCACAAGGACTAATGAAAACTAGGAAGCAGAGGGAAGGTGTCTCGGCCATTGTTTTTTTAAAAGGATCCATTGCCGAGTTTATCCACCAATTGACTTGTTCCACGTCCTTCACAATGGAGCCCATTAATGTGGGGACGGTGTCTGTCAAGATCTTAATTAGATCATGTTCCTTAATCTTACTCCAAGGTCAAGCTTTGATTTTTACTTCAGTCCTAACGTAAGTAGAGCTTATAAATAAACCAACTGAAAGGGATAAGTGAATAGTCAGACCAAACCAATGCCGTTGAGGGGCGAACAGGAACAGATTGTTGATTAGAAAAAACATGGTCAGTGGTATGACCAGCTGAGTGAGCAGGGGAAAAAAAACTACCTGTGAGAGATTTAAAAGAGAGAGCACTTCAAGTAAGGCCTGAGCTAAAATTAAAATCTTCTAACAGAGAAATGTGTGTATTGCCCATAGTATTGTGCTATATCCTCCCTTAAAGAGTTAACAAACTCCCTCAGGACTCCAGAGAAAGAGGAGTGAGAGGAAATAGTAATCCAAAACCTAACCCTTCAGTCTCTTTCAAACTATTTAGTTGAAAATAATTGCCTGTCTGTCCAACTCGGTCCTGGTGTACAGAATACCCACGAGGAATCTCAAAAACGATATCCTGGTTAAAAGATTTCTTTCGATAAGAAACATTAAATCCACATTCTCATTTGTTTTAACTAAAAATATCTAATGCGTGCTTCAGTAATGAGCGCACATTGATAAGACATTTTGTGGTGCAAGGTGGGTGTTGTGTTTTATTGTTTTGGCTGTGACCCATTTTGCATTGTGGGGACTGGAAGGACTTTCCCACCCCTATTACATTGCAGCTGCATACTTCCGGCAACTAGAACAGGATAGCGATCCAGTGACAGACAAGCTGTACCTGCAACTAGCTACATACCATACTCACCAGCAGACCTAATCGACATATGTTCTTGAGCTGTATAAGATATTCTTGAGACTTGTTTCAAAGTCTTTTATCCTTTGCGTTCACCCTGACAGCAAAGTCCAAGTCCACACAGCTGACTCTTCTGTGCGTTCCAATATCTTGCTGTGCTTGTGTGCTGGACTCCCTTTTACCTGTTGGTTGGAGGTGCAGTTCTCAGAGCATGGTGGGTGCGGTTTCTGTTCCCAGCCTCATCTTCACTACTTCTGGGGCCATGGAGATGAACTTGTGATGAAACAGGGACTGTTGCATGAAGTGAGTGTGGCATGCCGTGCAGTTACACTAATGTTTAGCTGGGGCAGACACTTTATCTGGATGCTGATTTAGGCTTCTAATGTTATGCTTTGCTGTCCTGCCGGGCATGAACCCAGATTGATCCTGAGTAGAGTCTAATAGCCAACGCCTTAACTAAGATTTTAGTTTCAATATTCAGAAGTGAAATTGACCTGTAAGAGGCACAGCTCTCCAGCTGTTTTCCAGGTTTTCTAATCAGTGTTATTGTCACCATCCGTAGATCCAGGAGCAGCCCATCCTCATTTTTTACCTCATTAGCATAGTTCCACAATTCTGCAGTGATCCTATTGGACCCTGGCACCTTCCCACTCTGCAACTGGGATACTGCTTCTGCTATCTTCTTCTGCTTCAAGGGCCCAGTGTATTGGTTATACTCAGAGTTGATACTGGGAGGTCTGCCACAGAGCTGGCGATTTGCTCTGATAGTTTAATGAGTTGGGAGGTCTGGATAATATGCAGCAAAGATACTTGCTATAGCTCGTCTCCAGTCATTTCTGTACTTCTTATATCTGTATTCTCATCAATCTACCTTGACTCCTCCTCCCGCTTGTCAAGCCAGGCAAACAGCTTGCTAGCCTTATTGCTGACCTCATATATGTGTCTTAGTTTACAGAAGTATATCTTTTGAGTCCTGTTTTCTGCCAGTGGCTTATGTTTTTCACATTTGGCTATCATACACCTCAGGACCTCCTGTGTACCAAGTAGGATGTACTCCTCTTCAAACCTAAGTACATAAGCATTCAGCTCTTTGATCTTCTGCTGTCAGACCCTTTTACAGTCATCACCGCTGAGACAGCCTGCCCTTGAAGTGTTGTTTGGTACAGTTTGCACAGCACCACTTGGAAATCAACTGTTCTTGTATATTCTTTAAAGTAATTGAAGTAATTAATTGTAGTTTCTACAAAATGTGTTCTAGCCTCAGAATTCCTGAGTTCCCATGCATCCAATTTCCACCCCTTCACCCTTCAGGACTACCTGACTCTAAAGAAGTGATTCAAGACACTCCTAGCCAGTATATCAGTACCTTTAAACCTACTCCCATCGATAGCAAGAACAAAGTCGATCCTAGACAGGGAGCCTTGCACTCAAGAACATAAGGTGTATTGACACTCAGTGCTGCAAGGTTTTCTCCAAATGCCCACAACCCCATTGCTCTGGTGTAGTTCCAAAGCACATCTCTATTGGGAGATCTAGTGGTCGGCGCATAATGTTAGTCTAAATCGTTTAGTTTAGTCCTGTTGTCAATTGCATGTTTATTTTGTATTGTATTTCTTCCTGTTATATCTCCTCCGGTATTTGCTCTGGTTTCTGTAAACGGTTTGCTAGTCTCTGCTGCCATTGTTTATTCTCTGCTTATTTGTCTGGTTTAACCCTTACTGTAATTGTTTTAGCTCTCCTTAATTGTTTAGTCCTAGTGCCTATTGTAAATTGTGTGTTTATTTTGCATTGCAGTTGTATTTCCACTTGTATTTGCTCCAGTTTCGCTCTCAACACTCAGTTTTCCCGCCCGTTTTTTGCCGCTCTAGCAGCCTGCTTTCCGCCTCTCGCCAGATCCACTCACCACCCACCACTACCCCTCCCTCTTTCAGGACCTACTTAATGGAGGCCGCAGCGCAACTGTGTGCAGTGGGCGCGCAGCTGGCACACCAAAGGCAAGCCTGTTCGCGCCAGTCAGAGCCCGTCCATGCCTCGACCACACCCAGCGCCGGGAACCCTGCCTCCTGCTACTTGCAGATACACTGCCGCCGAGCTCCAACCTCGACCCAAGAATACGCAGCAACAACTGCTGGCAGAACTCTCCACTGCCTCCTGCTCAATCTGCAAGCACGCCACCGAGATCTGGGACACTATAACCTCCCTCACCCCAATATCATCTTCCTCACTGAGACTTGGCTCAACCCCGCCTCTGCTCCTGACATCACCTCAGTAACACATGACGGCTACAAGATAGCATAATCAATCAATCAATCAATCATGTCACTTATAAAGCGCACTACATACCCGCGAGGGTCTCAAGGTGCTGGGGGAAGAGAGGGGTGGTGCTGCTACTGATCGAAGAGCCAGGTCTTGAGGAGTCTTCTGAAGGCCAGTAGGTCTTGGGTCTGTCGGAGGTTGGTGGGGAGGGTGTTCCAGGTCTTGGCGGCGAGGTGGGAGAAGGATCTGCCGCCGGCAGTCGTTTTCCGGATGCGGGGGACTGTGGCGAGGGCGAGGCTGGTCGAGCGGAGCTGGCGGGTCTGTTGAGGTAGGCTGGTCCGGAGTTGTGGAGTGCTTTGTGTGCGTGGGTGAGGAGCTTGAAGGTTATCCTCTTGTTGACAGGGAGCCAGTGCAGGTCTCTCAGGTGGGGTGTGATGTGGCTGCGTCGGGGGATGTCGAGGATAAGACGTGCAGAGGCGTTCTGGATGCGTTGCAGCCGTCTCAGGAGCTTAGCCGTCGTTCCTGCGTAGAGGGCGTTTCCGTAGTCCAGCCTGCTGGTGACGAGGGCCTGGGTGACTGTTTTTCTTGTTTCGGTGGGGATCCACTTGAAGATCCTGCGGAGCATTCGGAGGATGTTGAAGCAGGATGAGGAAACGGCGTTGACCTGCTTAGTCATGGAGAGGGTGGGGTCGAGGATGACCCCTAGGTTGCGTACGTGGTCGGTGGGTGGCGGGGCTGTTCCCAGTGATGTTGGCCACCAGGAGTCATCCCAGGCTGAAGGGTTGGAACCAAGGATGAGGACCTCCGTCTTGTCCGAGTTCAGCTTCAGGCGGCTGGTCCTCATCCATTTGGCGACGGCCTTCATTCCTTCGTGGAGGTGGGCTTTGGCGGTGTGAGGGTCTTTGGTGAGGGAGAGGATCAGCTGGGTGTCGTCGGCGTAGGAGATGATGTTGAGGTTGTGCTGTCGGGCGACGTGGGCGAGGGGTGCCATGTAGATGTTGAACAGCGTTGGGCTGAGGGAGGAGCCTTGGGGTACGCCGCAGATGATCTTGGTGGCCTTGGATCGGAAGGGGGCGAGGCGGACGCTTTGTGTTCTGCCGGAAAGGAAGGATGTGGTCCAGTCCAGGGCCTTCTCTTGGATCCCGGCGTCGTGAAGGCGTGTTCGTAGTGTGTGGTGGCAGACCGTGTCGAAGGCGGCTGATAGGTCCAGGAGGATGAGGGCTGCTGTTTCTCCGTTGTCTAGCAGGGTCCTGATGTCATCGGTGGCGGCGATGAGGGCGGTTTCGGTGCTGTGGTTGCTGCGGAAGCCGGACTGGGAAGGGTCCAGGATGTTGTTCTCCTCGAGGTAGCAGGTCAGTTGTTTGTTGACGATTTTCTCGGTGACCTTCGCGGGAACGGGAGCAGAGAGATGGGTCGGAAGTTCTTGAGGTCCTTGGGGTCTGCCTTGGGTTTCTTGAGTAAGGCGGTGATCTCGGCGTGCTTCCAGCTTTCCGGGAAGGTTGCTGTCTCGAAGGAGATGTTGATTATTTTCCGGAGATGGGGCGCGATGGCTGTACTGGCTTTGTTGAAGATGTGGTGAGGGCACGGGTCTAGCGGTGAACCGGAGTGGATGGTGTTCATGATCTCGCTGGTGTCCTCGTCGTTGATGTTGGTCCAGGAGAGCAGGCGGTTGGTGGTTGTGGGGGCAGTGGTCTCGGTGGTTGCCGGGGCGGTCGTGGTGTTGAAGCTGTCGTGGATGTCGGCGATTTTGCGGTGGAAGAAGGTGGCCAGTGAGTCGCACAGGTCTCGCGACGGCTGGATGTCGTTGGTGTTGGAGCTGGGGTTGGAGAGTTCCTTCACGATGTTGAAGAGCTCTTTGCTGTTGTGTGCGTTGTTGTCTAGGCGGTCTTTGAGTGAGGCCCTTTTGGCGGATCTCATGAGGTGATGGTGACTGCGGGTGGCGCTCTTGTGGGCGGCGTAGCTGTCCGTTCGTGGAGCCAGATCTTCTCCAGTTTTCGGCATGTTCGTTTGGAGGCCTGGAGGTCTTCGGTGAACCAGGTGGCTTTCTTGCTGGTGTGGCTGTTGGGCGGATTCTTGAGCGGATCGAGGGTGTTGGCGCAGTCGTCGATCCACTGTCTGAGGTTGCGGGCGGCGGTGTCGGGGTCGGAGGGTTCGGCGGGTGGGCTCAGGGCGAGGGTTGTGGTTAGCTGGTCTTCCGTGACTCTGCTCCAGCAGCGGCGAGGCATTTGTTCGGTGCGGTGGTGCGTGGTGGGCTTCCTGTAGGTGAAGTGGATGCAGTGGTGGTCAGTCCAGTGGGGTTCGGAGGTGTGGTTGAAGGAGACGTGTGGGCTTGCGGAAAAGATGGAGTCGAGCGTGTGGCCGGCGGCGTGGGTGGGTGTAGTCATGAGCTGTCTGAGTCCGAGGGTGGCGAGGTTGTCGATCAGGGTGGTGGAGTTGGTGTCCTTGTTGTTCTCGAGGTGGAAGTTCAGGTCCCCGAGGAGGATGTAGTCCGTGGAGGCGATGGCGTGTGTGCTGACGAAGTCAGCGATGGAATCGCTGAACTGTGGTCGGGGTCCGGGGGTCTGTAGATGAGGGTTCCTCTGAGGGTGGTGTTGGGATCGGTGTGGATCTGGAAGTGCATGTGTTCGGCGGTGCTGAGGGTGTCGTCGGTGTTGGTTGAGACTCTGAGGGTGTTCCTGTGGACGATGGCGATGCCTCCTCCGACTCCGTTGGTGCGGTCCCTGCGGGTGATCTTGTATCCGTCCGGGATGGCAATGGCGATGTCGGGGGCTGAAGCGGGATTCAGCCAGGTCTCCGTCAGGAATGCGACGTCTGGGGAGGTTGAGTCGAGAAGGTCCCAGAGTTCGATGGCGTGTTTGCGGGCGGAGCGGGTGTTGAGGAGGATGCATCTGAGGTAGTTGGGTTCTTTCCTGGGCGGTGGTTTGGCGGGGCGGGTGCTGGCGAAGCTGCAGTTCCGGCAGGTGAAGGGCTCTTGGGTGCGCTTCGGGGTGGCCTGGTAGCAGGCGTGATCTTTTCCGGGGTTGAGTGCGTGGAGGGTGCTGGCGTCGTATCGGCGTCTGTTGATGTGGCGGGCGCGGGGGATGCCCGGACCAGGGGGTCTGGCGCTGGGCGCGGTCACGGCGCGGACGGGCGCAGACGGGTTTGCCTTAGGCGCGCCCGCTGCGCACGTCCGCTGCGCGGCCGCACAGCGGCCGCCATATGTGGGGAGGTGGGAGGGAGGAGCAGGGAATGGGGCAGCGAATGGGCAGTGAGGGGGCGGGGCCGCAGGGGCGCAGCGGCGGGAAACAGGCACAGAAGGGAAAACGAGCACAATCAGGGCATCAAGGGGGCACAGAAAGGAAAAAAAACTAGCACAATCAGGGGCAGCAAGGGGGCACAGAAAGGAAAAAACTAGCACAATGAGGGGCAGCAAGGGGGCACAGAAAGGAAAAACGAGCACAATCAGGGGCAGCAAGGGGGCACAGAAAGGAAAAAAACGAGCACAATCAGGGGCAGCAAGGGGGCACAGAAAGGAAAAACGAGCACAATCAGGGGCAGCAAGGGGGGCACAGAAAGGAAAAAAACGAGCACAATCAGGGGCAGCAAGGGGGCACAGAAAGGAAAAAACTAGCACAATGAGGGGCAGCAAGGGGGCACAGAAAGGAAAAACGAGCACAATCAGGGGCAGCAAGGGGGCTCAGAAAGGAAAAACGAGCACAATCAGGGGCAGCAAGGGGGCACAGAAAGGAAAAATGAGCACAATCAGGGGCAGCAAGGGGGCTCAGAAAGGAAAAAACGAGCACAATCAGGGGCAGCAAGGGGGCACAGAAAGGAAAAACGAGCACAATCAGGGGCAGCAAGGGGGGCTCAGAAAGGAAAAAACGAGCACAATCAGGGGCAGCAAGGGGGCACAGAAAGGAAAAACGAGCACAATCAGGGGCAGCAAGGGGGGCACAGAAAGGAAAAACGAGCACAATCAGGGGCAGCAAGGGGGGCACAGAAAGGAAAAACGAGCACAATCAGGGGCAGCAAGGGGGCACAGAAAGGAAAAAACGAGCACAATCAGGGGCAGCAAGGGGGGCACAGAAAGGAAAAACGAGCACAATCAGGGGCAGCAAAGGGGCACAGAAAGGAAAAACGAGCACAATCAGGGGCAGCAGCAGGGCACACAGACGGAGCTGTGTGGTGGGGGAGCGACCTACCAGTCAAGGTCAGGGACCATATCAACAAACACGGAGGCGGAATCGCCATCATCCACAAAGAAAGCATCCAGTGCACCACCACCATAGATGACACCACCTCGATCATGGAACACCTCAATTTCCAACTCCAATCTAACAGCAAAACCACCATCAGAGGCACCCTCGCCTGCAGACCTCCAGGATCACGGCCCAGTTTCAGCAACGCTATTCCAGACTTCATCACCCCGCTCACCATTAACTCCAAAAATGTCATCTTCTTCGGAGAACTCAATAACACCAACAATGGCAACCTCCACGAAAGCATGAACAACATTGGCCTCACCAAACCAGTCACCAACCCCACCCACAATGCAGGGCACACGCTTGACCCCATCTTCACAGCCAGTGACAGAGTCAAGTACAGTCATGTCAAAGACCACACCATCATCCACTTCATCATCTTAGGACCCCCTGGCACTGTCACCAAGCCACCCAGCACCTCCCACCCCAGCTGGAACAAAGTCTCAGAGAGCCAGAGGACCGACACCCTCAACACCTCCCACCCAGACACCACAGCCAATCTACAACAGGCTGTCAAGACCTTTGCTGCCTGGATCACCGACTTTGCAGACAGAGTAACCCTCATCAAGCCCACCAAACTCAAGAGATCCACCAAACAGGCCAGTTAGTACACCACAGAACTAAGATGCAGGAAACTCAACTGCAAGCAACTAGAAATAAAATGGCACACCAGCAAGGATTCCGCAGACAGAGCTCTCAACCAATTCCACTAACTCCTGAAAGAGACGAAAAGGAGTGCCCTGGCTGACCGCATTGAAGTCAGTTCTAACCGCAGCAAAGAACTCTTCAACATCGTTAGTGAGTTCTCCAGCCCCTAGGTCACTGAAGACATCATCACCCCTTCTCAGGAACATTGCAACACACTGGCAAACTTCTTCCACAATAAGATCTCCACGATCTACAAAAATTACGAACCCCAACCCACCCCCTCCGACCTCTACAGACTCCTCGCTCCCACAGATGCGAGCCTTGACCACCTACTCACCTTCTGGGACCAGCTCACCACACAGAACACCACAACTATCATGAACTCCATGCACTCAAGAGCACCCACAGATCCCTGTCCCCACCACATTTTCAATTTTGGCAGCAGGAAGATCCGCAGTGAGCCCACCACCATTTTCAATACATCCATCACCACAGCCACCTTCCCTGAAGAATGGAAATACACAGAAGTCAAACCCCTTCTGAAGAAAGCGTCCGTCGATTTCTTCTCCTCTTTCCCGCCAAAGTCCTCCAAACAGCCATCAACCACCAACTCACAGAACCCCTGAAGAACCACAATTTATTGGACACCTCTGAATCCTGATACCACACCAACCACAGCACCAAAATCACTCTGATCACTGCCACCGACGACATCAGAACCCTCCTTGACCGGGGAGAAACAGCTGTCCTGAGCCTCCTTGACCTCTCAACAGCGCTACACACCGTATCCTACCACACTCTTATTAAAAGGCTTCATGACATCAGAATCCAAAGAGACACCTCCTTCCTCACGGGAAGAACTCAGAGAATTCACCTACCACCGTTCACCTCGGAATCTAAAAACATAATCTGTGGCGTGCCTCAAGGCTTGTCCCTCAGCCCCAACACCTACATAACCCCACTTGGCCAACATCATCAGAACCCATGGACTAAGCATCATATCCTTCGCAGACGACACCCAGCTCATCTTATCGGTCTCAGAAGACCCCTACAGGACAAGGGCAAACATCAGCAGGTGTATGACGAGTGTCACCGGCTGGATGAAAAACAACTGCCTGAAACTCAACAAAGACAAAACTGAAGTGTTAATCTTCAGGAACAACAACTCCCCGTGGAATGACTCGTGGTGGCACTCCTAACTAGGGTCCTCACCCACTCCGACAGACTATGCCTGCAACCTCAGCATAATCCTGAACAGCAAACTCGCCATGAAAAGCCAAATTAATGAAGTCTCATCAGCCTGCTTTCTCACTCTGCACATGCTCTGGAAAATCTTCAAATGGCTCCCTGTCAACATCCGACAAACCATCACTCAAGCCCTAGTCACCAGCCATCTGAACTACAGCAATGTACTATACAAAGGAATTACAGTCACCTCTTGAAGAGACTACAGACCATACAGAACTCAGCGGCCAGACTCATTCTCAACCTCCCAAAACAAACCAACATCACTCCTCACCTCAAGAAACTCCACTGGCTCCCCATTCAGAAGAGATGTCAATTCAATATGCTGATCCACACCTACAAAGCCCTACACAACCAAGGGCCAGCATACATCAACCACTGCCTGAACTTCCACCAACCCTTCAGACATCTGCACTCTGGCTCCCTCTGCCTCGCACACTACCCCGCATCTGCCAAAGCAACAGTGGAAGATGCTCCTTCTCATACCTTGCTGCTAAATTCTGGAACAACCTCCCCTTTCACCTCCGGAACTCATCCTCTTTTCTAGAATCCCGGAAAGGACTCAACTGTTCAACTGATCCCACCTGAAGCAGCAAGGCCCGCAGCACCTGGATACCATCGCTGGTGATTAGCCGTGATTTATAAATCATGATTGATTGAATGATCGTCATTTAGCCCCTCTGACCACCAGAATAACAATGGGAAACTACAGCAGCACTTATTCAGCCTGCCTACCATAGTGCCTTGAATTCTGGGAGGCAGGAGGAGCCCATATAGGCCCCTAACTACTATTTATTACCCATCAGGTGCATTTCCCAGATGAGCACCATATTCAGGCACCACTATTGTAGCATTTGGTATACCATGCCTCACTTGATTTTGCTTCTCAATCCATTATCTTCAAAGATAGCAACCTACATACATTGTACTTAGCCATTAGAGCATACTAAGCTGGATATCTTCTGCTGCAGAGGTGGTGCTCATGTCACAATGTACTGTGCCTGTGTCGTCAGCCTGAAGTGCCCTAACTACCGTCAAACTATCTGTCCTACAGTGGTTTCACAACTGCCCTTGCCCCCAATGCAGAATGTATCTGTCGGCCCATTCTCTAACCAAAACTAATGGCCCACACATCACCTAAAGTTCCTGCAGTTTCTTGGTGAAAGTGGTTGAGTGGAACTATCCAGCAGTCCCTGACCACCTACCTATATTGTCCAAGAAGGGATCGATACTTATATCAAACACATTAATCACAATTATATACTGTTGCTCCCTCACATAGCAGGCACCATGAGATTCACTTTCTTTCTGCAATCAAATGCAGTGGCGATATCCTCAAAGGTTTCACATCTTTTCATACCTATGGCAACCCATCCGGAACATTGTAGTTGACCAACCCTCCATCTCAATCCCCATGGACAGCCATACCACCAGCAAACCCTTCACTGCATCCTGAAATCAGACTGACAGTACCCAGAAGGCTGTCTTTTTTCTTTAACATTAAGTGCAGAAGCCATCACCCCCTGCCATGGGTGCTGACTAAGCTCTTTTGGCCTGGGCCCCTGGGTGCCAGTACCACCCTGGAGAGAGGTGTCTTCTCAGTCCTGACCTCTCTTTGGCAGGGGTCTCCCTCCTTGGTGGAACAGTTTGACAGCCTTTCAACCAGTCCCAAGCCTTCTCTGGCTTTTTGAAGTGCTATGTCTTTCCCTTGGCCAAGACCCTCAAGCGTGCTCAAAAAAGCACCCTGTATTTCAGTTCTTTGTCCGTAAGGGCCTTCTTTACAGCAATAAAAGCTCTGTCTCTGCTTCTGCACAGCAATCAATCATGACTGGGATTATTGAGACTTCTCATCCATCACTGCACTCCTCTTTCTGACCTTGTGGGAGAAGGCATCTCTGTCCCTAAAACTCAGAATGTGGGCAATAATAGCCCTTGAGGGGTAGCTACAAGGAGTGCAGTGTCACCAGTACCCTATACATTCTTTCAAACGAAAAGTATGATGTCCTTTAGGTTTAAACACATTGAGCATCCAGCCCTCTACAAAGTAATTGACGCTGGGTCCCGCTCATCTCACGTTCTTTTGTCATGCATGGCCATCGGCATCCTCCATCTGGGTTGCCTTAATTTTCATGTCGATCTGGAGCTGTTTCAATGAAGCCTGTTGGCTCTTTATGGCCCTTGTATTGTCCTTCATGGATAATTTAGCCACCCTCACTCCTTCAGATATTTTCCCAGCTCTAAGGAGTGTGACTTCCATCAACGCTGTGTCAATTTTCAGTTCCAGGGCAGAATACGATTCCGTCACTGTAAGCAATATGTCAGAGGTACAGGTCAGCCAAGGGCCTCCTTCGTTCCATCCTTAGGACTCATCAACTCAGTCAAGTCACACCCCTAAGGAGGTCAGTGGCAGTTTTACAGCACATATAACCACAATGAGTATGGTGTGTCAAAAGAGAATGCGGAAGACCATTGTATTACATATTGAATATACACAGGTTGGAAAACCAGATCCAATTTTTCTGTATGAGGAAGCCTCACCCACATAATGCTGCATGCTTTCTCACCCCACCCTGGTAAGATGGTACTACCAGGGTGGACTCAACCTCATGGGTATGAGGGAGTTCTTGATAAACAAACGTCCTGGATAAATACAGGGATCCAGATAAAAATAACTTGGGGTTGTCATACGGCTTGTACCTCTTAGGTAAAACTGTGTGTTTGTTGGACGACATAAACGTCAAGACAGTGCCAGACTGATTTCGTGCACACCCTAAGGATATGTTGGCCTGTTTTACTGCTAGCCACAGTGCACCATCTGCACCCCTAACCTTAGAAGAACAAATGTGTGTGCATCCTCAAAAAATGACAACCCTGATCCCCCAAGGAAATTGTGGTAACAGATCTAGAACTCTTTCGCTTGGCCTCTCAAGCATACCCAAATAAATACACAAAAAGTGCTCAGCAAGGCATTTCAATATTTATTGAAGTGTTGTGATTCTTGTCTAAAATACGTGTGCTGTGATAATCAATAGAATGAAATAGATTAGAATAATTACATTACAAGAATAGTGAAAACGATGAACATGTTCACCATTGTGCTAAGACAGTGAGTATATGCAGGCATATAAGTGCTGTGTATAGTGTACTCCCTGACCTAGTCTTGCCTAGGGTGGGTGATCTGCCAAATCCCTGCCCAGGTGGTCTAACTCCCCATTACCTGCGGGTAAGTGTCATCAGACTCTACGTCTTGGTGTAGAGCTGAACATCCCTCGTGTTGGTAAGCAGGAATCAGCTG
This sequence comes from Calotriton arnoldi, assembly GCA_963921515.1. Taxonomy (NCBI): domain Eukaryota; kingdom Metazoa; phylum Chordata; class Amphibia; order Caudata; family Salamandridae; genus Calotriton; species Calotriton arnoldi. The sequence continues at coordinate 165,822 of CAWUFW010013420.1, forward strand.
AGCTGGAACTCCGGCATGTAGTGACCTTGCAGTGTCAGCTGAGTGCTCCTCTCCCTCAACAATGAGTTGGTTCTGTATATAATAAACAGCACCCATGTGGCTATGTCGCAACCCCTGTCATACTGCATTTTTTTAATTCTAGTTGGATAGCGTTGTCGCCTACCGGACAATAACATGAATAACATATGCGCAGTGAACTTTATCCCTTGTACTGAATGTTCAACGTGTCCTGATAGAGTGTCTACGAAGTGGAAATGTAAGCAATGCAGATTCAGAGAATGCTATCCTGCATGGTCACGCACGCAAATGTATGTCAAAAGTCACTGTGTCTAAAAGAGAAGACAACTTAAGAAACATGAGCATGTAAATGGTGGTGTTTCTAACTGGGCCTATCCTGACCACGTTATAGGGTAACCCTATAGGGTATCCCTTTTTTTTTAGGTACCCTAGGTATGGTTAAAAGAACAGAGGCAGATGTTTCTGGGTACTATGACCCTCACATCTATTTTTTACTAAGGGAAATGCTTTTGGGCACTATGCCCCTCACATCTATTTTCCTGCCAACATGTTTCTGCCCATAAACTAGCCTTAAATACAGTCTATTTTTTTTAAAACAGAATTTTATTAGTTTTTCTGAGAAAGCAAACAAAAAGCTTCAGTGACAGCATACATTAAGGATTCGGGGAGCAATATATTACAAGTGCTATTAGTGCCATAACTGCAGGCTCCCCTAGGGTGCCGCCCAACGATTCCCCCTGGCCCTCATGCCCCGCTACTGTGTCCTCCCTCAGCCCCCGCTGTATGCAATTATACAGTCCCTAGCAACCCCATGCATAGTACCGTTCTTAAATACAGTCTATGACATTCATCAGAGCTAATAAAGGTGGAGATAATAGCTCCCTTCCAATTAAAGTAGCACCTCTACATGCAGGTGATCCGAGGAATTCCTACCTTGCCCAACTTGGGAGGGTACTTTATAAAATGGTCAGAAGCCAGGGGGACGACACCTGTAGACACATTCATCAAGGAGCAGTGTCCGTCCATGTACCTACAGTGATCTCCCCAGTGTGCTGAACGATTTTCCAGCACACTCTGAATTCTCTAGGAGAAACCAGTGAGAGACAATGGGCCTCATCATCACCTACTCAAGCTTGCAAAAGCAACAGAAGCTCGGACAGTACTGATTATTCAAGTCCCGCTACCGCCCTCTTGAGCAAACTCGGTGGCCTCTCAGATTGCCGACCTTTAAATCTACTTCTCACTTCACACTGGGCCTGCCCATATGTCAGCCCAAGGGGACACACACATCGGAGCCAAGATGTCCTTCTCAACCTCTCTGCTGCATAGCTATAGGGGTGTGGAGTTTGTGGTACGACCTCGCCCATTTGTTTCCAATGTCCTTGGAACTTGCTGGTTCTTCATACACCGAGGCTACCTACCTGCAACTCTCAGCTATGGCCCTCGCAGGCTCACACCAGGATGCAATGTTACTGCTGAACTATTTCTGGCTGGCTGGCTAGCTGTACCAGCCTGCCGGGTTTCCAGAGTCCTACGCAGGGCACTGTCTGCATCATTAATCCTGGTGCACCCCTCCCCTGCTGCAGCTCTAACTCTCCAGCTCAGTAGCCATGTGGAGCAGGGATCCACGGTCAACACCATCCACTGCGATAGGGGTTGCAGACAGCTGCCACTGCTGGCACCTCTAGACAGGATCAATGGTCCCTCAGTCGGCCCCTTGGACTTCTTTCAGCACCTTTCCCCAGCCTGCAGTGTGGAGTTCGCTCGACGCGCACCATACCAGGGGGTCTCAATTGTCCACAGTTTCACCTTTGTTGTAAGTTATTATTCAGAGGCCCTCCATGAGTCAGGTTGTGTCAGTGCACTGGCCACCGGATTATAGTCATATGGTGGGGGGTCGGCAGCTGTCGGTTAGGAGTTAGGCTAACTTGCAACCATCTTGGTCAGCTTATGGCCACACCTACATGTGTACTTACCTAGACAAACTTACTGTTACAATATTTTGGTAGTTGATTTTTTGGCCTCAATGTTTTTGAAGCAAAAAAATTACAACTCAAAATTCTAGTTGTATATCTTGTGGAAAGGAGGCATTCAGTGATGACCAGAGATTTAAGTATCCATAACAACTGCCCTGAACTTGGGCCCTAATGATGAGTGCCCCAAAGAGGTACCTCATTGCACCTGATAAAATCTGATACCCAGATTCTGGAATTTATTACCTGTGATAAATCGCATCTATTCAGTCAGAGTTTGTAGCTCAGTAATGAGGAATAGCATGCAGATTGGGCTGAATATGCACCAAAACCTGTATCCTGGTAATCACCATGCCTTTTTCCCTGTTAAATTCTTCCAGGTGTGCCGAAATTTAATGGGGTGAGACTTTTATTGCATATGGTAATTAGCAGGTGTGATAAACATCAAATCACTTATAGTTACAATCGCTTTGCAAACAAGGTGTTTGTGCAGGGGTCACAATTTAAAGAGACACTTGTAAGATGGTGCTAGATGATTCAAAGCTGCATTTCACTCCTCTTTATGTTTCACTTTCACAGTGCTTGTACTGTGCTTGTGAAATCTCTTGTGAAGAACACAAATAAATAAGATGGATTAGAGCCCACCCATTACTTACCATTGATTGGCTTCCATGCAGCTCTAGTTTTCTTGATTCTGATTCGGCAGCGCCTCCTGCTCCATCTTCTGCATCAAGTGTTTGTCCATTCAGTGGAGCATGGACCAAGTACAGCTTCCTGGCTGTGTCTGGTATTCTTCCACAGGCCGCGTGAAACCTAAGGTACTTTTTTTACTTTCTTCCTAGCACTCCGTTCAAGTGCATCTGTTTGTAGTCAGTCTCCCCTCTTTTCATTGGCCCCGTACTCTTGCTGCCCCCTCCCCTTGCTGCCCCTTTCTCCCTCCCCTCGTTGCCCACGTCATAGCATTCAGTGCCAATAGACATGTTCAAATAATGCCTTCACCAGTGGCAGCTACTCCCAGGCCGATCGCAATATATAGTGATACACAATGTCACAATCCACCCTACTCCAAATATATTGCATTCATGGTTCTCAATGCACTAAATGTATTGGACTTGTTACGTGTAGTGTCTGTACACGTGAAATGTGCACTGCGAAGACAATGGAAAGTCAGGTGAGTAGTTAATTCAGTCACTTCGCTTTATAATGCAGTTAGGCTCTTGTAGATTTAATATTTGCATTACAAAAACTACATGCCCAAGTACAATTAAAAACACAGGAACTAAGGTCTCAGCTTTACACCACTTTCCTGCCTGTTATTAAGCAGCACTAATAATGTCACCCAAGAGACTTGCAAACATCACACAGTCACGCTACAAACCAAGACATGCCACATCTATGCAATTAGAATAGCTATGTAAGTATGAGCAAACTCAACTCGCCAGAGCGCACCAAATTCTTCCAAAAGCAGATCCAAGTTTTTTCTGTCGCGTATAACACAAAAGGCAGATAAATACAAGCTTTGGCAAAGTCAATCGGTTTTGACTAAGATTGATCTATTGGCTTTGTCAATGTTTTTTAGACATCGTGCACAGCAGCCCGCACTGCTGTGCAACATGGCTGGAAATGACAAAAATAATAGAGGTATGAGGTGGCCAATGCTAGCCTCGTAACAGCTCTTTTTTTCCTATATTTCAAGCAATGTTGCATAGCAGTCCGCGATGCTGTGCAACATATCTAAAAACATTGACAAAGCAATAGATCTTGCATAGGCAAAACCAATTGGCTTTGACAATGCTTGTTTAGGGATGGGGTCTTTGCTCCACCCAGGTGGCAGAATATTTCACTATGGAGTAACTCAGAGTAAGGAGTAGTGCGAAGAGTTAATAACCATAGTTCTGAACAAACTGGCACATTTTTATTCACTTTATCAATTTTGGATGTAGACTGGTACAATTAGAAATAGGATGGGATACTTCTGGTTATATGAGCTATTTGGACTAGACCAGCAAAAAATTTAATTTGAACCTTGAAGAAAACTATTTAAAAAGACATGCCATCAGATGTTTTTATGATCTCCAACGAAATGGTGCAAACATTTATTGCGACTTTCAAACTTTTTTGGTAAAAAAGGACAAGAGATGCAGGAAGAGTAACATGATGTGCGCCCTATTTTAGAACGTGACTAAACAATGTGTAATAAAAATATTTTATATAAGCATTTAAAATATACATTTATATATATTGATAGAAAGATTCCGATAAACTGCAAACGTACTGTAATGCCCTTTTTATGTGTTTGTGTGCTTTTATGGTTAAACTTTTGTGCACTTTCGTGATAGTACTACCGCATGAAATTCAGGGAATCGTAAACGCAATTTCGTAAGCTGATTACCAAGCCATGGTGGCATTTCTGTTAAATACTCCCATTTTTAAGTCCAGGTCATTACGTCCACCTGTATCTCCGCTTTGACAGGAGAGGATGCCCAGCACCCTCGGCCCCATCGCTGTGTCAGCCATGCACGGATTACAAGATCAGTTCAGTCGCTGCCCCGCCGTCCTCAGCAGTCACCCCGAATTACACTTTGGTGTATTTAGAGCGGGAGTTCCCTTGATGTAAAGAGTTCAGGTGGGGTATTTGGCTGGCCGTGGATGCCAGCTTCTCGCTCAGCTTTTTGTTCATCTGGTCCATGAGCCTGTTGTTCTTCCTCGCCTGGCGCAAGGACCTCTTGACCTTTTTGACCCGGTCTCTCAGCTGCTTATGTCGTTCTTCCAGTGCGGCCAGCTTTTGCTGCAGTTTCTTCACCGTGTCTTCTTCTTCGAACAACGCCTTTTGCATGGATGAGCACATGAGCTGTAGAGAACAAACCAGAATACAGTTACAAAATAAAATACACTTCATTTTTTTAATTTTTAATTTTTATTGATTAAGATTTCAGCTGAGATCAACAATTAGTATACTATAGTACATTTAAAACATAAAGCAATTAGTATAATATAGAACACTTGAAACATAAAACATTTCTTAATAACAACTTCTATACAGTCAAAAAAGTTTCAAAAATTAGTTACAAAATTTTAAAACATTATAACAAGCAAATTATTCAGGTGGAAAAATAATTACATTATTCAAAGCATCCCAAATAGTTAAATTAAATTTAAAATAGAAAGGCAAAATATAACGAATGTGAGATTGTGCAATGGACGGACAAATAAATGAAACATGAGTTAAGACTTGGATCCCACCTTTACACAGGTCACAGAGACCGTCTCATCTTTCGATGAGGATCAGTACCTTTAATAAGCATTTAAAGGTAAAATGCCTAACCTGAGTGCTAAAATATCCTGCCTAACTCCATGATCAAGTGTAAATGAAAGTTAGAGAGGGAGCATAAACTCTGTAGTATTTGGTAAGGAGGAAAATAACTTTCATGATTTACAGGGGCTACTATCCTCGATAAAACGAAATCTTTGGATAGCATTTTTAAAGAAATAAAGAAATGCATAAGTTGCCCAGGAGACCAAGTATAAAGATCTTTTAACTTACAGTTTAATTTTTAAAGGACAAACCTAAGATTTCTAGTAAATGTAAAATTCGAACTAGAATTTACAAAATACTTTTGTTTTAACAAATCTTTGAGTGTACCTTCTGTAGCATGTAAAAACTGTAGGTCCAACGTATAATGCTAGCCAAGGCAAATGCAACAGAACTAACCCTGGGCGGAGTTCGCGGAGTTGCACTACGCGAAACTCCGCGAAGTGGGAAAAAAACTCCGCCGCGCTGCGCGGAGCTCTGCAAGCAGCGGGGTATGATAGAAAAATGCCGTTTGCAGTGATTTTCAGTGCAGGATGCTTGTCCGCACTGTGCAATCATCGCGAACGGCACCATGCACAGCGCAAGCGAGCGCTGCTTTCCTTTCTGCCGCTCGAGTAGATTTTTACTCGAGCAGCAGCTTTCTCAATGCGAACGGGCAGTTTCTCAACGCGAGCGGTTGCAAGCATACGCGACCACTCGCAATGAGAAACCCAACACCCCTGCGTTGAGAAATCTCGCCGGGAGGTTTATTTTCCACGCTTGCGCTCGCCAACTTGATGTTGACGATCGCGAACGAGGAAAAATCTCGCTGGGAGGTGGATTTTCCTCGCTCGCGCTCGCCAACTTGACGTTGATGAACACGAGCGAGGAAAAAAACTCTGCAAACTCCGCGAGCGGAGTTCACCCCCCAGGGTTAAACAGAACTAATTAATGCTATTTCTAGACGTAAAGCCCATACTGGAATTGCTTGGCTAACAGGGCAATTTTTGGCAGAGACTTCCCTTCATACAAGTGTAGAGAGAACCATTTCTCAATAGGGATCAGGGCTGAACTGGGGACCCAAAGCAGCCCTGGCAAATTTTGTCAGACCAGTCCCCGTACGATGCATAGTAATCGAGTGATCCTGACCACTACAAAGAGGGGGGGGGTTGGAAGAGGGGGTAGTCCCCCCAAGAAAATTTAGGACCAAATGGTGCATTCTACAACACATCTGTCATTATATATTCAATTGTATAAGCTTTTCAAGCATAATAAATTATTACCTTACTGTTCACCACGATACGAAACTCTTTGTTGGGGCTCTCCAATCATTCTCACACTATCCCCCTCCAACAGTGCCTCTCATCTCTCTATAGACCCTCTCTCACATGTCTTTTATTTGTTTCATAGCACCTCTCATATCAGTGTAGGGTGTCGGAGCACTTTACATCACATACACATACAAAGATAATGAATCATACATGTGTAAATTAGTGTATAGAAAATGTTACATAAGGCAAAGGGGACAAAAGGTGTAGGATTCACATGCCATCCATACTGGTAGGCACTTTTTAGGAGGGTTTGATCTGGAGAAGCACAAACTCAGGATTCAGAACATAAGACAGTAGTTAAGGTTGACTTTAATAATAAGAATTATTTTCTACCCAAACAAACTTTTTAGCAACATCAGGATAATGAAAGACTGGGAAAAAACATAACTTTCTAACCTGGACCATGCAGCTTGCATGCAGCTCTTTGATGGCAGTTCATAGCTCACTGTGCTGGATTACGATTGTAAATTATGAACTGCACAGTAACAAAAGAATCTCTGTGACAAAAGCAGTAGCCCACTGAGCTATGCACATAAAATATTGTTATTTAATATGTATGGTACATGTTCTTTGTAGCAGGCATATTCCCTACCTTAGATTAGTCAAACGACCACTAGACAAAACTCCCATCTCTCTATCAGCAGATACATTATTCACCAGAGTTAACTTGACACTTTTATTGTTGCCCGAAAACTGCTGAATATACAAGGAATATTGCAGTGCTTTTAGAACTACTGCTCTGCTACAAAACAGGCCACCACTCACAAAACAGACCCTCCCCACGCCCCACCCTCCCATCCTGCTGGGGAAATGCCCGATGCCCAGCACGGCCAGTCCGGCCTTGATAGGGATTTGTTTGAATGAGTGAGTGAGAGTGGGAGAAAATGTAATTAAAAAAACTTCCAATAAAAAATAAAATGTCTACTGCCATAGGCTATATAGAATGTATTTAAAACGTCAACCTGTACTAGAGCCTTACAACCTAAATGAGAAAGATGGAGTTTGCTATCCAAATTTTGGGTAAACACCCTTCCAAGGTAAGTGTATGTTTTTACTATTTCAACATTATTTCCTCCAACCTTCCAGTAATAGAGACAACATGATAAAACTTTCATTTAAGATATATTAATATTTTTAAAATTCTGCCAGGCATGGTTGTCCAAGGTACTCGAATTTCATTGCAAACCAATTGGGGTTAAATCAACTAAAACAACGTTGTCAGCGTACATCAGTATGTGAAGGTCGAAGGCGGTGCAGCATGTTGGAAAGTTTCTTATGTCCGAGAACGGGGCTGGTAGGTCGTGTAAGTAGATGGAGAAGAGAACGGGAGCCAGGAGACATCCCTGTTTTAATCCATTCCCAGTACAGATTTTAGGAGTGAGCCCTCTGTTCCCCTCCATCAGCACTCTACACCATGTCGAGGAGTGGAGTGCTATTATCACTCTCAGCAGGTTCGGTGAAACTCCCAGTCCCAGTAGTTTTTTTCCAAATAGTAGGCCTGTCTACTTTATCCAAGGCTGCGGAGAAGTCTATAAATGCAGTATACAGAATTTGTGACTTTCCAACTACATACTTTTCGATTAAAATTTGAACAGTCGCAATATTGCCTGTAATAGAATGTTATGGACGAAATCCTGCTTGTTCCCGCGCTAAAATCCCTGTGGCAAAAATCCAATCCTGCAGTTATTCTAAGATGCAACTAGCAAATATTTTCCCTGTTGCATCAAGTAGAGCAATCTGATGGAAGTTACCAAGTAGGGATTGTGAGTCTTTCTTAAGAAGGAGAATTATGATACTTCCTTTCCGTGAATTTGGAACTTGAACAGTGAAAGAGCAGTTCTTAAAAAGAGGAGTTAAGAACCCTCCCCCCCACCCCCCCATGCCTCAGGGTCCCTTTTTAGGTCTCGCCTAGCGTTGCAGCGCATGCGCTGCTCGCTTTGCGAGGCATGCTGTATTAGGGTATTTTTTAGATGTGGTGTGGCAGCCCCTCCCATATTTTTCATTGGCTGGCGTCATCGTCCATGCTAAACGCTGGCTTCCGATTGATAATGAGGCTTCTTAGTCCCTACTTGTTACCGCCCTGTCTCCTTTTGGGACTGCCCATCAGGACTGGATCGTTTACTTGCGGCGTTATACTGTCTCCTTCAATTAGTCGGTGAGCACTTTTTTTTCTCATTTGCGCAATGGCGACAGCTTGTTATTACTGTGTGCCGCCATGGCACCCGAGCATGACGTTTATCTACACGGGCTCCGACTCGGGCCTTTTGACAGTCCCCCCCATGCTTCTTAACACATACCCTTTCCTCTTAGAGAACTATTACGCTGTTCGCTTTCTGTGGTTGTTAAAAGAAAAGGGCAATCCTGAATTTACTTTTCACTGGTATTTATAACTTCCCATGAAGCGCCTGCAGTTGCCGAGCCTGCACCCAGCAGCAGGGCCGGGTCAGATTCCTGTGTAGACGGTGCTGTAAGCGGGTCACTGTGGGATTGAATGAGGGGCCCTCCGCTTATGTCATGGCTTCAACGTAGGCATTACATGCTCTCCGTTTATGCAGTTCTGATGTCGTGCATGTTTGAGCCAGGAAGCGATGTACTGCGCTTGTCTGCCGATAGGAAGTGAAGGATTGGGCATGCGCGACTTGTTGCTCTGTGTAACTTCTACTGAAGGCGAGAGCTGCTGTGCCACTTGTGTCATTCCTCGCCATGGGTGAACCCGTTAGCATTACCGCAGCCTCCAGCACCGTCACGGAGACCACCTGAGGCAGCAGCCAACCGGTAGAATACTGTCGCTTCTTTGATCACCTTTTCTTCCATTGGGTTTCTGTATTATTATTTAACTAATCACATTTTTTTAACCACCAGCTGATACATTTTCTTTTGTTTGACGGGTCACGTTTAACGATTCTATTTCGTGTGTTCTCTGCATACGAGCTGTCTCTCGTGTAACCTGCGCCCCTCCCTCTGTGGGGAGTGAGCTCCAGCTCTGCTTGTGTTGGCGCCAGGGGAGAGTACAGAACAGCTGCCTCTCCGGCCCCTGAGCCCGGTGGGGTGAATGCAAGGCCCGCACGGGGATGTGTGTACCTGCTCTGCCCTATCAGAGGGGGCCTGGTGAGAGCAAAGGTTCCAGGGTCCGACTGGGACAGAAAATAGTCCCGGGTACCAAAATAAAAGTGGACCCGGGCCCCATTAGTGGATCAGATAGCTAAAAAGGTAGCCCATGTTTGCACATTGGGTCACTTTTGAACTTGTAAAGAGACGCTGTGCAGTGCCAGGTATAGAAGGTTCATGGATGTGACATTGTTGCAGGTAACAAACCACAGGCATGTCAAGGGGTGCCCTGCCTGCACACACCAGCATTTACCACGAGCCCAGGACCGTCACTATTGTGCTACCCACCCTTCCATGCACAACAAAAGCCAAGTGTCTATTCACCCGGGCTACTGCCAGCCTAATAACACATGTTCACATTATTAAACGGATGACTATATTACGTAACCCTCAAGTCATATGAGGGCAGGATTAGGTTATAGTAGTGGTCAAAATAAAGGGAGAATGGGCAGACTGGGGATAATGGGTAGTGTGAGAGAAAAGCATATATATTCAAGCTGATATGTAAGTGGGCAGACTCTGGAATATGGGCAAACTGAAAGCAGACAAGACTCTAGGGAGGACTTGCTGGCTGGGTAAATGTTGACAGGCTGAGAAGAAAGTCGTTAAAAACAAACTTGAAGGGGAAGGGGCTAGCTGCAGAGAAAGGGCAGGCTTAGGTTAAATCGAGCAGACTGAGGGGAAGGGCGGATACCTGGGAGGGGGAGAACGGGTTCCTTGGGGAAGAGGGCAGGGTGAGATTGCAGTGGGCAAAAACAAGGGCTTACTCGGGGGTGGGGGGATATAGGCAGACTGAAACAGAAAAGACTAAGCAAAAAAACAGAATGGCTAATACTGCTCTGGGGCCTTTACCTGATGGTTTAGAATTACTGCCCTTCTGGTTTAGGATCTATTTCAGGATACTGCTCCTTACTAGCATTTCTAAAGGTGAACTGTGTTTTTAAACGAGTTCAGCAGCACATCTGTGCGTCAGCTGAACGAGAGAAAACCTGCCATATTTTAAAGTATAAGACCAAACACTTTATTTACTTCTTGCCATACACGGAGTTCCGTAAGAGTACCAAAGTGTTTTAGTAGGGTAACATAACAACTAGTAAATGTTAATAACCAGCCTTTAATTTGTGAAAAAGGTATGTGCAGGATCCCAAAGTTTTTCTTAGCAGCCTACCTGTCTAGTTTAGTCATGCAGGTCATTTTTCATCAATGTTTTCTCCCATTCTCACTGTTTTCCTTGCTTTCTCATCCTCTGTTCCCTCTTTCCCTCTTAGTCTGGGTCAAAAAGATATGATGAAAAATCCGTGATTCACATCTTGTCTATGAATGGACCCAGTTCCTCTTAAAAACGATAGGTATTAAAATTATGGAGTGCAAGATGGCTTGTGTAGCTAATGGACTAACACATGAACTAGAGATCCGTGAGCTGTGTATGCTTCCGGTTCAGAGTTAGAGGTCTGAGTGTCATTGAGTTTGGTAAAAGCATGTATCATCCATGCCTGAAGGCAGTTCAGATTGTACATGCTCCTTAATGGCGGGGTCATTATTTGCAAAAGTATGTAAATAGAAATATTTTTAAGTGGAAGCGGGTAAAGTAATTAGATTCTAGTTCATGGGCGTGGCCCTGTTCGGCCCACGGTTTATGTAAATGTGCTGGCCCTCTGTAAGTAAAGTTACAGCGCATGAGCTGAGCTCTGCGTTGCAGTCACTGTCTGCAGTCTGCACAAAGTTGAGTTCAGCGTCAGTCAGGCTGGCTCAGGCTCTGCGTTGGGGCCTCTCTTACATCCTAGTGCCCTTCCATTTCTGGTGCTTTGCCGCAGTTTTAAGATCATCTTAGAGTTTCTTGTCGCTCAAATGGGTGTAATTTTTTATATTTATATGTTTCGCTTGTATTCATTGCTTGATTTTGCTCACGAGAAAGTGTCACTCATAGTTTTTGAATGTCACTCATAATTATAGTGAAATTATGAAAATGTCACACATAAGCAATCTGAAACCGTGGCAGCTATGCCTGTCCCCAGGACGGCTGTGCAATCTGCCTGCGCCTTCCGGCAGGCTTCGGCAGGCTAGGGAGCCGTGTTTCTGTTTCCGTCACGTGGTGAGATCTAATAACTTACTTTTCCGGTAACCTTCGGCATTATCGCTCGTGCAGAACGTTGTGTTGGAGTAGAACCCTGTGTCTCTCGCAAGCATGTCGTTTACGCGTATAATTACAATATGTGTGACTGGCTGCTTTTCCTGCCACTCGTTCCTCCCTTCGGAAGGTCCTGTCTTGATCATCGCTGATCGGAAGTAGCTTGCAGAGGACCTTTCTTTTGCGCACTCATGATCTGTAGCTTGTTATGTGCACACTTCGAAAGTAATAAGGTTTCTAGATTGCTCACGATCTTCAGGGACACCATTTTCTAGTCCTCGGCTTGTGTTTAATAAACACAATGCATTCTGGGAGTTGTGTCCTGGGTTACTTTAATGAAACAGATTGGAAAGACGCTACAGAAGGAGTGAAGCTGTACTTGAATGTGGTGCCGCTGATAGCACAAAATCACCTGATAATCTACGTAATGCTTTAATTACAGCCTCCGAGTACTATTTTCTCAAATAGCTTTGTCCTGCCTGCTGTTGCAGGCAGGACACGCTCTCTCCTAATGCTTTAAAAAAAAAATTATAACACAAACGCATTTGCAATGCAATAGGTCTTGCATTTGCGAGAGTTTCAGCTATTGGCATTGTAAATCCCAATGCCTTGTATTTATCTGTTTTAAAAACAACACAATAATAAAAGGCATTGTCATTTACAATGCCAATAGCTCAAACTCTCGTAAATGCGAGACCTATTGCATTGCAAATGCTTGTTATAACTATTACCAGAATTTCGTCAGGACCCATAGCTGAAGAAACTCCTGCTTTTTTCAATTGTGCAATCACCATATCTTGTGTCGGAGGAAAGACGTTTTATGAGGTGTTCATTACAGTCTGAAAAACAGGTTGATTACTTTCAGTAAGTACATTTTCCCTATAAAGATGTGAGATGTAATCTGTCCAGACTGAACCGGGGATAGAAAATGTAGATGGGGTTATTTTGGTGCCACTTTGTGCAGCAATCAAAGACCAAAAAAGTCCTACATTCTTCATTGTAGCCGCCTGCTGTGAACCAATCCAGTGTTTGTCAGCTATTCTCCATTTTCTGCTAAGGGAGTAGTTCGTAAATTGGAGATGAATGAGATCATTCATATCTACAGAAAGTTTCTTAATAATGGGATTCATTTGGATAAAATTCTTCTTTTGTATCGAAATTTTATCATTTTGCAACTCATTTGCTACTGAGTGTCATAGTGGTTAGTTGGATTTGCCACTTGTGGCATCCGTTGAGAAATAATAGTTGCATTTAGATAGTTAATCCTCCAAGAATCCTAATAGAGCTTTCCCTGCCTCGTACCCACAGCTGCTTTACTGTTGCCAGGATTCAAGGACCATTTTGCCATTTCTTGTAGCTTTAAATCCAAGGTCCCATGAAGAGTGGCATGATCGCTCCCTGAATGGAGAAGAACTTCCACTGCAAGAAATGATGATTATAAATCATAACTCGCGATTTTGTAATCACTGATGGAAGCACCAGAGTTTCTTCTAGTGGAAAATGCTGGAATATCCGGGTCGACCCTCCCATTCTTTACTACTGTATTTATTCTGGAGAGCGATTCTAGCAGGATTCACCCACGCATATCTGCTTTGATTTTTAGGGGGAAAAAGGCCTTGGAAATATTCCAGGCTTCTTCTAGATCTTTATCCCTGGTTCGATTTAATAATGCACCTGAGATTTTTGTGTTAAAATCCCCCTTGCAAGATAATATTGCAATTATTCCATCCACTTGGAATAGTGTCTACCAACTCGAAAATTGGACTCAAAATGATGTTATTTTGACAGACGGGAAGGAATATAAACATTAACAAGCATTTGCAATGCAATAGGTCTCGGATTTTTTTAGAGTTAGAGCTATTGGAATTGTAATGGAAATCTTTTACTTATGTGAGAGAGAGCGCGCAAGTGTGAAAGTGATAGAAAGTGAGAGAGAGATGGTATATAGAGATAGAGTTATTTGCGTATATAAGTGAGTGGTAGTGTGAAGAGAAGGAGAATGAGATAGAGAGTGAAAGATTTATAGAAAGGTAGAGAGAGAGAGTGTTTAGAGGTAGGTTGTTAAAGTTGGAGAGAGAATTGTGTGGAGAGAGAGAAATACATCCAGTGATTCTGGGCAAATCACTTAATCTCCCCATGCCTACCAAAAAATCAATGTAACCTTGTGTAATGTAACTTGTGGTGATTTAAAGCGCACCAATACATTTGGGCCGAGTTTGCGCTACATAAAACTGAAAATAAAAAATGTATTCTGATGAGCCCAAACTTCCTCCAAAGTGCCGTACATTCATTTGCCCTCACTCTCATGGACAAATGGCAAATATGTTTTGTTTAAAGCTAACAGCATCACAATGTGGTGTTGTCTGCAGCAATTAACAACCACAATAATGTAATCACCTTAACCCACGTCCTTTATTTAAAGCAGACACCCTGGCACTCTCCATGATCTGCAGTCACCCCTAGCAACTCACACCACAACATACACCAGATCAGAACACACCACAATACATACATAAGAACTTGAAAAGTACCAGCCACATCATGACATCGAGATTACAAGACACACAGCTAAAATCCACGTTTACTTCACCCCTTTCCTCCGGATATCACATTCCACATTATGACACTAACACACACATACCGTTAAAACAATGCTTTGTAACTGCAACATTAAGTCGCTACTACCTGTAGTGGTACATCTACACCCTGATATACCTTCTCCACCTTTATAAGACGACAACCTCGGTAAGCCACCCGCTCTGAGGGACCAGTATAAAAAGTAAAGAGATGCCACTCACCCTGATACCAGAATAAAGACCCCGAGCGGATCCTTTGCAACAGTCAGCATAACAAGGGAGAAGGCGGGTCCGAAAGGCAATAAAAGTGCAATGGAAGAACATGGCGGCCCCGCGCTTACAGAGCTCGACTGGGTCAGCTGCCTCCAATGGACCCCACAGATCGAGACCTAAAAAGGTGCTTGCGGGGCAGAAGCCATCCCTATTCAATAAAAAAAAAACCCTGTGTACAGACTGCTTCCGGCCTCTCATTGTGACTTTGCTTACATTATCCTTTGAAAACAAAAATACATACATTCCCGCCTTTGGGAGGTGAAGATCTGCGGTTGGAAAGGAGAAGAGATATTTCATTAGAGGCGAAGGGAGATATCAAAGGTGATTAATATTAAAATAGCTTGAACAAAAGGAGATGGCACCAGTAAATATGAATCGGTGGCATATATGCCTGGTGCAGCAGTTAAACATGCCGGCGCATTCATCCTGTGTAACAACATTACGCAAATAAGGAATTAGCATTCACGTGCTCCGTGAATTACGCTTCCACACCATTTTTTCGCTAAATAATCGCCATTGGTTTCTACTAGATGTGAGTAACTGTCTGCATATAACATTGGGGGGCATCTAATAATTTACTGTAGCAAAAATTAAAATCGATTCAGGCAACATTTTGGATTTGGCATCTGTGACTAACAGCCTAATTTCAAAACTTCATTTCACCAGTAGTATTCCCCATGAAAACTCAGCTGTACGCAGATTCCGCATGTCCCATAATACAGACACGAGAAACGGGTGCAGTGAAAACTAACGAGCTGGAACTGTAACCAAGACCAACTCGATTTCATATAATGGCGCACATAAGCGCACAAGCCGTCTAGGTAATTTAGAACCCTTGCAATGCAGGAGGTGGGAGGCGACATACACAGACCCCTTGTTTCAATCTGCCCCTGCGATCTATGACCCCGGAATGTCATAGGGGAGAGGAGGTGGCCTGAAGGCTAGGGCGGTCGACCTCAAATGTGGTGAATTGGGTTCGAGTCTCAGCAATGACGCTGAACATCCTGTGATTCTGGGCAAATCACTTAATCTCCCCATGCCTAACAAAAATGAATATGTCCTCATGTAACGCAACTGGTGCTATGTAAATCACGGACAAAGCACTGACGTGTGTATGAGAGCAAAATAAAAGTTAAAATGACAAACTCATGGAGTGTGTGATACGTTCGTCGATCAACCTTGCGAAGTAAAAGCTACTGTTATTTTCATCACACAGAAATGTAATCCACAATAAGTGCAGCGAAATTGCCACAATTGGTGTATGTAATATTGGGTTCCAGCCTGTAGAATAATCTTGAGAGGGACAACGTTGCGGAGTTCGAATGCCGGTTTCAAAGCGCCACGAAATCAAGCAACTGTCACCAAACTCGGTGCCTCGGTGGTCCAAGTCAGAACGGCACGTGCGGCCCGAGGTTGTTGCAGTGTCCTTCACCCGACACCTTCCGGCTACGGAAGTCAGACCGGTATCACCCGGACAGGGTCACCCGCCGTTGTACATTCACCACTGGGAGAATACAAAGGCTTCTTGTGGAGGGCACTACTCTTCTTATTTTATGACATGCTCTCCTTGTACCGCCGAGTGCCGGACAGAAGGGCTCACGCAGCCCTGGTATTTTATTTCCTCATTGCACCATTTGGAACCACGCAGACTTGTTTTCCACGTAAAATTGCAGGATGACAGAAACTAGAAACAAATTGACTGCGCTATTTCGGTGAGAGGGGGACCTTACACCTATTGACGATACCAGTCGCCCCCTGATAATGCCAATCTGGCAGCTCAAACACTGTACGTGTTCCAGAAAAAAGACATCCACTGTTTTTTTTTTCTCTAAGCAATGATCCCTTCTTGGGCAGCACCCGTCTCCATATATGATTCAAAGTATGTCTGTACAGCGCAGATACTGGATGTACGGGCGCACTTAGCGCATGCGCCCAAGCCTCTGACAAACTTTAACAAGCACGGAATCAAAACCAACGCGGGAATCGAAACCAGTGGTGCGCACGCACCACAGAGGAGCGGGGGGGGGAAAGGGAGCGCGGCAGCGAGGCGAACGCGCGCTGCTGCGCATGCTAGCCACCGATGGGAATGGGCGGAGCAAAGGCGGGACATGCGCCCGCCTTTGCCCAATTGCGTGCATTACTTTTTTTTTAAAAACACGCGCAAGCCAATGGCAGCCGGAGAAAGCAAAACCACACGCACGAGCGTGTGGTCTGCTTTCAAAAGCCCATACAAGAGGTCTCGGGCTGCGCGAGCAGTGCTGTGCGAGCAGTGCTCCGCACTGCAACGCTAGGCCTGAGACCTAAAAAGGAGAAGGGATTTTGCTGTTTACAAAGAGAATTGGAAAAATGTATTCGGGCCTGCCGCCCTTTTCCTGCCATGCCCCCCACACCCTACCAGCCCGGACACAAAAGGTTAGGGCCGAGATCAAGGGCGTGCACCACCTCGTGACGCGCGTCCCCTGCTGCCCTCTCTCACTGATGGCCCTGCCGCATACGAATAGCGAGGCCTTTTCCTCTCTCCTCCTCCCCCACTGTCAATGTGGCCCCCGCAGAGCATAACAAGCTGGGCATGCCGCAGACAGATTTCATACCTGTGCTGTGCCTCCCTTCACCACGCGTTACAGGAGCATCGGCCTACGCCAGCCGGCCGGCCCCTTTGCTTCTGCCTGTGCTCAACCCACCTTTTGGTACTTTACGGGAGGGTGAAGCACAAGACATGACGGCTGCCGCATACCTCCTGCCGACCTCCGCTTTGGATTCTCAGGACCGGCTAAGCCCGCCGGCCCTTCACCAATCAATGCCTGCCTGCTACAGCACAAGCAGCGCCTGCTTCACACCGTCTGAAACCTCCATTGCAGTAATGGAGCAAGGACTCATAAATGAGACTTGCTCGTACGCAACCTCCTCATAGTATTAATTTATTAAAATTGTATTGTCTCTAACTAATCCTTGCATACACTACACGAATAGTAAGGATGCTTGCCTATGGGTTTTACTAATGAATAACGCTTGTCTGTAATCCAAAATGGCCGCTAAAGCGCGGGAACCCTACTGCGCATGTCCCAACCACATCACGTGTTGTGACGTCTTTCTTTGCTTGGTGGGAAATTTCTGCTTCTGCGCAGTGTGCATTAAAATGGCTGCTTGATGTTTTCACATGCTTCAGCTTGCTTTCATGTCATTATCAAACTGTCGTTTCTCTAACGCTACTAATGCGGGATAGAATTTATAATTAAATGGGAATAGAGTAGAAAGAGTGGGCATACAGTGAAACATTTTATTTGTGATTTTAATGTTTTATTCTCTGACTTTTATTAGTTCGTAAACTTGGTCCTGGGTTTTGGTGGACTGAAAGCTCGTGTGACAAAGATTCCGCACATGCGCCCTGAGAGGCAGACGAGAAAGAAAAAGATGAAGTCAACTTGGACATCACCCAAGGCCATGACCTGCTGGCCGACACCACTACATACCAAGATGTTCTCGTCGAAAAGCAACATTTTATATGAATAAATTGTAAATTTTGTCGTGAGACGGGTGGGAAATAAAGCAAATGTATTAAATTGAAGGGGCGGTAGTTTAAAAACAATAGGCTTCAGAAATACAAGGCAAATCAATATGGTGTGAGAATCCACCCCCTGTCCCTGTCCAATCAGAAGTAGTGGTCCCATATTTTAGCAACATTAAGGGGAGGTACATGGGTGTAGAAGGGTATAATAGATATAGAATTAGCTAATTAGTTAACGTAGGAGGAACAGGCGTCCATGCTGTCAGGAAGAAGAGCTCCAGACTGCCAAGCTGATCGATTGCAGACTGAATCGCTGTCCAGAGAGGTCCTGAGGAGGGGGCGGCAGAGTCCATTAGAAGGAAGACACGGGCGAATCGAGGAGAAGTCGAGTATCAGAGAGGGGAACGACGCAGGCGTCGTTGAAGAGAGGTCACCGGTCCTGTCCTGATCCTGGAGGAGGTCTTTGCTCTTCATCCTTCCTGGGTCCTATTCTTTCCAACTCCTTGGCCAAGGGGTTTGGTTCTCGCACTTAGGTAAATATAATGCAACCTTTAGTTGCGCTGCTGTCTCCATCCTCTCCTTTTCTGAGGGACCGTCATTGATTAGTAATAGTTATTCTATGCTTCATCTTGGGTATTGCGATTAAGTACCGTGTGGTTCTGTATTTTACTCTGCTAAATCTTTAGATAAACATTTTAAAACTTCCTGACTCAGTGGTTATTTCAGGATTATGTACTATAATGAATGTCACTCGTTTTAAATTTCCCAATTAGCAAAGGATTCATTGGTAAGTCATTACTCTTCATTCGGAAGGTAATTGGTAGCAGGGATTTTGATAAAGAGTAACAACTGATAAAACCCAGCATAAGTATTAGCGTAGTATGAATGTATGGGCCCAAGTGAGTATCTGGTGTATGAATGCTGTTTGCTAATATCGCGCTGGATCAGCAGCACTGAGCACCTTATGAAACACTGCGAAAAGCTACTGGGAAAGGCTGAGCCAACCTGGTTGTAATCACTAACAAGCATTGGAAATGCAATAGGTCTCGCATTTGTTTGAGTTAGATCTATTGGCATTGTAAATGGTAATGTCTTTTACCTATGTGTTACGGAGTGAATGAATGTGGTGTGTACTGGAAATATGTGAGAGGGATTGGATTAGTTAGTTATGTGATTGTGTGGCGTGGAGTTGTGTTGTGGAATTCTGTGGCATGGTGTGATGTAGAATTATGTGTATATTAATTATATGGTATTGCATGTTTTGGAATTATGTGGAGTGGGATTGGGTGTTCTGGAGTGTAATTATAAGGAATGGTATTTTGTGTTGTGGAGTGGTATGTAGTGGAGTTTAATTATGTGGTGTGCAGTTGAATGTTGTGGCAGGATGTGGAATTGTGTGGAGTGTACTGGATGTATTTGGTGTGTTGTGTAATTGTATTGTTGAGTTGTATTATGTGGTTTGGTGTCGAATTATGTGGTGTGGATTGGAAATGTGTGGAGTTGAATTGTGTGGTATGGAAATGTGTGGATGGCTTTGCGTTTAGTGGAGTGCATGTATGTGGTGTGGATTGGAATTATGTGGGTTGGATTGGAATTGTTTGTTGTGTAATTGTGTGGCATGGAATGTGTGGTGTTGAGTGGAGTATGGTGCGCCTTGAATGAGGCGCCTGGTAAGGAAATATGCTGTGCATTGACAGGAACGATGCGGC
Organism: Calotriton arnoldi; assembly: GCA_963921515.1. Classification (NCBI taxonomy): domain Eukaryota; kingdom Metazoa; phylum Chordata; class Amphibia; order Caudata; family Salamandridae; genus Calotriton; species Calotriton arnoldi. The sequence goes on from CAWUFW010013420.1 coordinate 185,735, forward strand.
TTGAAAGGGATGCTTTGCGGATTGTTGCGCCTTGAATGTTACGTCTTGAATGGAACTATGCGCCTTGAAAGAGATGATGTGCCTCGGTCAGGGTGATGCGCCTTGAAGTGAATGATCTTCTGTGAAAGGAAGAATGTGCTTTGAATGATGCACTTCGAAACCAACTATGCGCCTTTATGCAGGATGGCGTTTGAGACTGGGTGGCACAGCTGCTCTGGTCTCCCCTGCTGAGTAGTGGGGGAGGGAGATGGGGTGTGCATGAGAAGGAAACGGCATGATTCTTCTCCCCTCACAGCTCTATGTGGCTCTTTGGCCTGCATGCTTCTCCTCCCGTCCCGTGCTTCAAGTTGGTCTCTCTCACAGGTGTCCTGTGCTTCTCTCCAAGTCTTCTTTTTTTCTTTTCCCCTGTGTTGCTTTTGCCCAAGCCTTCATGTTGTCCAGATCACCTTGTTTTTTTCTCCCCGAAACCCTCGATTGGTACAGCTGCTGCTTTATTTTACTTTTTGATTACCCACCCTTCGCCCACTTCAACGTTCCTTTTCCGTTGGGTGTGTTTTTAAGGGCACATTATGGATTGTACGAGGGGTATGTGTCTGCCAAGATCTAACTCTGCCCCAGTCAACGCTGGGTGTTTTTTTGAGGGCAGGCTATGGATTGTAGGAGGGGTATGTGTCTGCTAAGATGTGACTGAGCCCCAGTTATGAAAGAGCGTAACACGCGATTGCCATAGCTTTGCAGCTGGTCGCAGAGGGAGGGGGTGGCGGTGTATAAGGACGTATAATACAACAAAACCCAATAACGTATTGGTAAAATTACATTAAGTTATAGCGGACAACAGCCACATTAAGCTTACGAAATTAAATACATTTTCTATTGCGATCCGCTCTGAAAGCGCCTACACGCGATTACGTTTCTTTAAAGCTAACTTTTGATAAAATGCATTCTGTATTGCGATCTGCTGTAAGGTGGCTGTAAAAAAAATGCACATATGTACAAACACGTGCAGTCCCGGCATGTTTTTATTTTTCTTAAATTAAGCCCTGAAAACCGGATCTAACCAGCCCAGATAAACGTGTGTTTTGTGAAAAAACACGCACAAAAGGCTGCTTGAAAGTCTGCTGTAGTGCGACCTTCTGAAACACTGCAGACACTTGCGAAACGAAACCAGGCCACACAGATTAACAGTAAACAAGCCAACTGAGAAAGATAACAATCTATTCATCTGCAGCATCTGTGACATGCTAATTAATCACAGCAGGATACTGTTTTCATTCAGCCACTTGTATTTGCGTCTGGGCTGCGTGAAAACAGATGCGCTTGTCACGGGCGGCATCCGAAAACTGCAAGGGCGTCAACAAAAGTGACAGCTAGCAAACCAGAAGCACAGAAAATACATTAATCACTACCTAAGCCAATGGAAAAAGGTTGTGACAGAGGGGCGTGGATTAAAGTCCCCTTCTTCATACTGTTTACTATAGCTCTCGCAGGCGAGGAGCGCATGCGCGCTCCAACGCCAGGCCGAGACCTAAAAATGGCACCTATTCCTAGTAACTGATATTCAAAACCTAAGTAAACCCTGCCCATGCACCCCCTGGACCAATCACTGTGCCCCTCGCCCTCGGACCCTACCACCCGCCCGAAAATTCTGGGAGGGTAGGGCCTTCTGCTTACCCCCCCAAAACCATCATTAGCGCAAGGTTCCAAAAGGACCTTGAGCTGAGCCAGAGCTAGGCTTCAGACTCTAGCCTGGCTCGAGCTTTCAGTGGCTCACCCACCTCCTTGCTGCTGTTGAAGCCACCTGCCCTGGAAGGGGAGCATGTACGCCATTATTTCTTTTTGTATGTCATAAATATAGAGTGAAGCCGCAGTGTGTAGTGATTTGAAAATCAAATGTGTTAATTTCTAGACCATTTTATGGCGATGGTTCCTGTTAGCCTCCTTGCTAAATATGATGGTTGTTTATAAGACTTGAGTGAACGTGGTTGTGCAATATATTGTTTTCATCTTTTATGCTTTGGGGTCATTGTATTTTGGGATATATTGAGGATGTATTCAGGATTCTGCTCCTTTTGTAAGAGATAGATGCTTCTTCTTTTAACTCCACAAGGTTTACCAGTGAGCATCTTTAGTGTTGTTTATTTGTCCTCAGACTCCTCCCACTACTCACCTCTCCTGACAGTCAATTCCCCTTTGAACCTGTACCTGCCGGGCCCCATAGGGGCGTAACAAAAGTTTAAGGGGCCCCCCTGCAATGTACATGGAGGGGCCCCCGCTACGGATTTAATACGGAGCGCTCAGGCCTAAGTACTGTGCTGAGGGGGCCCCCTGCACCGCGGGGGATGCGGGGGCCTATGTTACGCCCCTGGGGCCCCACCTCTTCCTCCGTTTCAACCCTTGGTGCTTTAATTTCACATTTAGTCTTAAACTAGAGCACACATTTACAGAAACTGTCCCGGGCTCCTTGTCACCGTACCGACATAAGGCAAGAAGGAGGAAAAGAGAGGGGAGAGATAGAAGTGGAGGGGATGGGGCGGCAGAATAGTGGGGATAGAGGTAGAGAAAAGAAAAAGTACAGAAAGAAGTAGGAAGAGGGATCCAGTGGGGAAAAAGAGAAAGAGAAATGGGAGAGAGAAGCAGTGGGGAAAGAGGAAGAATGACATCGGGAGGGTGTGAAGGGAAAAGAACTAGAGAGAGAGAAAAATAGAAGGTTGGTTGCAGTGAGACAAGAAAACCAAGGGAACACAGTGCGACTGAGGGGCAAGAGCTTTGAGGACGGCCATAGAGGAAGAGTGGAGACAAATAGAGTGACTTGCGCTGGGTAGTGAAGAAAGTGACCCGAATAGGGTCACCCGGGTCATTCGTGACCACCTCTCGGCCTTCCAAACCAAATGAAGAGTCGGTCAGACAGTAGAGAATATAAACCAAAGTTATTTATTAGTATTGCGCTGCAGCAGAGCCCAGTCTGACCAGTCTCCTGAGATGGCTGCCGAGGGACTCACTCCCCCCAACATAACATCAGATATTATACATTTCCAATTCCCTAAGAACAAGCCCAGGCTGGAAAATTCCAGTCCAGGCACTAGCGAACAAAGGAGGCACAGAAGGATGAGCTACGGTCCTGGGACCGGGTACATACTATCTCCACTTCAAGGTTATTCTGCCTGCACCCGCCATTCGAGAAGGTGGGAAAGAGCCTATCTAGCAGCAAAGGTATGCCATAATAGAGAGTACATTCATTAGTGCAGCGGAACTCGGCTTTGGAGAAACACAAACTAAAGATGCATCGAGGCAGTTTTCTGCTGAGGCAAGCAGTATGAGGCAGAAGCTCAGCATCGATCATAGAACAAAATGGCGGCTACTAATAAAATGATGCCATGAATGCTAACTTAATACAGAACGAAATATGAGAAATAGGACAATTACATTTTCAATTCTAACAGACCCTCCTTTTAGTATTCATTGCTAAATTTTATTATTGCCATCAGGTAAGGGCCTTACAATTCTAAAGAAAGGAAACATGTTCGAGCATAGGCAACATTTGCTAATTTATTTTGCTACCGGCGAAAGCTAAAACTCTATGCGATATGTAATGAACACATTACAAAGCTAGACATACATCATTAATATTCAAAAAGGCCCTAGTCAATACACATCATATCCTGGATGTCCTGCATCATCATGGCCTGATTCTTAGAGTCATGTTCCAAGTTTTTGGGGCGAGGCGTCAACATTTGTACACAGCAGGCACAACAGGCAGGAAGGCAGTGTATGCACAGACAACATGTTAAAATGATACCAGCTATGGCAACCAGGAAAATGATAATCTTCCAACCCCAAGATGCAAATAGGCCCCAAAACCACCCTGTGAGAGACCATGTGCCATTCTCCTGGTGTATATCAGAGGCAAGCCTGTGGAGCTTCTGTATAGCAGCATATACATTCGGAGCGTGGTCCGGTATGTATACACAGAAGATACTGCCGATGACGCTGCAGACCCCACCCCGATCAGCAAGGATGACATCTAACACCATCCGGTTTTGAAGGGCAACGAGTCTCATAGCCTGGAGCTCAGCTGTAATATTAGTCAGGATACCAGCTGTTGCATTTATCACTCCTTCTACCACCCGAGTGAGTATTCGAATATTGAGACTGTTGGACATTGGGCCCCAAAAGGTAACAATACCCTTCATAGCATCCGTGAACTGCTGCAATGTGGTATCTGTCTGATCTATGTCTGCAGTGTCTATGACTCGTCTAACTCGTGACAGATGAACACCCCTGCGTTGTAGACGGTGGTCCCTATGGTAGTTGGATGGCGCTATATACACTGGGGAAAGGAGAAAAGAGAGATAACATATTCCAGACCACCCTCGGGGAAGCCAAACTTAGGCCTGGGATCCACAAACAAAGTAAACATTGTGAGGGTGTAGCAGAGGTGGGCTATTTGCAGTGCTCAGTACATAGGTGTAGTTGCAATTACTCACCCCTACCCCCATTTTCCCTTTTCCCTTAACACAGAAACTCGCTGTCATATTAACCACTGGCACCGGCATTGCCACATCATGAGTAATATTGCGCATCTGAAATGATCTAAAATATTCAGTGAAATTAAAATCCCAAAAATTAGACATCTCATTTTGAAGCCATGTTACATTTTGTTCTCTTTCGTAAACATTCATGCAAGCTGTCGGAGACAAGGTATCCGGTGTTCCTTGTTCCCGTGGGGTAAACCCTTGATGTACACGTATATACTCTAAGACTGTTTCATAGTCAGCTAATGTCATATTCATTGTCAGAGTGATAATGAGTGTATACCATAGTGAAAAGCTGAAACCAGCCTTCACATTTCCCGAGGTAAGAGAAAGGCATTGACAACAATACGTCATTCTTGTGTGTCACAGAAGGGAGGAGACCACAGATCCAGCAATTTGTTACATTGGACGTACCATGTGCCTGATGCAACATTCGGAGGAACACATTATCCACATATGTCTTTCGATGTTGACCCTTGTGAGGAGCCGGGGTGATGAACATATGCTCGGGGGGGGCCGGTGTTGTACCAATCAAAGAGTGCACAGGATATTTTTCTTCTAGGAACCACATTATTCCAAATACTGCTAGTAGGAAAATCAGAACAATTACCAGGGAGACCACTTTACCCTTTTTCGACCAACTGGGCCAACCAACCCCATCCCTCTCCAAACGTGGTGCTGCAAAAGGCTGTTCTTCCTCAACAATTGGGCGGCCAAAGGGATACATAATGATCGAAGAAAGGGAAAACGCAATGCGATGGCGTCAATGACAAGGAAATAGTAGTATGGGGAATGTGTTTCCAGCGTCCTTCTGAGCCTCGCTGGCAGACTCCTATTGTTCATCTACGGTGGGGCAGCGCGATCGCGGCCCGTTTAAGAAATCCCGCGTCGTCCAGGATAGGGCCCCCCTTTTCGGGAAGGCACCCTCAGCTTATCCTGTTCAGTGTCCAGTACAATGCACCAATCTCCCTTTCCCTAAGCTATCATTGGTACCACGGACAGGGTACATACACCCTATTCTTCATCCATGCAGTCCATCCCTACTAATCTGACTTTTCCTTTGGTGCACTGTCCCTCCGTCGGGGGCACAAATTGTACCTAGCTACTCCGGGCACAGAGTGGTCAGTGAACAGGGGCTCAAATTCAGAGGGGCCAAGAGACTGAGGCTCAGGCACTTGTGGGTCAGGTGGAGGAGGAGTCTGGACAGCCCTTACTTCTAGGGGGACCGCCTCGTTCAATACTTCATCATTCTCCTCCTCCGTTTGCACCCACGTCAGTCGGGCATCCGAAAAAGGGATGAAACGTGGCACTCTCTCCGTCTCGTGGTCACCAATGCCATCGATCACCCATTGGTCATAGGGGAGAGGTAGCGGCACCTTGCGGCAATGGTTTGAGTGGATGCAGTTCTTCCGACCGGTCACTTTAACAGCGCTCCTGGTGGCAAGAAGTACCTGCAGGGGCCCCTTCCAATGGGGCTCCAGGCTCCCCCGTCTCTGGAAGTGCAGCACAAGGACAAAGTCACCAGGTCGGATGGTATGCCCAGGACCCTCTGTTTGCGGTGGTAACGTCTCTTGTATCTGTTGATGAATAGAACGCAAATTTTTAGTCAATTCATAAAGGTAATCCACTAACAGAGGGTATTCAATATCTGAAAAGTGTTTTGGTCGCGGGACGCCCCAAACATTTGCTGGGCGGTCGAACACGACCTCATATGGGGACAATCCTGTCCTAGTGTGTGCCGTAGCTCTAGTTGACAGAAGAGCCAATGGTAAAGCATCTGGCCACTTCAATCCTGTGCTTTCCTGAATTTTTGCCAGTTTCAGTTTGAGAGTACCATTGTACTTCTCAACCAAGCCTGCTGACTGGGGGTGGTGTGCAGCGTGAAACTTCTGTCTAATGTGTAACCCATCACACACCAACTGGATGACTTTTGAATTAAAGTGACTGCTGTTTTCACTCCAAATCAAATGAGGCAAACCGAAGCGGGGAAAGAACTCCTTCAGGAGGGCTTTCGCCGTCGCCAAGGCTGTATTTTCCTTAGTGGGGTATGCCTCAACCCATTTACTGAATGCACAAACACCCACCAATACATATTTCAAATTGTTGACCCGCTCCATCTCGATATAGTCCATCTGAAGGACCTCAAAAGGGAAAGAAGGGGGTCCAAAACTGCCAGGGGGTGTAGGAGTGCCTTTCCCAGGATTGTACATCATGCATACCATACAATATTTAACCAAATGGGCAGCTATTTTCGGGATGTTATCATTCTGCCACACGGGGTCTAACAGTCTGCATATGCCCTTGGCGCTAATGTGAGCTGGCCCGTGCGCCATAGTGACTGCAGGGAGGACATAGGCATCCAGTAACATTCACCTTTGCTGTCCTGACTTATCCGTCCAGCACCCATCTTCGTCTGAGCGTGCTGTGCTTTCCTGCCATACTGCTAGCTCCTCAATCGTTGCCTCACTCTGTATTTCTTTGACACTATCCAGTGTATCCTCAAACATAGTAACTTCGGATATCCATCTAGCAGGGCATCTAGCAGGGCCTGCCACAAACATTTTTTTCATTTTTGTTTGAGCTGTCTCCTTAGCTGTTTGATCTTCAAATGCGTTTCCCCTCCCCACATCATAAGTAATTTCCTTGTGGGCGCTGCACTTCACTATTGCTAACTTCTTGGGGAGTGTTAGAGCTGACAAAAGCCTGTGTATCAATGGGCCATTCTGGATCTTTAACCCATGTGAAGTCAGGAATCCTCTCTACGCCCAGAGCCACCCAAAATTGCGGCCAATTCCAAAGGCATACTGGCTGTCAGTATAAATATTGACAGTCAGTCCCTCACTCAACTCACAAGCTCGAAGAAGGGCAACTAACTCTGCAGCTTGGGCCGATTGATAGGGAACTCGTGATGTCTGGACTACTGTGTGTAGGGTAGTTATGGCATATGCCGCAGTTGTTGTGCCATCCGGTAATTTGAAACAAGAGCCATCGGCATATAGCTCCACTTGGGGTTCAGATAGGGGAACATCAGTCAGGTCTACCCGTCCCTTCGTCTCTTCATCATTTCGAAAAATGCAATCATGCACGTCTATTTCCTCACTTTCAGAAGGGAGAGGTAGTAACGTGGCTGGGTTCAGGGTGGCACATCTTTTGATGGTGACGTGTGGTGCGAATAGGGTCAGCTCATAGCCAGTCAGATGTGCACTGGTAAGGTGCTGCGTCTTTGTTCTGTTCAAAAGTATATCCACAGCATGAGGTACCATAACTGTGAGATCGGTATCAAGGACGAGCCCTGCCGATTCTCGGATAGAGACAGCCACGACCGCGACCGCTCTTAGACAGCTCGGGAGGGCTCTATCAAGCAGAGCAGAAAAATAAGCAAGCGGCCTCTGCTTACCTCCAAAGGCTTGTGTTAAGACAGAGAGCGCGCAACCAGCCATCTCGTGTACATACCACACGAACGGCTTCTGGTAGTTAGGCGTACCAAGCACAGGCACAGAGCAAAGCGTGACCTTTAATTGCTCAAAAGCTTGTTGACATTCAGGTGTCCAAGGCAAGGGTTCATGCACATCTTTAGTGGTTAGCTGCAGCAGCGGTTTTGTTAGTAAAGAAAAGTTAGGGATCCAGTGCTGACAATACGAAGTAATGCCAATGAAAGCTCGCACATCCCGCTGAGTCTTAGGGATGGGCACTTTGACAATATCACTAATGCGTTCGGGTGTTAGTCTCCTTCCCTCCTTCGACAGTAGGTGACCTAGATAGGTGACCTCCTGTCGACAATATTGGAATTTTGAAAGGGACACTTTATGTCCGTTATGGGCCAAATGTAGCAACAATTTAACCGTCGAATCTTTGCAACCGTCTTCAGTGTCGGAAGCGATCAAGAGATCGTCCATGTACTGCAGTAATACATTACCTGGGGGAAGTGTGAGGGAATCTAATTGGCCTTTTAAAGCTTGACTGTAAATGCTAGAACTTTCAGTATAGCCCTGAGGAGCTCGACAGAATCTAAAGCTTCTGCCGGCCAGGGTGAATCCAAATAGATGCCTGCTCTCTGGATGAATGGGAATGCTAAAAAATGCATTCTTCAAATCGATAACAGAAAAGAATTTGGCAGAGGAAGGAATCATCGTCAGAAGAGCAGTGATGTCGGGAACCACCGGGAACTGAGGGACCACAATCTTATTAACCTCACGCAGATCAATCACAAAACGATAGACATCAGGATGGTCATCAGAGGAACCCGAGGGTGCCCTCTTAAGAATGGGAAGAATGGGGCTAATACACACACTCGCAGTCGTCTCCTCAACAACCCAGGACTTGATCAAGTCCTGTATAATCTGTAATAGAGCTCGCTCCCCGGCTTGTGGTATTTTGTACTGGGGAATACGGGGCAGAACAACATTGTCTTTGACCTTAATAGAGACCGGGGGTATCTGTAACAGCCCTACGTCTGTATCGCCTGTAGCCCACAACATAGGGCGGCACATCTTTGAATTCAGCAGGGAGGGGCGCATCCTTGGACAAGCACTGCTTAGAACTAACCACATTAGGACCCATAGTCATATGGACACCTGCCGGGGAACAATAAATCGTGGCATACAACTTCTTCAACAAATCCAATCCCATCAAATTCTCACCACAATTGACGTCAGTAAAAATGGCGAATCAACAGTAAAGGGACCAACGGTCAGGGCAAGGGGCTTGGATATGGGGCTCACAACCGGTACACCAGAAAAGCCTACTGAAATATTATTATGGCCAGACAGGGCTGCCCCGGGGACCAGTGAATGAGAAACAGAGCTGTTCATTGCGCCTGTATCCGCCAAGAATTGCTTAGCTGAGCCCTGCAAGTCAGCAGTAACATAAGGTCTGCGCTGATCTACAGGTATCTGAACTTGTCCCTCGCCCTGTCCCTGGCTGTCCTAACCATGAGATAACCCAGTCACTTCATCCAAATCGTAGTCATCATGATAGTACTGTTGCCCCCGAGGGTCATCGAAATGGTTCCGATCAGAGCGGCCCTGCCGTTCCCCACTTTCCTGGCCATCGTCATGACCACCTGCTCCACGACCCCGTCCACAGGAACCCCGTCCTCTAGGGATCGCAACCTTTTGCAATAACGTCGGGCACTCACTGCGCCAGTGTCCCTCCTCCTTACAATATGCACCCTGATTCGGCCCCATAGGCGCGGCATTCTTGCTAGTGCGGGGCAGCTGTCTGGCTGGACCAATGCCGCGTCCTCTCCCGTTACCTTGAGATACCTGCTGCATCAACACCTTCGTCTTCAACTCCTTATTTTTCTTCTCCACCTTCTCCTTCTCTTCGTTTTCTCTATGCTCATAATACTGTGCCATACTTAATATCACTGACGGGGAGGCGGTAGTCCAAGTGCTCTCCGAAGCCTGCAACTGAGTCGTGATCTCGGGAAGCAGGTTCGTAACAAATCTGTTAACGAATAAACGGACACCTCCCTCCATCGACAAGTCCTGCCCACTGAAATCCAAAAACACACCTTCAAACCTAGTAAAAAAATCAGATACACTTTCATCTTTCTTCCGACGACATGCTGTTAACTTGTCCCAATCTACTCTTCTAGGTGGAATTAGAGAGTGCATGTAGGTAATAATTCGACCTGGCAAAGCTTGTATCTCAGCCTTAGGCTTCTCACCAGGCTTCCTTTCTTTATCCCATGCCCTGATCTCATCCCAAGTGCCACCCAACTCCACAACATGGTCATGTGTATGCACCTGCCGCCAAATATCAACGGGCACCAATAAACCGAAGAACATCTCAATGTCTGCCAACGTCATCACCGTGGACGACGCAGCCTCTGTTAATTCTTTATAATATGCAGATGGATTTTTCCTAGCGTCGGGTAACTGAGTCTTAAGAGACAAAACCTTACTCCTTTTCCAAGGAGTATAAACCCATTGTTCCTGGAAACGGGCCTCTACTCGCTGTCTGACTTCAGCAAGATGCTGATCTTGCAGCTCTGGTATCTCAGGGTGGAAAATAGGATGTACTTCCCTCATCGGACACTGGGACACTGTTGTTGGGCTCTTCTGATGCAACCTGCCTCGGTATCCAATCAACATTGCAACATTATTAAAAACGTTGTTAGGGGCCATGTCAGCAGCATACACACGGTCCCGGATGTGATAAATAATTTGGGGTGAGACACCATTGAAACACTGTTCCCACAACCCAATCAGAGTAGCCGACATATGCTTGAGGGCATGCTGCTGTACAAACGGTTCATACTCTGTCAGCACACTCCACATATCTTCCACACTATAAATCGGACTCCGGGCCCACTGGGCAGCCTGGTTAGCTACCATCCTTTTCTCTGCATCTCCCACATCAGACCGAATCAACACCGATCCCATTTGCTTTCGTGCAGTCGCCCAGTCCCCGTCATCCAGTCCACGCACCGGCGTTCCAATGCTCAACAAGGTCGGGGAGAGGAGATGTGGGGAGGGCGCAATTGTCGAAGGGACAGGCACCAGAGTTATTAATGACTGTGTAGTAGGTGTAAGCGATGGAGAGAGGGAAGAAGTTGGAACAATAGGCGTAGCAGGGAGACCTGCTGTCGCTGCAGGGGCGGCAAGTGAAGCCGAAGAAGAAGCAGGAGGCGCTGTAGCCGAGGCAGCCAGGTCAATAGCAGGAGAACCAGAGGCAGGGGCAGGAAAGGCAGAGGACTGGGGCTGTGGGCAGCAGGATATATTCTCTGTGGAGCATATGGAGTAGGAGGTCGGGTATCTAACAGGCCCTCTACAAATGTATCGCCTTCTTCTCGGGCAACATAGGATTTGTCACATTGCAACCTGAACTTTCTGTCAGCACACTCTATACCCTTCTCTATTTTCGCTCTATCATACGCTACTGCTTTCTGTGTCACTGTCTGCATTCTCCCTTTTCGGGCCTTTTTTTCTGCCTTCATGCGCCTCTGCTTAGCTTCCTTCTGCCATACCTGGAGATAATCAAACATCGACTGCCTTCTTCGTTTTGCAAATAATTTATCCTGCAGGAAATTCAATTTTTGCTCATCAAAGGTACCTGTTAGCGGCCACTGCAACTCGGCATTGTCCCTAGTATATTTGTACCATAGTGTACTAAACATAATAGGGCCAAGGCAGTGCTTAACATACATATCGAAGTTCAGGGTGCCTTCGGGAGGCGCAGGCTGCCTCTCTTCCAATGGAGCATCAGTGGAACAACAACGGCAGCTCAAACAACACAACTTGCTCCAGCAGGGCATCTTAAAAGGAAGCAAGGTCACTATTCGTGCCAGACGCATAGTTCGCAGATATCTTTCGAAAGATCGGTCCTCGGACCGAATCAAACAAGGAAACCCAAAAGTCAGTCCTCCGACTGCACCAAGAAATAATTCAGAGCCAACACCATAAAACCAAGAAACCAGCCAAATCCCAGGCATTTTCAAAAGCAAGCCAAATCCATTATGTTGCCTGGCAGAGCATCCGCAGACACTCTGTATCCAAATTGGTCCGCAGACCTACCAAGTGCAATCAAATGGTCCGCAGACCATACCAAATATTATTCAAAAGGGCGCCGTCTTCACAAACAACCAAAGCAAACTCACCTGCTGCACACAGGTCGAAAAAATTTATTCTCCACTGCAGACTCTTCGGACCAAACGGTCAGATACAAGGGTTTCACCTTCTCAGGACACCAGTCGGGACAACCACTGGGCGAGGCACCGTCCGATCAGACAGGCGGGGCACCTGCGAGTGCTAGGCTCTATCGTGCAGGGATCCCCGTGGCCCCGTCCTCCTCACCTGTCCGATCAGACAGGCGGGGCACCTGCGAGTGCTAGGCTCTATCGTGCAGGGATCCCCGTGGCCCCGTCCTCCTCACCCGTCTGCGGGCAAGGATGGGTAAACCGATGGAGCCCCTGTTCGGCCGCCAACTGAAGGAAGTGACCCGAATAGGGTCACCCGGGTCACTCGTGACCACCTCTGGGCCTTCCAAACCAAATGAAAAGTTGGTCAGACAGTAGAGAATATAAACCAAAGTTATTTATTAGTATTGCGCTGCAGCAGAGCCCAGTCTGACCAGCCTCCTGAGATGGCTGCCGAGGGACTCACTCCCCCCAACATAACATCAGATATTATACATTTCCAATTCCCTAAGAACACGCCCATGCTGGAAAATTCCAGTCCAGGCACTAGCGAACAAAGGAGGCACAGAAGGATGAGCTACGGTCCTGGGGCCGGGTACATACTATCTCCACTTCAAGGTTACTCTGCCCGCACCCGCCATTCTAGAAGGTGGGAACGAGCCTATCTAACAGCAAAGGTATTCCTTAGTAGAGAGTACATTCATTAGTGCAGCGGGACCCGGCCTTGGAGAAACACAAACTAAAGATGCATCGAGGCAGTTTTCTGCTGAGGCAAGCAGTATGAGGCAGAAGCTCAGCTTTGATCATAGAACAGAATGGCGGCTACTAATAAAATGGCGCCATGAATGCTAACTTAATACAGAACGAAATATGAGCAATAGGACAATTACATTTTCAATTCTAACAGAAACACAGCAGAAAGCGACTGAGAGAGTGCTAGGAGGAGAGAGCAAGAGAGATGTGGGTTAATGGTTGTATTACCTAGATGCATTTGTTGGTGAAAGAGTGTTTGATATGTATGTTCCAGTTCCAAAATAGCAATGCACCGAACAGTTGTGCCCTAGCCGCAGGCCCCTCGCCCATCATTACACACAGGTTTCTGTAATCTGGTCTCTGTTTGGCCTTATAATTTGTGCTATTCCATTTACAGCACCACATGTCTGAGATCTCCCTGCTACAGTAAAAATGTTCTTTCAAATGTACTGCCTAAATCATTGAAGTAAAGTCTGCATGTGACCTTAACAACACAAGTGAGTTCTGAGTTGAGCATAAACAGAGTACACTGCATGGAGGAGACAGGGAGGGACACAGTACCTTGCATGGAGAGGGGAGATAGAGCACTAGACCAGCCCCTGAACTGAGGAAAAATGTAGATGGGGCTCCCCTTAGAACCTTAATGAGGGCCTTGTTAGGAAGGGGCTGCTGATTACGTGTTTTCCTGAGCACTGCAGGGTTGGTGCATAGTGTGAGGGGTGGTACTGCAGTTTCTTTTTTTCAGGTAAGAATGTTTCTAGGCAGGACCTTTCCTTCTGTGTGTCTGATTACTGCTACAGGAAGGCTGAATGACAACCCGTGGGAAAATCTCACACTTCATTGTGCCTATGTTTGAGTCCTCTAGGTTACACACGGCCCCAGTGCTACCTGTCCTGAGAAGCATTACTTTACTAAAATTCACTAAAACAGACTCTGTTTTCCTTCATCCAACCCTGACTATCAAAGAGAAAGGGGAGATGCATCTATAGCACAAATATTTAAAGTACAACATTTCTGTTTTGTGTTTTCCTTCCATTGGATTTTATAGGACAATGAAACCATGCTTATTTTAATTCTATTTACCCATGGTGATGGTCGTGTGTGTGTGTGTCTGTGTTGTGTGTGTGTGTGTGTGTGTGTGTGCGCGCACAATGGTGTCTTTATAGCCAACAATGATAATGCAACACATGCAAACAATTCTTTCTACAGGTTTGCATGCAGTCACAAAAAGCCTCCACAATATGCATAAAGCCCTGCAATAAAAACTGACTTTGACTTAAAACGTCCAATTCCCGACTATCCTTTTTTCTTTCGAATTACTCTCTCCTTCTATTCCATCCTCTGCATGCCTCCTCTCTCTGAGCACAGCCTACTCTAAGTCACAATCCTGTTTGCCTTAATCCCTATTATTGTAGGTCTACAAATTGCCCCCACCTCATCTCAAAGCTCACAACTTCTCTTTTAAAACTTGTACTCCTGCAACCTAACAATACATAATCTCCTGTAACTCATCTATTAATAATGCCAACCAATGCATGAATTCACATATTTCCCTCTCCTACTAAAGATCATACCTAACTCCTTTTGATTTTATCTACCTCATAGAAACTAGATTAAATGCATGGCATGGTTTTTTTAAGAGCGCAAGATTAATCCAAATAACCAACAATAACAAACAAGCATTGGCATAGCCAAAAGGTCTCGCCTTTGGGACCTTATAAGTGTTTAGCCATGCAACAGTTGTTGTTGTTGCACCAAGGATATTGTGCTGCATAACTAAATACTTATAAGGTCCCAAAAGCGAGACCTATTGGCTATGCCAATGCTTGTTCGAGTTGCAGTGCTGCTGGACACCCTGCTAGGTCACAAACGGTGTCTTGACAGAGTCTCTACGGTACAGGCCAAAGACAAAGTGGTATTTTAGTGTCAGGCACATATTTGGCCTGCTTCAAAAATACTGAATTTTTTTGGTTTGGTACTGCAAATTTAGCCGTTTCTTGTGGCCAGATGTGCCATCCCTGGCTGCAAAATCCCGGGAGGTCCGTTTGTAAAATAATGCATCTTAAACTCAGACTTGCATAAACACAACGGTGACAATGAACAGTAGCCCTTTTACACATGTCCAAGCAAAGAGGGATTTCTGTATCTAATTCTTCTCCACTGCGAATAACCACTAGAGCAGAAATAACTCCTGACCTGGCTTGGGAAATCTTTTTAATGCAGTACCCACTTTCGAATTCAAGAGCAGTGCTACTACATTAATTATTCAGACATAGAGAGGGGGGTGAAACAACCAAAATTAAAGATGAGAAAAAAACAGATAAAAACAGAAAGAAGGAGTAGGAAAGATATACTTCTGAATTTACTGTATTAATTTATAATAAGTATTATGGAGTGTAAACGAGACAAGGCCACAACGTAAGTAATTGCTTAACAAAAAACACTTAAACGTCCCAAACAAAACAAGCACAAGCGCACGCCTCGCGCGTCAGCAGAGGGAGGGGCGAAAGGAGGGGGCCAGCGCGATTCCCTTGCGGGAGCGAGCGGCAAGGCGCGATAATTAACATATGGCGCCAGCTGCTTGCTCCCGCAAGTGAATCGCCAGACGTGCACGCGTTGCCATTGGAAGCAATGCAACGCATGCACGTTTTTGCAGGGAAAGCTGTGCCGATTTCTAAAGGTCTCTCCTATGCAGCGCATGCGCGCTGCATAGGCAAGACCTAAAAACAACCTACTAACCCTGGGGACCGGATCAGCATGCTCCCGTTTGTAAACTGGTACAATTCCTTTTCAGGATTAGTAAATGCTATATAAATGCAATTACAATACAAAATATATCTCATACTAATACTAATCCCATAACACTCAGCAGTTGGACAGTCGATTGTAGTTCGTACAGACTGCATAATAATGTAATTATACTGCTTGACACTTTCACACTCGCATAAGACAAAACTGCTATAGGTCATGCCCATCACCCAGTACTGTACTAGTCCACAGCAATACATTAACCATCACCAACTGAACAGGCGTGGAACAACTGAAGAGATCTGCCAAGTGCCGCTGGCCAATAAAGGACTTTAATTTAGTCCACAACTGCGGTCCCAAATACCTATAAACTATGACCGCTGTTGCCATCTCACAATGGCAATCAGATATGGGATGATAGGAATAAACTCCATCCAATCAAGTCTCTGATCCATGTCTCCCTCCAAACCATGCCTGCTTAGGACCATAAACTTTAAACAAGATATCTCAGAATTGACAACCCAGTGCAGTTACCAGCTCAGTGGACTAAGAAAAATAAAAAATTCTATAATGGACCTGCCGAGCTGCTCTGAGCTGCCAGTTTACTGAAAAGCATAAACTGCGAGCCTCTGTCACACTTCTTCATCCACCACACAGCTAAGCACTGTGCCACATAACATGATGACCTCTACAACTGCTGAATATTACGGGCCTAATGTTGATGACCCAGCGCCCCTGAGGCGGCTATTGGCTAGATTGTTGGAATATAGTACCCCGTTAATATGGGGAGAGGATTTTAATATCCTAATGAATAATGCATTAGCTAGATCTACCCACCAGCCACATGTGAATTCTCCTACGACGATGAAGGTCCTGAAGGACATATTAGAAGATCTTGGGTTAAGTGATCCCTGGAGAATGAGGATGGGGCAACAGAGGGTGTACTCGTTTTACAGTACAAAATATGGCCATAGATATAGACTGGTAAACAGCACACTGGCAATGTGGGCTCCAAACGGCGCACTGGTGTGTAATTAATACAATTTCTGTTTCCTCCAACGCTCTACTTTTGTGACCCCATTGCCAAGGTGCCACCCCAACACAAAGTCAAGAAATAACAAAAGAAAAGGAGCGTTCAATTCTATACAGGATTATCTGTTACAAAATCAACAGATGATTAAACTGTTCTCCAGCAATAGAACAAGGAGTCATGATGTGACGAATAAACGTTATTCAGATGTCTTGCGAGTTGCTTTGAATCCAATTTTATTAAATAAATGCCAATTTGACAGAAGCAATCCATTCGGCCCAGACAACGCGTTTCGTCCCAGTGGGACTTCATCAGGGCTTGATCAATATTCCAATGTTGTCATCCATCTCGTGTTGGCTCCTGTTGTTATCTCATAAATCCTCATAGATTAAATTTTGTGCCACTAGATGGCGTGTTGCGTTCCCATCTTATCTTCATCCTTTCTGTTTCCTGGTTCGAATGTCTTATGAGTATAGACTGGTTTGTAGATAGGAAAGGATTGTATGATCTACAGACTGAATAAGAGCCTTCCTCCCTTTCTGCTTATGCTTTAGTACGGCTGCAATTTGAAGTGTGAGATAACAGTTTGGGTACCAGGTGGTCTTTGGAAAGGCAACTGTTATCGCAGCCAGGCTTAGTGGCGGAGCTACGATTCAGGAGTTTATGAAGTTTAATAGGGAGAGCTGTACTGAGAATATTGTTTGGGATGGTTATAAGGCACATTTAAGGGGTATTAGTTCCAAATGGTCGATATTATTTACAAGATCAGAGAGGAATAAGGAAAGGGAATTAAGAGAGGAGATGTGTAAGCTGGAGACGTCATTGGCAGACCCGAGCAATGAGAAGGATTATGAAAGGCTTAACTTAGAATTTGAGGGTTGTAAAGTGTAGGACAGATATGGAAAGAAAGCTCAGGGATAAGTGGGATGCAATAACTCAGCAGCATTGTGAATATGGAGAAAGGGCAGGCAATTGCTGGCATGGAAGGTAAAGACCCAGGCAACTCGTAACCACATGGACCGCATATATGGCAGCCAGGGCAAAGAGCAAACACAATCAAGAACTTTTACCAGCACCTCTATCAGGGACGAAATAGTTCAGACAAACAGAGTCTAAAAGACTGGTCAGCACTCTTAATTTACTCTTCCTTGGTGAGGATGATCAGAAAATCTTGATGCAGGAGATTACACATAAAGAAATATGACATTCCCGGAGAGCTCTATAAGTGTTTCCTGATGAATTATATGTGATATGATGGTCATTGTTTAATGGCATCTTACCGGAGGGTATTTCACCACCTGTATCGAAGGTACAATTGTAGTCATCTTAAAGTTGAAAAAGAATCCCAAGCGGTGTGAGTTACACCGGCCCAACTCTCTACTTAATGTAGCCTATAAGACTCTCAGGAGTAGCTGCAAAACTAATTTCTGAAGATCAACAAGGATTTATCCCTGGGAGACAGCTTACGGACTTAGTCCAACAACTGATCGGGTCATAGATTTGACAACAACAACCTTGGCCCCACCGGCAGTGGCTACTTTTGATGTTGATAAAGCATTTGACCATGTCAATTGGCAATATTTATAGTCTTGTCTATGTAAATTTAGGGTACCGTACCTTTTTATTAATGCAATGAAAAGCCTCTGTTCTAATGCAGATGCAAGAATTCTGGTAAACAGTACTCTGAAAATATTTGGATCACCAAGGGTACACGACAGGGGTGTCCCCTATCTCTGGCACCTTTTGACCTATATATTGAACCTCTCGCTTATAAAGTGAGGAAATTGGATAAGATCCCCTC
Organism: Calotriton arnoldi; assembly: GCA_963921515.1. Taxonomy (NCBI): domain Eukaryota; kingdom Metazoa; phylum Chordata; class Amphibia; order Caudata; family Salamandridae; genus Calotriton; species Calotriton arnoldi. The sequence goes on from CAWUFW010013420.1 coordinate 204,241, forward strand.
ATTCGAAGCTCAGGGTTATAAGAAGAAATTATCCTTATATGCTGACAACCTAATATTTTTCACAGATCATCCTGAGGGAGCAGAGTGGAGGTTTGAACAACTTGCCTCTGAGTCTGGAATCCTGTCAGGTTATCAATTGAATCAAGGCAAGACTGAAATCATAACATGGAATTTGGACTATAGCAGTCACTTTTTGAAAAAGGCAGTGAGGTACCTAGATATCGAAATAAATCAAAGCATGGATATGATTACCAAGGTTAACCTAGACAGCATTTCAGGAGAAGAAATAAAGAACCTATTAGCAAAGTGGCAGAACATTCCGCAGTCAATCTGTGGATGGATTAATCTGATTAAAATGTGTATTCTCCCTAAACGCACCTTTCTTTTCAGTTGCACTCCTCTCCTGTTTGAGAAACATGCACTCTATAAGCACCAGAGTATGCTAAATAGTTTTATCTGTGCTTCGAAAAGTGCTAGAATATCATGGAAAAAATGAAGGGCAAACTTGAGAAAGGGTGGCCTACAATTGCCAGACGTTCAATTTTATTGTTGGGCTGTACAATTTGAATCATTCAGAATGCTCCTAGGCTCTCGCGATCAGTCTCCTGGGGGGAAGTTGTGGCAGGTGATGTTAAAATCCATAATTGGGGCAGTGGTTTGCTTTATAAATTTGGCAAAGTTTTTAAAAACGTTACATTAAAGACTCTTAGAACTGGGACAGACCTATGGTATTGTATAAGGTCTAGATTGGCGATCTCATGCTGCTCCTATTCTGCTCTCATTTGGGATTCCCCATATACACCAGAACTCTTGAAGTATGCCTTGAGTGACCTGTTTAAAGAAGCTGGGCTAACAGTCAGAGGGGATTTACAGGGAGAGGAGGGTTTGAGATCATGGAACTATTATTGCTTTATAGCCCGCCGAAGCGAGCTAGTCTGGCCAGTAAAAGCTCACTCCAGCGTTAAAGGCCAAAGGCGAAGGCCTTTAACAAGGGAGCGGGACTTTATTGCCGCTATAGCCCAACTACAGAGGGCTATAAGGCTATTAGAACATTCCGCCACTAGAGGGCAGAATGTTCTAACAAATAAAACAAAGGCCTCAAGGAGCCCGAGGGGATTGAAATACCCTCGGGCTCTGTGAGGCCTTTGTTCACAGCAACAGCTGTAAACCACAACATTGGAATGTTGATGCTCCGGGCTTCTACTGGCCATTAGAAGCCCGGAGCACTCCATTGTTTTCAATGGAGCTCCCAACATTCCAATGCTCTAATATAGCCTTATAGCCCGCCGTAGCGGGCTATACCGGCTATTAAAGGCCCGCTCCCACGTTAAAGGCCCGAGCCGAAGGCGAGGGACTTTAACAAGGGACGGGGACTTTAATAGCCGGTATAGCACTGCTACGAAGGGCTATAAGGCTATTAGAACATTCTGCCACTAGAGGGCAGAATGTTCTAACAAATAAAACAAAGGCTACTCGAAGCTCGAGGGGATTTGTAAAACATTGGAAATGTTGCTCTGCGGGCCTTTACCGGCCCGTAGAAGCATGGAGCACTCCATTGTCTTCAATGGAGCTCCCAACATTCCAATGTTCTAATTTTGTTTAAAGACCAACTTCAAGTATTCCAAGTTCAAAATGTATTTAAATTTCTTCTTGGAATAGAATGATAGAACAGGATAAAAAGACTCTAGATCCTGAAATCTGGGGAAGCATTCTTGGTGTTGGCTTGGTAAAAAAAGAAGTTTCCAGGTGGTATGATTTCCTTTGTGAAGCTGAAGACTCGACAAGACCACAGCTCCACACAATTGGGGAAGAATACTTGCGGAACCAGCAGTTGGATGAGATTTGGCAAGTATCCTTTAAAATGTTATATGCTATTGTAAAACATGCCTCGCTCAAGAGGAATCATTTTTTCACTTTACTCAGGGCATACTGGACCCGCATAAGATCTAAAAATGGGAGAGGCTCGAGGAGCCGTGTGCAAAAAGTGTGCTGCCCTGATGCAAATGATGTGCACGTTTGCGCAGTGTCCTGCCCTGAAGCAATTTTGGGAGGATGTATATGAGGTAATCTCGGAGGTACTGAGACTGGATTTCAAGGTAAGCCCGTTCTCAAATACTATTTGGGATGCAACTGAATGATTATAAAAGCTTGCCTCAAAGGGAGAGCCACTTAATCTTTTATCTGATTTTGGTAACAAGACCAGTGGCGGCTCCTGGAGTGCTGCGGGCGGTGAGGCGGGGGAGGGGCTAGGTGGGGGGTAGTAAACTCTGCCATACGGCCAAACGAAGTTAAGTACATAAATAAATAAAGAAAACGAATTACATTGCGCGCGCCGCACCACCGATTTGGCGTTGCAGCATGCAATGTAATTCGTTTTCCTTATTTATTTATGTACTTTACTCCGTTCGGCTGTATGCCGGAGTTTACTCCCCCCCGCCCCGCCCCACCGCTCCGCCGCCCCGCAGCGCTCCCTCCAGGAGCCGCCACTGAACAAGACTCATTATCTGTAAAAAGTGGATGGACGTGAACCCTCTCTTGAAGCAGGAGTGGATAAGAGAAGTGAGAAGAATTCGTAGCTTGGATCTTGCGATCCGAAAGGAGACAAGCATTGGTAATGCATCGGTTTCGCCTATGTAATTAATTAATGAAAGAGCTGTTTTCATCAGTCATCGTTCGGAAGAAGGAAAAAGCTCCCTGACAGAAAACACGGGAGTGGAGAGGATGTGGCGGAGCGGCCAGAGCTGCTGACTCAAAAGCTGGGGATCGTGGTTCGAGTCTCGCCGGCGCCGCGTAACATCCTGTGATTCTATGCAAATCACTTAATCTCTCCAGTGATAAATTGTTATATAAATTTGCTGCAAGAGTGAAAGGCAAAACTTTAAGAAAATATAGTTCCACCAAAGCGGATGTTAACAGTATTTCGGCGGCGGGAAACTGATAAGAGAAGCAGACGAGGAACAAGCATTGGTAAATGCGGGAAAATATGCTACAGCCAATAGAAATAGAGGAAAGGTAAGTGGCACCACAGGAACCAATGAGATGTCAGGAATGAGAGGAGGCTGGATGTAAGCCTCTTAATTTTATGTTAAAAACAATAGATTTCTCAAGCACAGCGCAAGCGCTGTGCAGGCGAAACCTAAAAAAGGTTTGGTTTTGGGAACAAATGTCTAGCTTGCTATAAACAACTAGAGTCACCGGCCCAGCGATTACACCAGTGGTGGGACTCAGACCTTTACTGTTGGATAAGAAGGTATGTGCTGTACACAAAATCGTCGAAGCCTAGCATCTTTGATGTAGAGGCAGGTCTGTTCTGCCCATGGCCTTTGGCTATAGCGGGCACTGATCTATAGAAGTGATGAGGACCAAAAAAAAAAAAAAAAAAAACCACAATAACCGCACCTCGGCGGTCATCACGCACAACACGGACACACTTCCCACATAGGATGAAAACAAAACAACGTCCTTCCAACCACACACCATGCACGCTGTAGTGTGCTACCCATGTAGGAAAGCGCTCCAGCGCCCTGCATAGGGTAGTAAGCGCTATATAAATATTGCAATACAATACTAAATAGTAATTGTGAGTGGTAAAAAGCACAAGTATTCACCCACTAATACTAGCACAAGGTAAAGCTTACTTAAAAGTAAAGGTCGTAGTCAGATTAGTTACATCACAGGGATTGGAAACAGCAACGCAGTGACTGTATCAGTCACTGCCATCATTGGCTACCAACGTATAACTATCCACCCACATGGTGGCGCCAGTCCAACTCTGGGAAAGGTTACAGAGAAGATGTTGTCACATAAGGCAGTGATTTCCCGTTGTTATGCAGTTTGCGCCGAAAACAGTTCTTGTGGAAAGCAGCATAGTATGTGCCTCGTGTTTTTGCTGTTCTTGTACGTACTTTTCACGGGAGCTAAAAAGCAGGCTGTTTTAAGAAGGAGGTGGACTTTTAAATAATTTTTGGGTAATTCATGTAGGTGATAGTTTTCTCAACCACTAACTCCTCTTTTAGTTGCTTCAAAGACAACAGTTCTGAAAGCAGCAGAAGAGTCGTGTCTTAGCATGGGAAAGGAATGCACACTGTAGCTGCTGGCAGAACGGTTGTGGAGTGATTGACACCACAGCACCCACTGCCAGATAAACATGCCAAGAATACAACCTGCCAGTCACTGAATATTCCCAACAATTACATTCTCAAATATATCGTAAAAATACACATCAGCTATGATAGGAATTTGCAGTTTTCCTCAGTGCTTTGTGGCTGAGGCTTCTAAGTGCAAATTTAAGCCTGGAACAAAAAAAGTGCACTCCTGGCGCACACCTCTGTTTGTATCACAGGCGCCTGCTCTTCAGTCTGTCACCCTCCAATCATAGATTTCCAAATGTATGGAGGGCTTCAGGAATGTAAAGCTTATTTCTGCTCTAAACTTAACTCAAGATCCGTCTGTAGAGGCAATCTGTGCGTAGTTTGTAAAAGCATAAGTTCCGAAGCCCGAATGATTTTTTTAAAGGCATGCTGCCGGTGCTTTCCAACACCAGGTGAGTGCTTGTTATTTCATCCTGGATGACCTCCAGTTCCCAGGGCCTTAATTCTGGCAAAAAGAAAGAGCTCCTCTTTGGCAGGTCCTCGCTCCAGAACTCCGCCTGCAGCCCTCGGGCCTGGGCTCCCCTTAGGTTCCACCTCTTCCGCTCACAACCTTGACATTCTGCTCGACCATCAGCTGTCCTGTGCCCCACAAGGTGATAAACTCACCTGTCTGCTTCCTCCTGCTGCTCTGCATGGATCTCCCCAGATTCCCCCAGTTGCTGGAAATCCATAGTCCAGGCATTAATCATCTGCTCTTTATCTTGGACTTCTAAGGCCTCTGATCTCCAGACTTCACTGAATTCAGACTGCGGCATCCAGGCCGGTCCTTGGCCACAACTCTTCCCGCCTGAAGTACCCCATCCCCAGAGCTGATGAGCTCATAGACCGGCTAGGGGCTGCCCGGTACCTCAGCACGTTTGATCTGACGTCTGGGTACTGGCAGATTGCCTTAACTGATGGGGCAAAGGAGAGGTCAGCATTCTCCACACCAGATGGGCACTACCAGTTCCGTGTGATGCCCTTTGGGATGAAGAATGCCCCTGCCACCTTCCAGAGATTGGTCAACCAGGTGTTGGTTGGGCTGGAGGCTTTCAGTGCCGCCTACCTGGATGACATTGCAGTGTTTAGTTCCTCCTGGGAGGACCACTTGCGCCACCCCTGGGAAGTGTTGATGGCGCTGCGCAGAGCAGGCCTCACAATCAAGGCCAGTAAGTGCCAGATTGGGCAGGGGTCTGTGGTGTACTTGGGACACCAGGTGGGGAGCGGCCAGGTGGCGCCCCTGCAGCCCAAGATTGAAACCATCCTGGCTTGGGAGCCCCCAAGGACCCAGACCCAGGTGAGGGCCTTCTTAGGACTCACAGGTTATTACAGGAGGTTTGTCAAGGGGTATGGCAACATTGTTGCACCCTTGACTGAGCTGACTTCCAAGAAGCGGCCAAAGATTGTGAACTGGACTGACACCTGTCAGAAAGCCTTTGATGCCCTCAAAACTGCTATGTGTACAGCACCCGTACTCCAGGCGCCCAATTTTGCTAAGGAATTTGTTGTCCAGACAGACGCTTCAGAGCATAGGGTGGGGGCCGTTCTGTCACAGATAAATGAGGAGGGACTAGACCAACCTGTAGCCTTCATCAGTAGGAGGTTACTTCCACGGGAACAGAGGTGGAGTGCAATTGAGCGTGAGGCATTTGCTGTGGTCTGGGCACTGAAGAAGCTGAGACCATACCTGTTTGGGACTCACTTCCGGGTTCAGACAGACCACAGGCCCCTCAGATGGTTGATGCAGATGAGGGGTGAGAATCCCAAGTTGTTGAGGTGGTCCATTTCCCTACAGGGTATGGACTTCACGGTGGAACACCGCCCTGGTACAGAACACGCCAATGCTGATGGTCTGTCCAGATTTTTCCGCCTTAGCGATGAGAACTTCCAAGGGGATGGGTAGTTCTCCCCACATTTCAGCTGGAGGGGACGTGTGTTAGACCTCCATTTGGGTCTCCCTTCCATTTTTCGCTGTTGTCTCCTCTGTTTTACTGGTGTTAGATGCTCTGGGCTCTGTGCCACTGCCATTCAGTGTCACAGCGCGAATGCTCCCTGTGTAAATATGTCTATGTGAATTGGTATATCCCTGATTGGCTTATTTGGTTTACCTGTTAGTCCCTAGTAGTGTGGCCTATGTGTGCCCAGGGCTGGTAAACCAAATGATGCTGGTGGGCCTGCAGCACTGATGTGTGCCACCCACAGAAGCAGCTTGTAAAGTGTGTCTCAGACCTGCCACTGCAGTGTCTGTGTGCAGTCCAAAACTGCCATCTTGGCTGTGAAGTGCACTCACTTCCCAGCCCCTGAACCTTCCCTTGGCAGCCTGTAAGTCACCCCTATGGTAGGGTGCATTGTATGTGTAAGGTAGGACATGCCTTGGTGTATGTAGCATGTCCTGGTAGTGAATTACACCCCATTTCGTTTTTCACTACTGTAAGGCTACCTGTTCCTCATAGGCTAGAATGGGCAGTTTGACTATTACATTCTATAGTCCTAACTGACCCCAGGGACATGGTAGAAAAACGAATTTAGTATGCCTGAGCTCAGAATATTAAAATACATCTTTTAGTGAAGTTAATTTTTATATTCTGTGTTTGAAAATACCACTTTTAGAAAGTAGGTATTTTCTTGCCTAAGCCTTCCAGTGTGCTCTGCCGTTATGTGTATTGGCTGTCTGGTTTTAGAGGGGCAGGACAGGCTGAGTCAGACCTGGGTTGAATAGAGAGATCTGCATTTAGAGTGTGGGGAGGGGTGGCTCCTTGACCTGAATAGGGCTGTGCCTGGCAAGGTGAATGCTGGCTCCACCTCCCACTGTGTGTCTGCTAGCAGACCCCTCTTTCTGAAAGGAAGGATGCAGCCTGGTAAACAAAGTGCTCCAGGCCTGAGCAGAACTGGTTCTGGCTAGGTTCAGTGACTGGTAGCTTCTAAGAACAAAGGCTTTTGGGGTATAAATATCTGTGCTCAAACCCCTACATTTTTGTATTGCTTTTGGATCTGGAGAGGAAACTCTGTCCGTGCCACTGGAGGAATCTGCAGGAAGTGACTGTCCCTGTGCTTGTGTGTTGTTTCTTGCACTGGCCTGCAGCAGTGACCACTGGACCTTGAAGAAGAGGAAAAGGAACTCTTGAGAGAACTTTTATTTTTGTTACAGCAATTACCCAAGGGCTAGGAAAAGAGCTAGCCTCCTGCTGGAGTCTCAGGCACATCAGACTCCACCACCAACCTCCTGCTTCCTCCCTGCGAGGACTGCTATCTGCTGGTGAGGCTCCTGTGAGTTCCAGGGCCTCTAGTTTGCATCAGAGAAAAGAGTGTGGGAAATCGACGCTAATGCATCTTTGCGAGCCGTTGCAGTCGAGAGCGCTGGGAAAATCATCGCGCTACTGCCGCCGAGGGCCCGCAACACGAAACCATCGCTGACGCCCCTTTGCGAGCTGCTGCAGCCGAGACGCGCTGGAAAGATCATCGCGCTGCTGTCGCCGCACACTCGCAACCCTTAAAGAAATCATCGCTTCGAGACATCGAAGGCGGACGCCGTGCGTCCGCCACTTTGATCGCATCGCACCGAATTTCGTCTCTCCCTTGCGGAGCGTCTTGTCTTTGCATCGCAACACGATCGCACAGCGCAACAGGATCGCCGCATCGACTTCTCCCACGCGGCAAGAAAGTCATCGCATCGGCGGTCCAGCGTGCAGAAGTTTGTCGCATCGTCTCCGCACGCGTCCCGCAGATCGGCGCATCATCCTCCCTTGCGGCAAGGATTTCAACGCATCGCCGGCCTCGCGTGCCGAGAATCATCGCTACAGCTTATTTGCGACATTTTGTTGGTTTTGCTACTAAACCCAGGTACTTTGTGAAAGAAAGGGTCGCAGAGACCACTGCTTTGAACTTGAACCTTATTTTTGCAACCTTTGAACTATTTTTGACAGCCCTTCAACAGCTATCCTATTTTTGACAGTATTGTGGCTTTTACAGTTATTGGTCTTGTGATAAATCTGCCTTTATATAAAGATACTTATTTTTTATAACTACTTGTGTGGTGTCCCTTTGTAGTGTTCCTCACTGTGTTACTGTATATGGTCATAAATGCTTCACACCCTGCCTCTGAGATAAGCCTACCTGCTCGTGCTACGTTACCACAGGGTTGAGCAGGGGTATTAAAGAGGGTAGCCCTCTCACTCTGACTTAGGAAGAAGGGTCCCTACTTGGACAGTGGCCAGCCATTGCCAACTAGAGACCCCCATTTCTAACATTGGTGGGCAGCGGTGAGGATCTGGACTTGCATTTATGATCGCATACAGTAATTATAGTGTACACTACTAGTGAGTGCAGACCATAACGTACCGCATACATTTTTTGAGAGTTTTTTTTGGATCCTATATTGTAATTGATATTGCCGGTGATTTTTCACCCGCACACATTTTCTGAGAGTTTTTGGGATCCTATATTGTGATTGATATTGCCGGTGATTCTTCACCCGCGCCCATTTTTTGAAAGTTTTTGATCCCCTATTGTAATTGATATTGCCGGTGATTTTTCACCCGCGCACATTTCTGAGAGTTTTTAGGATCCTATATTGTGATTGATATTGCCGGTGATTTTTCACCCGCTTACATTTTTTTGAGAAGTTTTCTTCTGTCCTTTATTGATATTGCCAGTTATTTCTACAATGGGCAAGCCCAGATCCAATGCCTCAGAGGATCTCTCCTGGGAAGAAGAGAAAATAGAAACCTACAATGCCAAGCAGCTCAAATACTTTTGCAAGCAATTCACAGTCCCTATCACAGGTCTCACTAGAAGGGAGGAGTATTACAAGGCGCTGAAGGCCTGGCTAGAAGCCAGGGATGCCCCTAAGGATATAGGAGAGCTTGTGGAGGTAGGAGAGCAGCAGGGCGATGTAGTAGACTTAGTAGGAGATCCAGCCCTTTCCAACCCGGGCTCTAGTGTGTCCGCTAAGGGTCTGTCCCCAGAAGAGCTGGAGGACAGGGAGAGAGATAGGCGGCATAATATGGAGATGGCTAAGCTTAAAATGGATGGTCACCGGGACCTAGAGAACAAGAAGTTAGAAATTGAGATTATGAGGATGAAGCTTGAGCATGAGAGAGTATTGAGGGAGTTGGAGATTAAAGCTAAGAGCATGGAAATCTCCCCCTCTGGTGGCAGCGTACCTGTAGTGCACCCTGAGAGTAGGGTGTATATACCCAAGGAGGTTATTAAGGATTTCCACAAAAGTGAAGATATTGGGCAATGGTTTGCCGCTTATGAATTAGCCATGGTGTCCCACCGGGTCCCTGAGAAGGATTGGGGAGCGGGGTTGTGGGGACGCTTTGTGAGTGAGGGGAGGGATACCTTGTTGGACCTGCCCCCAGAAAGTAGGATGGTTTATGCCCACATGAAGGAAGCGTTGATGACCCGCTATGGTTTGACCCCTGAGATGTATAGGCAGAGGTTTAGGGTCTGCAAGAAGCTAGAGGGTACCACGTGGGTTGAATATGTGTCTTTTTTTTGCAGAGCCATGGAACGCTGGGTAAAAGGTAGCAAAGTAGAAACTTTTGCACAGTTTTATGATTTGATTGCATGGGAGCATTTATCTAGTAATTGTTTTCCTGAGCTACGCCAGCACCTAATTGATTGCAAGCTGACTAACCCTAGAAAGCTTGCTGAGGAGGCGGACCGCTGGGTGAGCACCCGGGTCCGCAAGGGTCCAGTGGGAGACGTCGCCAAAGGTGGGCAGGGTCCCCAGCAGAGGAGTGGGGGGGACAAGGGTCAACAGAGGGAGTTCCACCGAGGGCCCCAAAGTAATCCCCCAGGGAACCAAGCAGTGGTGTCCCAGTCCCCCAAGAAAGGAAGACAGGGCCCACAACAGGTAGGCCTGTTCCCAGGGGGCCCCCACGTGTTACAACTGTGGTCAAGTGGGCCACAGATATTTTGATCCCCAGTGCCCCCAAGGGGGGCCAGTGCACCCCCGTGCACCACCCCGCCAGATTGCTAGTGTAGCCCTGGGAGAGGAGGAGATGGGTGCCCAAGAGGGGTGGGATCCCGTAGAGTTGACCCTTGTCTCATTAGGGGGCTTTGAGATGGTCCCCAAGCCTGCACTGCCTGCTAACACTAAAAAATACAGGCAGGGGGTGACCATCAATGGCCATAGGGTGGAGGCTCTAAGAGACACAGGGGCCAGTGTAACTGCTGTCAGCTCCCGGTTGGTGTCCAAAGAGCAGGTTGTCCCCCATGCCTTCTACCCAGTAGTGTCCGCAGACAACTCAGAGAGCCAATGTGAGGTGGCTCAGGTTCCCTTTGAGTGGGGGGGTCTCAGGAACTCTTCAGGTAGCTGTGAGGCCCGCCATGCCTGTAGACTGTCTGCTGGGCAATGATTTAGAGGACTCCCCGTGGGCTACGGTGGAGAGGAAGGCTCACTTAGAGATGTTGGGTCTGCCTGAGTGGGCGTGTGCTACCACTCGGTCCATGGCAGCCAAGGAGGGTGTTGAGAAGGATCTGGAGCCTGAGAGTATGGCCCAGATCCCTGCCTTAGAGAGAAGAGGCAGGGGGCGCGGGAAGCCGGCCCCCTTGGTTCCCACGGCCCAGGAAGGAGCAGACCCTGAAGGGGATGCCCTGGAGCCTACCGGGGAGCAGATCACCGAACTGGGGGACCTGCCTGAGCTGACCCATTGGCAGCAGGAAGGGGGACCCACCAGGGAGGAATTTTGTGAGCAGCAGAGAGTTTGCCCCTCTCTTGAGGGTATGCGGCGACAGGCTGCAGCCCAGGCAGAAGGTGACATGTCTGGTTCACATCTGATTTATTGGGAGAACAGTCTCCTGTATAGTGAGCCTAAGGTTGCTGAGCCAGGGTCAGCCCGTGTGCTGGTGGTACCCGAGTGCTTCAGAACCTTCTTACTGGGGTTGGCTCATGACATTCCATTGGCAGGACATCTGGGGCAGACCAAGACCTTTGAGAGGCTGGCCGCCCACTTTTATTGGCCCCAGATGCACAAGAGTTCAGACACTCATTGCAGGACCTGTGAGACTTGCCAGGCAAGTGGGAAGAGTGGGGGGAAGATCAAGGCCCCACTCCAGCCCTTTCCAGTTGTGAGTACCCCATTCGAGCGAGTGGGCATTGACATTGTGGGGCCTCTGGACCCCAAGACAGCCATGGGCAACAGGTTCATCCTGGTCTTGGTGGACCATGCCACCCGGTACCCTGAAGCCATCCCGCTCAGGACAGTGACGGCCCCCGTGGTGGGACGTGCACTGATGGGGATTTTCTCCCGTGTGGGATTCCCCAGAGAGGTGGTGTCTGACAGGGGGACCAACTTCATCTCCCAGTACATGAAGTCTCTGTGGAAGGAGTGTGGGGTAACGTATAAGTTCACCACTCCTTACCACCCCCAAGGTAATGGTCTGGTTGAAAGGTTCAACCGGACCTTGAAGGGCATGATCATGGGCCTAGAAGAGCCCCTGAGGCGTAAGTGGGACGTCCTCTTGCCATGCCTGTTGTTTGCCTACCGTGAGGTGCCACAGAAGTCCTTAGGGTTCAGTCCCTTTGAACTCCTCTATGGCCACCCGGTTAAATCTCCCAGGAAACCTCCCCAATATGTATTTAGCTACATGTTGGCCTTCAGGAACCAGACTCGGCGTTTCAGAAAGATTGCTGAGGCAAATCTGGAAGCCAGCCAGGAAGAAATGAAACGTTGGCACGACCAGAATGCCACTCTGGTCGAATTTCAACCTGGTCAGAAGGTTTGGGTACTGGCCCCAGTGGAGCCTTGTGCGCTCCAAGATAAGTGGACCGGTCCATTTGAGGTGGTGGAGCGCAAAAGTCCAGTTACCTACTTGGTGGACTTTCAGACTCCCAGGAACCCCTTGCAGGTAAAGCCCCACTTTGAGAGGTCTGAAGTGGGCATGCTTCTTGCCACAGATGATGGGGTTGAGGAGGAGAGTGAGCCTCTCCCTGACCTCCTGTGTGCAGAAGAGAAGGATGGGTCAGTGGAGGGTGTGATCCTCTCCACCACACTGACCCCTGAGCAGCAGAGAGATTGTCACCACCTGTTGGGGCAATTTTCTGATTTGTTCTCCCTGGTACCTGGTGTCACAGATTGGTGCGTCCATGAGGTGGATACCAGGGACAGTTCTCCTGTCAAGCACAAGGCTTACAGGGTAACTGACAGGGTCAGGGCTTGCATTAAGGAGGAGGTCTCCAAAATGTTCGCCCTAGGGGTGGTTGAGTCCTCTAGCAGCCCCTGGTCCAGCCCCGTGGTCTTGGTACCAAAAGCTGCGACGCCTGGTGCCACTCCTGAACTTAGGTTCTGTGTGGACTACCGAGGTCTCAATTCGGTCACCAAGACCGACGCGCACCCCATCCCCAGAGCTGATGAGCTCATAGACCGGTTAGGGGCTGCCCGGTACCTCAGCACGTTTGATCTGACGTCTGGGTACTGGCAGATCGCCTTAACTGATGGGGCAAAGGAGAGGTCAGCATTCTCCACACCAGATGGGCACTACCAGTTCCGTGTGATGCCCTTTGGGATGAAGAAGGCCCCTGCCACCTTCCAGAGATTGGTCAACCAGGTGTTGGTTGGGCTGGAGGCTTTCAGTGCCGCCTACCTGGATGACATTGCAGTGTTTAGTTCCTCCTGGGAGGACCACTTGCGCCACCCCTGGGAATTGTTGATGGCGCTGAGCAGAGCAGGCCTCACAATCAAGGCCAGTAAGTGCCAGATTGGGCAGGGGTCTGTGGTGTACTTGGGACACCAGGTGGGGAGCGGCCAGGTGGCGCCCCTGCAGCCCAAGATTGAAACCATCCTGGCTTGGGAGCCCCCAAGGACCCAGACCCAGGTGAGGGCCTTCTTAGGACTCACAGGTTATTACAGGAGGTTTGTCAAGGGGTATGGCAACATTGTTGCACCCTTGACTGAGCTGACTTCCAAGAAGCGGCCAAAGATTGTGAACTGGACTGACACCTGTCAGAAAGCCTTTGATGCCCTCAAAACTGCTATGTGTACAGCACCCGTACTCCAGGCGCCCAATTTTGCTAAGGAATTTGTTGTCCAGACAGACGCTTCAGAGCATGGGGTGGGGGCCGTTCTGTCACAGATAAATGAGGAGGGACTAGACCAACCTGTAGCCTTCATCAGTAGGAGGTTACTTCCACGGGAACAGAGGTGGAGTGCAATTGAGCGTGAGGCATTTGCTGTGGTCTGGGCACTGAAGAAGCTGAGACCATACCTGTTTGGGACTCACTTCCGGGTTCAGACAGACCACAGGCCCCTCAGATGGTTGATGCAGATGAGGGGTGAGAATCCCAAGTTGTTGAGGTGGTCCATTTCCCTACAGGGTATGGACTTCACGGTGGAACACCGCCCTGGTACAGAACACGCCAATGCTGATGGTCTGTCCAGATTTTTCCGCCTTAGCGATGAGAACTTCCAAGGGGATGGGTAGTTCTCCCCACATTTCAGCTGGAGGGGACGTGTGTTAGACCTCCATTTGGGTCTCCCTTCCATTTTTCGCTGTTGTCTCCTCTGTTTTACTGGTGTTAGATGCTCTGGGCGCTGTGCCACTGCCATTCAGTGTCACAGCGCGAATGCTCCCTGTGTAAATATGTCTATGTGAATTGGTATATCCCTGATTGGCTTATTTGGTTTACCTGTTAGTCCCTAGTAGTGTGGCCTATGTGTGCCCAGGGCTGGTAAACCAAATGCTGCTGGTGGGCCTGCAGCACTGATGTGTGCCACCCACAGAAGCAGCTTGTAAAGTGTGTCTCAGACCTGCCACTGCAGTGTCTGTGTGCAGTCCAAAACTGCCATCTTGGCTGTGAAGTGCACTCACTTCCCAGCCCCTGAACCTTCCCTTGGCAGCCTGTAAGTCACCCCTATGGTAGGGTGCATTGTATGTGTAAGGTAGGACATGCCTTGGTGTATGTAGCATGTCCTGGTAGTGAATTACACCCCATTTCGTTTTTCACTACTGTAAGGCTACCTGTTCCTCATAGGCTAGAATGGGCAGTTTGACTATTACATTCTATAGTCCTAACTGACCCCAGGGACATGGTAGAAAAACGAATTTAGTATGCCTGAGCTCAGAATATTAAAATACATCTTTTAGTGAAGTTTATTTTTATATTCTGTGTTTGAAAATACCACTTTTAGAAAGTAGGTATTTTCTTGCCTAAGCCTTCCAGTGTGCTCTGCCGTTATGTGTATTGGCTGTCTGGTTTTAGAGGGGCAGGACAGGCTGAGTCAGACCTGGGTTGAATAGAGAGATCTGCATTTAGAGTGTGGGGAGGGGTGGCTCCTTGACCTGAATAGGGCTGTGCCTGGCAAGGTGAATGCTGGCTCCACCTCCCACTGTGTGTCTGCTAGCAGACCCCCTCTTTCTGAAAGGAAGGATGCAGCCTGGTAAACAAAGTGCTCCAGGCCTGAGCAGAACTGGTTCTGGCTAGGTTCAGTGACTGGTAGCTTCTAAGAACAAAGGCTTTTGGGGTATAAATATCTGTGCTCAAACCCCTACATTTTTGTATTGCTTTTGGATCTGGAGAGGAAACTCTGTCCGTGCCACTGGAGGAATCTGCAGGAAGTGACTGTCCCTGTGCTTGTGTGTTGTTTCTTGCACTGGCCTGCAGCAGTGACCACTGGACCTTGAAGAAGAGGAAAAGGAACTCTTGAGAGAACTTTTATTTTTGTTACAGCAATTACCCAAGGGCTAGGAAAAGAGCTAGCCTCCTGCTGGAGTCTCAGGCACATCAGACTCCACCACCAACCTCCTGCTTCCTCCCTGCGAGGACTGCTATCTGCTGGTGAGGCTCCTGTGAGTTCCAGGGCCTCTAGTTTGCATCAGAGAAAAGAGTGTGGGAAATCGACGCTAACGCATCTTTGCGGGCCGCTGCAGTCGAGAGCGCTGGGAAAATCATCGCGCTACTGCCGCCGAGGGCCCGCAACACGAAACCATCGCTGACGCCCCTTTGCGAGCCGCTGCAGCCGAGACGCGCTGGAAAGATCATCGCGCTGCTGTCGCCGCACACTCGCAACCCTTAAAGAAATCATCGCTTCGAGACATCGCAGTGCGGACGCCGTGCGTCCGCCACTTTGATCGCATCGCACCGAATTTCGTCGCTCCCTTGCGGAGCGTCTTGTCTTCGCATCGCAACACGATCGCACAGCGCAACAGGATCGCCGCATCGACTTCTCCCACGCGGCAAGAAAGTCATCGCATCGGCGGTCCAGCGTGCAGAAGTTTGTCGCATCGTCTCCGCACGCATCCCGCAGATCGGCGCATCATCCTCCCTTGCGGCAAGGATTTCAACGCATCGCCGGCCTCGCGTGCCGAGAATCATCGCTACAGCTTATTTGCGACATTTTGTTGGTTTTGCTACTAAACCCAGGTACTTTGTGAAAGAAAGGGTCGCAGAGACCACTGCTTTGAACTTGAACCTTATTTTTGCAACCTTTGAACTATTTTTGACAGCCCTTCAACAGCTATCCTATTTTTGACAGTATTGTGGCTTTTACAGTTATTGGTCTTGTGATAAATCTGCCTTTATATAAAGATACTTATTTTTTATAACTACTTGTGTGGTGTCCCTTTGTAGTGTTCCTCACTGTGTTACTGTATATGGTCATAAATGCTTCACACCCTGCCTCTGAGATAAGCCTACCTGCTCGTGCTACGTTACCACAGGGTTGAGCAGGGGTATTAAAGAGGGTAGCCCTCTCACTCTGACTTAGGAAGAAGGGTCCCTACTTGGACAGTGGCCAGCCATTGCCAACTAGAGACCCCCATTTCTAACATTGGTGGGCAGCGGTGAGGATCTGGACTTGCATTTATGATCGCATACAGTAATTATAGTGTACACTACTAGTGAGTGCAGACCATAACGTACCGCATACATTTTTTGAGAGTTTTTTTTGGATCCTATATTGTAATTGATATTGCCGGTGATTTTTCACCCGCACACATTTTCTGAGAGTTTTTGGGATCCTATATTGTGATTGATATTGCCGGTGATTCTTCACCCGCGCCCATTTTTTGAAAGTTTTTGATCCCCTATTGTAATTGATATTGCCGGTGATTTTTCACCCGCGCACATTTCTGAGAGTTTTTGGGATCCTATATTGTGATTGATATTGCCGGTGATTTTTCACCCGCGCCCATTTTTTGAAAGTTTTTTGATCCCCTATTGTGATTGATATTGCCGGTGATTTTTCACCCGCGCACATTTCTGAGAGTTTTTAGGATCCTATATTGTGATTGATATTGCCGGTGATTTTTCACCCGCTTACATTTTTTTGAGAAGTTTTCTTCTGTCCTTTATTGATATTGCCAGTTATTTCTACAATGGGCAAGCCCAGATCCAATGCCTCAGAGGATCTCTCCTGGGAAGAAGAGAAAATAGAAACCTACAATGCCAAGCAGCTCAAATACTTTTGCAAGCAATTCACAGTCCCTATCACAGGTCTCACTAGAAGGGAGGAGTATTACAAGGCGCTGAAGGCCTGGCTAGAAGCCAGGGATGCCCCTAAGGATATAGGAGAGCTTGTGGAGGTAGGAGAGCAGCAGGGCGATGTAGTAGACTTAGTAGGAGATCCAGCCCTTTCCAACCCGGGCTCTAGTGTGTCCGCTAAGGGTCTGTCCCCAGAAGAGCTGGAGGACAGGGAGAGAGATAGGCGGCATAATATGGAGATGGCTAAGCTTAAAATGGATGGTCACCGGGACCTAGAGAACAAGAAGTTAGAAATTGAGATTATGAGGATGAAGCTTGAGCATGAGAGAGTATTGAGGGAGTTGGAGATTAAAGCTAAGAGCATGGAAATCTCCCCCTCTGGTGGCAGCGTACCTGTAGTGCACCCTGAGAGTAGGGTGTATATACCCAAGGAGGTTATTAAGGATTTCCACAAAAGTGAAGATATTGGGCAATGGTTTGCCGCTTATGAATTAGCCATGGTGTCCCACCGGGTCCCTGAGAAGGATTGGGGAGCGGGGTTGTGGGGACGCTTTGTGAGTGAGGGGAGGGATACCTTGTTGGACCTGCCCCCAGAAAGTAGGATGGTTTATGCCCACATGAAGGAAGCGTTGATGACCCGCTATGGTTTGACCCCTGAGATGTATAGGCAGAGGTTTAGGGTCTGCAAGAAGCTAGAGGGTACCACGTGGGTTGAATATGTGTCTTTTTTTTGCAGAGCCATGGAACGCTGGGTAAAAGGTAGCAAAGTAGAAACTTTTGCACAGTTTTATGATTTGATTGCATGGGAGCATTTATCTAGTAATTGTTTTCCTGAGCTACGCCAGCACCTAATTGATTGCAAGCTGACTAACCCTAGAAAGCTTGCTGAGGAGGCGGACCGCTGGGTGAGCACCCGGGTCCGCAAGGGTCCAGTGGGAGACGTCGCCAAAGGTGGGCAGGGTCCCCAGCAGAGGAGTGGGGGGGACAAGGGTCAACAGAGGGAGTTCCACCGAGGGCCCCAAAGTAATCCCCCAGGGAACCAAGCAGTGGTGTCCCAGTCCCCCCAAGAAAGGAGGACAGGGCCCACAACAGGTAGGCCTGTTCCCAGGGGGCCCCCACGTGTTACAACTGTGGTCAAGTGGGCCACAGATATTTTGATCCCCAGTGCCCCCAAAGGGGGCCAGTGCACCCCCCGTGCACCACCCCGCCAGATTGCTAGTGTAGCCCTGGGAGAGGAGGAGATGGGTGCCCAAGAGGGGTGGGATCCCGTAGAGTTGACCCTTGTCTCATTAGGGGGCTTTGAGATGGTCCCCAAGCCTGCACTGCCTGCTAACACTAAAAAATACAGGCAGTGGGTGACCATCAATGGCCATAGGGTGGAGGCTCTAAGAGACACAGGGGCCAGTGTAACTGCTGTCAGCTCCCGGTTGGTGTCCAAAGAGCAGGTTGTCCCCCATGCCTTCTACCCAGTAGTGTCCGCAGACAACTCAGAGAGCCAATGTGAGGTGGCTCAGGTTCCCTTTGAGTGGGGGGGTCTCAGGAACTCTTCAGGTAGCTGTGAGGCCCGCCATGCCTGTAGACTGTCTGCTGGGCAATGATTTAGAGGACTCCCCGTGGGCTACGGTGGAGAGGAAGGCTCACTTAGAGATGTTGGGTCTGCCTGAGTGGGCGTGTGCTACCACTCGGTCCATGGCAGCCAAGGAGGGTGTTGAGAAGGATCTGGAGCCTGAGAGTATGGCCCAGATCCCTGCCTTAGAGAGAAGAGGCAGGGGGCGCGGGAAGCCGGCCCCCTTGGTTCCCACGGCCCAGGAAGGAGCAGACCCTGAAGGGGATGCCCTGGAGCCTACCGGGGAGCAGATCACCGAACTGGGGGACCTGCCTGAGCTGACCCATTGGCAGCAGGAAGGGGGACCCACCAGGGAGGAATTTTGTGAGCAGCAGAGAGTTTGCCCCTCTCTTGAGGGTATGCGGCGACAGGCTGCAGCCCAGGCAGAAGGTGACATGTCTGGTTCACATCTGATTTATTGGGAGAACAGTCTCCTGTATAGTGAGCCTAAGGTTGCTGAGCCAGGGTCAGCCCGTGTGCTGGTGGTACCCGAGTGCTTCAGAACCTTCCTACTGGGGTTGGCTCATGACATTCCATTGGCAGGACATCTGGGGCAGACCAAGACCTTTGAGAGGCTGGCCGCCCACTTTTATTGGCCCCAGATGCACAAGAGTTCAGACACTCATTGCAGGACCTGTGAGACTTGCCAGGCAAGTGGGAAGAGTGGGGGAAGATCAAGGCCCCACTCCAGCCCTTTCCAGTTGTGAGTACCCCATTCGAGCGAGTGGGCATTGACATTGTGGGGCCTCTGGACCCCAAGACAGCCATGGGCAACAGGTTCATCCTGGTCTTGGTGGACCATGCCACCCGGTACCCTGAAGTCATCCCGCTCAGGACAGTGACGGCCCCCGTGGTGGGACGTGCACTGATGGGGATTTTCTCCCGTGTGGGATTCCCCAGAGAGGTGGTGTCTGACAGGGGGACCAACTTCATCTCCCAGTACATGAAGTCTCTGTGGAAGGAGTGTGGGGTAACGTATAAGTTCACCACTCCTTACCACCCCCAAGGTAATGGTCTGGTAGAAAGGTTCAACCGGACCTTGAAGGGCATGATCATGGGCCTAGAAGAGCCCCTGAGGCGTAAGTGGGACGTCCTCTTGCCATGCCTGTTGTTTGCCTACCGTGAGGTGCCACAGAAGTCCTTAGGGTTCAGTCCCTTTGAACTCCTCTATGGCCACCCGGTTAAATCTCCCAGGAAACCTCCCCAATATGTATTTAGCTACATGTTGGCCTTCAGGAACCAGACTCGGCGTTTCAGAAAGATTGCTGAGGCAAATCTGGAAGCCAGCCAGGAAGAAATGAAACGTTGGCACGACCAGAATGCCACTCTGGTCGAATTTCAACCTGGTCAGAAGGTTTGGGTACTGGCCCCAGTGGAGCCTTGTGCGCTCCAAGATAAGTGGACCGGTCCATTTGAGGTGGTGGAGCGCAAAAGTCCAGTTACCTACTTGGTGGACTTTCAGACTCCCAGGAACCCCTTGCGGGTCCTGCATGTGAACCGCCTAAAGCCCCACTTTGAGAGGTCTGAAGTGGGCATGCTTCTTGCCACAGATGATGGGGTTGAGGAGGAGAGTGAGCCTCTCCCTGACCTCCTGTGTGCAGAAGAGAAGGATGGGTCAGTGGAGGGTGTGATCCTCTCCACCACACTGACCCCTGAGCAGCAGAGAGATTGTCACCACCTGTTGGGGCAATTTTCTGATTTGTTCTCCCTGGTACCTGGTGTCACAGATTGGTGCGTCCATGAGGTGGATACCAGGGACAGTTCTCCTGTCAAGCACAAGGCTTACAGGGTAACTGACAGGGTCAGGGCTTGCATTAAGGAGGAGGTCTCCAAAATGTTCGCCCTAGGGGTGGTTGAGTCCTCTAGCAGCCCCTGGTCCAGCCCCGTGGTCTTGGTACCAAAAGCTGCGACGCCTGGTGCCACTCCTGAACTTAGGTTCTGTGTGGACTACCGAGGTCTCAATTCGGTCACCAAGACCGACGCGCACCCCATCCCCAGAGCTGATGAGCTCATAGACCGGTTAGGGGCTGCCCGGTACCTCAGCACGTTTGATCTGACGTCTGGGTACTGGCAGATCGCCTTAACTGATGGGGCAAAGGAGAGGTCAGCATTCTCCACACCAGATGGGCACTACCAGTTCCGTGTGATGCCCTTTGGGATGAAGAAGGCCCCTGCCACCTTCCAGAGATTGGTCAACCAGGTGTTGGTTGGGCTGGAGGCTTTCAGTGCCGCCTACCTGGATGACATTGCAGTGTTTAGTTCCTCCTGGGAGGACCACTTGCGCCACCCCTGGGAATTGTTGATGGCGCTGAGCAGAGCAGGCCTCACAATCAAGGCCAGTAAGTGCCAGATTGGGCAGGGGTCTGTGGTGTACTTGGGACACCAGGTGGGGAGCGGCCAGGTGGCGCCCCTGCAGCCCAAGATTGAAACCATCCTGGCTTGGGAGCCCCCAAGGACCCAGACCCAGGTGAGGGCCTTCTTAGGACTCACAGGTTATTACAGGAGGTTTGTCAAGGGGTATGGCAACATTGTTGCACCCTTGACTGAGCTGACTTCCAAGAAGCGGCCAAAGATTGTGAACTGGACTGACACCTGTCAGAAAGCCTTTGATGCCCTCAAAACTGCTATGTGTACAGCACCCGTACTCCAGGCGCCCAATTTTGCTAAGGAATTTGTTGTCCAGACAGACGCTTCAGAGCATGGGGTGGGGGCCGTTCTGTCACAGATAAATGAGGAGGGACTAGACCAACCTGTAGCCTTCATCAGTAGGAGGTTACTTCCACGGGAACAGAGGTGGAGTGCAATTGAGCGTGAGGCATTTGCTGTGGTCTGGGCACTGAAGAAGCTGAGACCATACCTGTTTGGGACTCACTTCCGGGTTCAGACAGACCACAGGCCCCTCAGATGGTTGATGCAGATGAGGGGTGAGAATCCCAAGTTGTTGAGGTGGTCCATTTCCCTACAGGGTATGGACTTCACGGTGGAACACCGCCCTGGTACAGAACACGCCAATGCTGATGGTCTGTCCAGATTTTTCCGCCTTAGCGATGAGAACTTCCAAGGGGATGGGTAGTTCTCCCCACATTTCAGCTGGAGGGGACGTGTGTTAGACCTCCATTTGGGTCTCCCTTCCATTTTTCGCTGTTGTCTCCTCTGTTTTACTGGTGTTAGATGCTCTGGGCGCTGTGCCACTGCCATTCAGTGTCACAGCGCGAATGCTCCCTGTGTAAATATGTCTATGTGAATTGGTATATCCCTGATTGGCTTATTTGGTTTACCTGTTAGTCCCTAGTAGTGTGGCCTATGTGTGCCCAGGGCTGGTAAACCAAATGCTGCTGGTGGGCCTGCAGCACTGATGTGTGCCACCCACAGAAGCAGCTTGTAAAGTGTGTCTCAGACCTGCCACTGCAGTGTCTGTGTGCAGTCCAAAACTGCCATCTTGGCTGTGAAGTGCACTCACTTCCCAGCCCCTGAACCTTCCCTTGGCAGCCTGTAAGTCACCCCTATGGTAGGGTGCATTGTATGTGTAAGGTAGGACATGCCTTGGTGTATGTAGCATGTCCTGGTAGTGAATTACACCCCATTTCGTTTTTCACTACTGTAAGGCTACCTGTTCCTCATAGGCTAGAATGGGCAGTTTGACTATTACATTCTATAGTCCTAACTGACCCCAGGGACATGGTAGAAAAACGAATTTAGTATGCCTGAGCTCAGAATATTAAAATACATCTTTTAGTGAAGTTTATTTTTATATTCTGTGTTTGAAAATACCACTTTTAGAAAGTAGGTATTTTCTTGCCTAAGCCTTCCAGTGTGCTCTGCCGTTATGTGTATTGGCTGTCTGGTTTTAGAGGGGCAGGACAGGCTGAGTCAGACCTGGGTTGAATAGAGAGATCTGCATTTAGAGTGTGGGGAGGGGTGGCTCCTTGACCTGAATAGGGCTGTGCCTGGCAAGGTGAATGCTGGCTCCACCTCCCACTGTGTGTCTGCTAGCAGACCCCCTCTTTCTGAAAGGAAGGATGCAGCCTGGTAAACAAAGTGCTCCAGGCCTGAGCAGAACTGGTTCTGGCTAGGTTCAGTGACTGGTAGCTTCTAAGAACAAAGGCTTTTGGGGTATAAATATCTGTGCTCAAACCCCTACATTTTTGTATTGCTTTTGGATCTGGAGAGGAAACTCTGTCCGTGCCACTGGAGGAATCTGCAGGAAGTGACTGTCCCTGTGCTTGTGTGTTGTTTCTTGCACTGGCCTGCAGCAGTGACCACTGGACCTTGAAGAAGAGGAAAAGGAACTCTTGAGAGAACTTTTATTTTTGTTACAGCAATTACCCAAGGGCTAGGAAAAGAGCTAGCCTCCTGCTGGAGTCTCAGGCACATCAGACTCCACCACCAACCTCCTGCTTCCTCCCTGCGAGGACTGCTATCTGCTGGTGAGGCTCCTGTGAGTTCCAGGGCCTCTAGTTTGCATCAGAGAAAAGAGTGTGGGAAATCGACGCTAACGCATCTTTGCGGGCCGCTGCAGTCGAGAGCGCTGGGAAAATCATCGCGCTACTGCCGCCGAGGGCCCGCAACACGAAACCATCGCTGACGCCCCTTTGCGAGCCGCTGCAGCCGAGACGCGCTGGAAAGATCATCGCGCTGCTGTCGCCGCGCACTCGCAACCCTTAAAGAAATCATCGCTTCGAGACATCGCAGTGCGGACGCCGTGCGTCCGCCACTTTGATCGCATCGCACCGAATTTCGTCGCTCCCTCGCGGAGCGTCTTGTCTTCGCATCGCAACACGATCGCACAGCGCAACAGGATCGCCGCATCGACTTCTCCCACGCGGCAAGAAAGTCATCGCATCGGCGGTCCAGCGTGCAGAAGTTTGTCGCATCGTCTCCGCACGCATCCCGCAGATCGGCGCATCATCCTCCCTTGCGGCAAGGATTTCAACGCATCGCCGGCCTCGCGTGCCGAGAATCATCGCTACAGCTTATTTGCGACATTTTGTTGGTTTTGCTACTAAACCCAGGTACTTTGTGAAAGAAAGGGTCGCAGAGACCACTGCTTTGAACTTGAACCTTATTTTTGCAACCTTTGAACTATTTTTGACAGCCCTTCAACAGCTATCCTATTTTTGACAGTATTGTGGCTTTTACAGTTATTGGTCTTGTGATAAATCTGCCTTTATATAAAGATACTTATTTTTTATAACTACTTGTGTGGTGTCCCTTTGTAGTGTTCCTCACTGTGTTACTGTATATGGTCATAAATGCTTCACACCCTGCCTCTGAGATAAGCCTACCTGCTCGTGCTACGTTACCACAGGGTTGAGCAGGGGTATTAAAGAGGGTAGCCCTCTCACTCTGACTTAGGAAGAAGGGTCCCTACTTGGACAGTGGCCAGCCATTGCCAACTAGAGACCCCCATTTCTAACATTGGTGGGCAGCGGTGAGGATCTGGACTTGCATTTATGATCGCATACAGTAATTATAGTGTACACTACTAGTGAGTGCAGACCATAACGTACCGCATACATTTTTTGAGAGTTTTTTTTGGATCCTATATTGTAATTGATATTGCCGGTGATTTTTCACCCGCACACATTTTCTGAGAGTTTTTTCGGATCCTATATTGTGATTGATATTGCCGGTGATTCTTCACCCGCGCCCATTTTTTGAAAGTTTTTGATCCCCTATTGTAATTGATATTGCCGGTGATTTTTCACCCGCGCACATTTCTGAGAGTTTTTGGGATCCTATATTGTGATTGATATTGCCGGTGATTTTTCACCCGCGCCCATTTTTTGAAAGTTTTTTGATCCCCTATTGTGATTGATATTGCCGGTGATTTTTCACCCGCGCACATTTCTGAGAGTTTTTAGGATCCTATATTGTGATTGATATTGCCGGTGATTTTTCACCCGCTTACATTTTTTTGAGAAGTTTTCTTCTGTCCTTTATTGATATTGCCAGTTATTTCTACAATGGGCAAGCCCAGATCCAATGCCTCAGAGGATCTCTCCTGGGAAGAAGAGAAAATAGAAACCTACAATGCCAAGCAGCTCAAATACTTTTGCAAGCAATTCACAGTCCCTATCACAGGTCTCACTAGAAGGGAGGAGTATTACAAGGCGCTGAAGGCCTGGCTAGAAGCCAGGGATGCCCCTAAGGATATAGGAGAGCTTGTGGAGGTAGGAGAGCAGCAGGGCGATGTAGTAGACTTAGTAGGAGATCCAGCCCTTTCCAACCCGGGCTCTAGTGTGTCCGCTAAGGGTCTGTCCCCAGAAGAGCTGGAGGACAGGGAGAGAGATAGGCGGCATAATATGGAGATGGCTAAGCTTAAAATGGATGGTCACCGGGACCTAGAGAACAAGAAGTTAGAAATTGAGATTATGAGGATGAAGCTTGAGCATGAGAGAGTATTGAGGGAGTTGGAGATTAAAGCTAAGAGCATGGAAATCTCCCCCTCTGGTGGCAGCGTACCTGTAGTGCACCCTGAGAGTAGGGTGTATATACCCAAGGAGGTTATTAAGGATTTCCACAAAAGTGAAGATATTGGGCAATGGTTTGCCGCTTATGAATTAGCCATGGTGTCCCACCGGGTCCCTGAGAAGGATTGGGGAGCGGGGTTGTGGGGACGCTTTGTGAGTGAGGGGAGGGATACCTTGTTGGACCTGCCCCCAGAAAGTAGGATGGTTTATGCCCACATGAAGGAAGCGTTGATGACCCGCTATGGTTTGACCCCTGAGATGTATAGGCAGAGGTTTAGGGTCTGCAAGAAGCTAGAGGGTACCACGTGGGTTGAATATGTGTCTTTTTTTGCAGAGCCATGGAACGCTGGGTAAAAGGTAGCAAAGTAGAAACTTTTGCACAGTTTTATGATTTGATTGCATGGGAGCATTTATCTAGTAATTGTTTTCCTGAGCTACGCCAGCACCTAATTGATTGCAAGCTGACTAACCCTAGAAAGCTTGCTGAGGAGGCGGACCGCTGGGTGAGCACCCGGGTCCGCAAGGGTCCAGTGGGAGACGTCGCCAAAGGTGGGCAGGGTCCCCAGCAGAGGAGTGGGGGGGACAAGGGTCAACAGAGGGAGTTCCACCGAGGGCCCCAAAGTAATCCCCCAGGGAACCAAGCAGTGGTGTCCCAGTCCCCCCAAGAAAGGAGGACAGGGCCCACAACAGGTAGGCCTGTTCCCAGGGGGCCCCCCACGTGTTACAACTGTGGTCAAGTGGGCCACAGATATTTTGATCCCCAGTGCCCCCAAAGGGGGGCCAGTGCACCCCCCGTGCACCACCCCGCCAGATTGCTAGTGTAGCCCTGGGAGAGGAGGAGATGGGTGCCCAAGAGGGGTGGGATCCCGTAGAGTTGACCCTTGTCTCATTAGGGGGCTTTGAGATGGTCCCCAAGCCTGCACTGCCTGCTAACACTAAAAAATACAGGCAGGGGGTGACCATCAATGGCCATAGGGTGGAGGCTCTAAGAGACACAGGGGCCAGTGTAACTGCTGTCAGCTCCCGGTTGGTGTCCAAAGAGCAGGTTGTCCCCCATGCCTTCTACCCAGTAGTGTCCGCAGACAACTCAGAGAGCCAATGTGAGGTGGCTCAGGTTCCCTTTGAGTGGGGGGGTCTCAGGAACTCTTCAGGTAGCTGTGAGGCCCGCCATGCCTGTAGACTGTCTGCTGGGCAATGATTTAGAGGACTCCCCGTGGGCTACGGTGGAGAGGAAGGCTCACTTAGAGATGTTGGGTCTGCCTGAGTGGGCGTGTGCTACCACTCGGTCCATGGCAGCCAAGGAGGGTGTTGAGAAGGATCTGGAGCCTGAGAGTATGGCCCAGATCCCTGCCTTAGAGAGAAGAGGCAGGGGGCGCGGGAAGCCGGCCCCCTTGGTTCCCACGGCCCAGGAAGGAGCAGACCCTGAAGGGGATGCCCTGGAGCCTACCGGGGAGCAGATCACCGAACTGGGGGACCTGCCTGAGCTGACCCATTGGCAGCAGGAAGGGGGACCCACCAGGGAGGAATTTTGTGAGCAGCAGAGAGTTTGCCCCTCTCTTGAGGGTATGCGGCGACAGGCTGCAGCCCAGGCAGAAGGTGACATGTCTGGTTCACATCTGATTTATTGGGAGAACAGTCTCCTGTATAGTGAGCCTAAGGTTGCTGAGCCAGGGTCAGCCCGTGTGCTGGTGGTACCCGAGTGCTTCAGAACCTTCCTACTGGGGTTGGCTCATGACATTCCATTGGCAGGACATCTGGGGCAGACCAAGACCTTTGAGAGGCTGGCCGCCCACTTTTATTGGCCCCAGATGCACAAGAGTTCAGACACTCATTGCAGGACCTGTGAGACTTGCCAGGCAAGTGGGAAGAGTGGGGGGAAGATCAAGGCCCCACTCCAGCCCTTTCCAGTTTTGAGTACCCCATTCGAGCGAGTGGGCATTGACATTGTGGGGCCTCTGGACCCCAAGACAGCCATGGGCAACAGGTTCATCCTGGTCTTGGTGGACCATGCCACTCGGTACCCTGAAGTCATCCCGCTCAGGACAGTGACGGCCCCCGTGGTGGGACGTGCACTGATGGGGATTTTCTCCCGTGTGGGATTCCCCAGAGAGGTGGTGTCTGACAGGGGGACCAACTTCATCTCCCAGTACATGAAGTCTCTGTGGAAGGAGTGTGGGGTAACGTATAAGTTCACCACTCCTTACCACCCCCAAGGTAATGGTCTGGTAGAAAGGTTCAACCGGACCTTGAAGGGCATGATCATGGGCCTAGAAGAGCCCCTGAGGCGTAAGTGGGACGTCCTCTTGCCATGCCTGTTGTTTGCCTACCGTGAGGTGCCACAGAAGTCCTTAGGGTTCAGTCCCTTTGAACTCCTCTATGGCCACCCGGTTAAATCTCCCAGGAAACCTCCCCAATATGTATTTAGCTACATGTTGGCCTTCAGGAACCAGACTCGGCGTTTCAGAAAGATTGCTGAGGCAAATCTGGAAGCCAGCCAGGAAGAAATGAAACGTTGGCACGACCAGAATGCCACTCTGGTCGAATTTCAACCTGGTCAGAAGGTTTGGGTACTGGCCCCAGTGGAGCCTTGTGCGCTCCAAGATAAGTGGACCGGTCCATTTGAGGTGGTGGAGCGCAAAAGTCCAGTTACCTACTTGGTGGACTTTCAGACTCCCAGGAACCCCTTGCGGGTCCTGCATGTGAACCGCCTAAAGCCCCACTTTGAGAGGTCTGAAGTGGGCATGCTTCTTGCCACAGATGATGGGGTTGAGGAGGAGAGTGAGCCTCTCCCTGACCTCCTGTGTGCAGAAGAGAAGGATGGGTCAGTGGAGGGTGTGATCCTCTCCACCACACTGACCCCTGAGCAGCAGAGAGATTGTCACCACCTGTTGGGGCAATTTTCTGATTTGTTCTCCCTGGTACCTGGTGTCACAGATTGGTGTGTCCATGAGGTGGATACCAGGGACAGTTCTCCTGTCAAGCACAAGGCTTACAGGGTAACTGACAGGGTCAGGGCTTGCATTAAGGAGGAGGTCTCCAAAATGTTCGCCCTAGGGGTGGTTGAGTCCTCTAGCAGCCCCTGGTCCAGCCCCGTGGTCTTGGTACCAAAAGCTGCGACGCCTGGTGCCACTCCTGAACTTAGGTTCTGTGTGGACTACCGAGGTCTCAATTCGGTCACCAAGACCGACGCGCACCCCATCCCCAGAGCTGATGAGCTCATAGACCGGTTAGGGGCTGCCCGGTACCTCAGCACGTTTGATCTGACGTCTGGGTACTGGCAGATCGCCTTAACTGATGGGGCAAAGGAGAGGTCAGCATTCTCCACACCAGATGGGCACTACCAGTTCCGTGTGATGCCCTTTGGGATGAAGAAGGCCCCTGCCACCTTCCAGAGATTGGTCAACCAGGTGTTGGTTGGGCTGGAGGCTTTCAGTGCCGCCTACCTGGATGACATTGCAGTGTTTAGTTCCTCCTGGGAGGACCACTTGCGCCACCCCTGGGAATTGTTGATGGCGCTGAGCAGAGCAGGCCTCACAATCAAGGCCAGTAAGTGCCAGATTGGGCAGGGGTCTGTGGTGTACTTGGGACACCAGGTGGGGAGCGGCCAGGTGGCGCCCCTGCAGCCCAAGATTGAAACCATCCTGGCTTGGGAGCCCCCAAGGACCCAGACCCAGGTGAGGGCCTTCTTAGGACTCACAGGTTATTACAGGAGGTTTGTCAAGGGGTATGGCAACATTGTTGCACCCTTGACTGAGCTGACTTCCAAGAAGCGGCCAAAGATTGTGAACTGGACTGACACCTGTCAGAAAGCCTTTGATGCCCTCAAAACTGCTATGTGTACAGCACCCGTACTCCAGGCGCCCAATTTTGCTAAGGAATTTGTTGTCCAGACAGACGCTTCAGAGCATGGGGTGGGGGCCGTTCTGTCACAGATAAATGAGGAGGGACTAGACCAACCTGTAGCCTTCATCAGTAGGAGGTTACTTCCACGGGAACAGAGGTGGAGTGCAATTGAGCGTGAGGCATTTGCTGTGGTCTGGGCACTGAAGAAGCTGAGACCATACCTGTTTGGGACTCACTTCCGGGTTCAGACAGACCACAGGCCCCTCAGATGGTTGATGCAGATGAGGGGTGAGAATCCCAAGTTGTTGAGGTGGTCCATTTCCCTACAGGGTATGGACTTCACGGTGGAACACCGCCCTGGTACAGAACACGCCAATGCTGATGGTCTGTCCAGATTTTTCCGCCTTAGCGATGAGAACTTCCAAGGGGATGGGTAGTTCTCCCCACATTTCAGCTGGAGGGGACGTGTGTTAGACCTCCATTTGGGTCTCCCTTCCATTTTTCGCTGTTGTCTCCTCTGTTTTACTGGTGTTAGATGCTCTGGGCGCTGTGCCACTGCCATTCAGTGTCACAGCGCGAATGCTCCCTGTGTAAATATGTCTATGTGAATTGGTATATCCCTGATTGGCTTATTTGGTTTACCTGTTAGTCCCTAGTAGTGTGGCCTATGTGTGCCCAGGGCTGGTAAACCAAATGCTGCTGGTGGGCCTGCAGCACTGATGTGTGCCACCCACAGAAGCAGCTTGTAAAGTGTGTCTCAGACCTGCCACTGCAGTGTCTGTGTGCAGTCCAAAACTGCCATCTTGGCTGTGAAGTGCACTCACTTCCCAGCCCCTGAACCTTCCCTTGGCAGCCTGTAAGTCACCCCTATGGTAGGGTGCATTGTATGTGTAAGGTAGGACATGCCTTGGTGTATGTAGCATGTCCTGGTAGTGAATTACACCCCATTTCGTTTTTCACTACTGTAAGGCTACCTGTTCCTCATAGGCTAGAATGGGCAGTTTGACTATTACATTCTATAGTCCTAACTGACCCCAGGGACATGGTAGAAAAACGAATTTAGTATGCCTGAGCTCAGAATATTAAAATACATCTTTTAGTGAAGTTTATTTTTATATTCTGTGTTTGAAAATACCACTTTTAGAAAGTAGGTATTTTCTTGCCTAAGCCTTCCAGTGTGCTCTGCCGTTATGTGTATTGGCTGTCTGGTTTTAGAGGGGCAGGACAGGCTGAGTCAGACCTGGGTTGAATAGAGAGATTCTGCATTTAGAGTGTGGGGAGGGGTGGCTCCTTGACCTGAATAGGGCTGTGCCTGGCAAGGTGAATGCTGGCTCCACCTCCCACTGTGTGTCTGCTAGCAGACCCCCTCTGTCTGAAAGGAAGGATGCAGCCTGGTAAACAAAGTGCTCCAGGCCTGAGCAGAACTGGTTCTGGCTAGGTTCAGTGACTGGTAGCTTCTAAGAACAAAGGCTTTTGGGGTATAAATATCTGTGCTCAAACCCCTACATTTTTGTATTGCTTTTGGATCTGGAGAGGAAACTCTGTCCGTGCCACTGGAGGAATCTGCAGGAAGTGACTGTCCCTGTGCTTGTGTGTTGTTTCTTGCACTGGCCTGCAGCAGTGACCACTGGACCTTGAAGAAGAGGAAAAGGAACTCTTGAGAGAACTTTTATTTTTGTTACAGCAATTACCCAAGGGCTAGGAAAAGAGCTAGCCTCCTGCTGGAGTCTCAGGCACATCAGACTCCACCACCAACCTCCTGCTTCCTCCCTGCGAGGACTGCTATCTGCTGGTGAGGCTCCTGTGAGTTCCAGGGCCTCTAGTTTGCATCAGAGAAAAGAGTGTGGGAAATCGACGCTAACGCATCTTTGCGGGCCGCTGCAGTCGAGAGCGCTGGGAAAATCATCGCGCTACTGCCGCCGAGGGCCCGCAACACGAAACCATCGCTGACGCCCCTTTGCGAGCCGCTGCAGCCGAGACGCGCTGGAAAGATCATCGCGCTGCTGTCGCCGCGCACTCGCAACCCTTAAAGAAATCATCGCTTCGAGACATCGCAGTGCGGACGCCGTGCGTCCGCCACTTTGATCGCATCGCACCGAATTTCGTCGCTCCCTCGCGGAGCGTCTTGTCTTCGCATCGCAACACGATCGCACAGCGCAACAGGATCGCCGCATCGACTTCTCCCACGCGGCAAGAAAGTCATCGCATCGGCGGTCCAGCGTGCAGAAGTTTGTCGCATCGTCTCCGCACGCATCCCGCAGATCGGCGCATCATCCTCCCTTGCGGCAAGGATTTCAACGCATCGCCGGCCTCGCGTGCCGAGAATCATCGCTACAGCTTATTTGCGACATTTTGTTGGTTTTGCTACTAAACCCAGGTACTTTGTGAAAGAAAGGGTCGCAGAGACCACTGCTTTGAACTTGAACCTTATTTTTGCAACCTTTGAACTATTTTTGACAGCCCTTCAACAGCTATCCTATTTTTGACAGTATTGTGGCTTTTACAGTTATTGGTCTTGTGATAAATCTGCCTTTATATAAAGATACTTATTTTTTATAACTACTTGTGTGGTGTCCCTTTGTAGTGTTCCTCACTGTGTTACTGTATATGGTCATAAATGCTTCACACCCTGCCTCTGAGATAAGCCTACCTGCTCGTGCTACGTTACCACAGGGTTGAGCAGGGGTATTAAAGAGGGTAGCCCTCTCACTCTGACTTAGGAAGAAGGGTCCCTACTTGGACAGTGGCCAGCCATTGCCAACTAGAGACCCCCATTTCTAACATTGGTGGGCAGCGGTGAGGATCTGGACTTGCATTTATGATCGCATACAGTAATTATAGTGTACACTACTAGTGAGTGCAGACCATAACGTACCGCATACATTTTTTGAGAGTTTTTTTGGATCCTATATTGTAATTGATATTGCCGGTGATTTTTCACCCGCACACATTTTCTGAGAGTTTTTGGGATCCTATATTGTGATTGATATTGCCGGTGATTCTTCACCCGCGCCCATTTTTTGAAAGTTTTTGATCCCCTATTGTAATTGATATTGCCGGTGATTTTTCACCCGCGCACATTTCTGAGAGTTTTTGGGATCCTATATTGTGATTGATATTGCCGGTGATTTTTCACCCGCGCCCATTTTTTGAAAGTTTTTTGATCCCCTATTGTGATTGATATTGCCGGTGATTTTTCACCCGCGCACATTTCTGAGAGTTTTTAGGATCCTATATTGTGATTGATATTGCCGGTGATTTTTCACCCGCTTACATTTTTTTGAGAAGTTTTCTTCTGTCCTTTATTGATATTGCCAGTTATTTCTACAATGGGCAAGCCCAGATCCAATGCCTCAGAGGATCTCTCCTGGGAAGAAGAGAAAATAGAAACCTACAATGCCAAGCAGCTCAAATACTTTTGCAAGCAATTCACAGTCCCTATCACAGGTCTCACTAGAAGGGAGGAGTATTACAAGGCGCTGAAGGCCTGGCTAGAAGCCAGGGATGCCCCTAAGGATATAGGAGAGCTTGTGGAGGTAGGAGAGCAGCAGGGCGATGTAGTAGACTTAGTAGGAGATCCAGCCCTTTCCAACCCGGGCTCTAGTGTGTCCGCTAAGGGTCTGTCCCCAGAAGAGCTGGAGGACAGGGAGAGAGATAGGCGGCATAATATGGAGATGGCTAAGCTTAAAATGGATGGTCACCGGGACCTAGAGAACAAGAAGTTAGAAATTGAGATTATGAGGATGAAGCTTGAGCATGAGAGAGTATTGAGGGAGTTGGAGATTAAAGCTAAGAGCATGGAAATCTCCACCCTCTGGTGGCAGCGTACCTGTAGTGCACCCTGAGAGTAGGGTGTATATACGCAAGGAGGTTATTAAGGATTTCCACAAAAGTGAAGATATTGGGCAATGGTTTGCCGCTTATGAATTAGCCATGGTGTCCCACCGGGTCCCTGAGAAGGATTGGGGAGCGGGGTTGTGGGGACGCTTTGTGAGTGAGGGGAGGGATACCTTGTTGGACCTGCCCCCAGAAAGTAGGATGGTTTATGCCCACATGAAGGAAGCGTTGATGACCCGCTATGGTTTGACCCCTGAGATGTATAGGCAGAGGTTTAGGGTCTGCAAGAAGCTAGAGGGTACCACGTGGGTTGAATATGTGTCTTTTTTTTGCAGAGCCATGGAACGCTGGGTAAAAGGTAGCAAAGTAGAAACTTTTGCACAGTTTTATGATTTGATTGCATGGGAGCATTTATCTAGTAATTGTTTTCCTGAGCTACGCCAGCACCTAATTGATTGCAAGCTGACTAACCCTAGAAAGCTTGCTGAGGAGGCGGACCGCTGGGTGAGCACCCGGGTCCGCAAGGGTCCAGTGGGAGACGTCGCCAAAGGTGGGCAGGGTCCCCAGCAGAGGAGTGGGGGGGACAAGGGTCAACAGAGGGAGTTCCACCGAGGGCCCCAAAGTAATCCCCCAGGGAACCAAGCAGTGGTGTCCCAGCCCCCCCAAGAAAGGAGGACAGGGCCCCCAACAGGTAGGCCTGTTCCCAGGGGGCCCCCCACGTGTTACAACTGTGGTCAAGTGGGCCACAGATATTTTGATCCCCAGTGCCCCCAAAGGGGGGCCAGTGCACCCCCCCCGTGCACCACCCCGCCAGATTGCTAGTGTAGCCCTGGGAGAGGAGGAGATGGGTGCCCAAGAGGGGTGGGATCCCGTAGAGTTGACCCTTGTCTCATTAGGGGGCTTTGAGATGGTCCCCAAGCCTGCACTGCCTGCTAACACTAAAAAATGCAGGCAGTGGGTGACCATCAATGGCCATAGGGTGGAGGCTCTAAGAGACACAGGGGCCAGTGTAACTGCTGTCAGCTCCCGGTTGGTGTCCAAAGAGCAGGTTGTCCCCCATGCCTTCTACCCAGTAGTGTCCGCAGACAACTCAGAGAGCCAATGTGAGGTGGCTCAGGTTCCCTTTGAGTGGGGGGGTCTCAGGAACTCTTCAGGTAGCTGTGAGGCCCGCCATGCCTGTAGACTGTCTGCTGGGCAATGATTTAGAGGACTCCCCGTGGGCTACGGTGGAGAGGAAGGCTCACTTAGAGATGTTGGGTCTGCCTGAGTGGGCGTGTGCTACCACTCGGTCCATGGCAGCCAAGGAGGGTGTTGAGAAGGATCTGGAGCCTGAGAGTATGGCCCAGATCCCTGCCTTAGAGAGAAGGGGCAGGGGGCGCGGGAAGCCGGCCCCCTTGGTTCCCACGGCCCAGGAAGGAGCAGACCCTGAAGGGGATGCCCTGGAGCCTACCGGGGAGCAGATCACCGAACTGGGGGACCTGCCTGAGCTGACCCATTGGCAGCAGGAAGGGGGACCCACCAGGGAGGAATTTTGTGAGCAGCAGAGAGTTTGCCCCTCTCTTGAGGGTATGCGGCGACAGGCTGCAGCCCAGGCAGAAGGTGACATGTCTGGTTCACATCTGATTTATTGGGAGAACAGTCTCCTGTATAGTGAGCCTAAGGTTGCTGAGCCAGGGTCAGCCCGTGTGCTGGTGGTACCCGAGTGCTTCAGAACCTTCCTACTGGGGTTGGCTCATGACATTCCATTGGCAGGACATCTGGGGCAGACCAAGACCTTTGAGAGGCTGGCCGCCCACTTTTATTGGCCCCAGATGCACAAGAGTTCAGACACTCATTGCAGGACCTGTGAGACTTGCCAGGCAAGTGGGAAGAGTGGGGGAAGATCAAGGCCCCACTCCAGCCCTTTCCAGTTGTGAGTACCCCATTCGAGCGAGTGGGCATTGACATTGTGGGGCCTCTGGACCCCAAGACAGCCATGGGCAACAGGTTCATCCTGGTCTTGGTGGACCATGCCACCCGGTACCCTGAAGCCATCCCGCTCAGGACAGTGACGGCCCCCGTGGTGGGACGTGCACTGATGGGGATTTTCTCCCGTGTGGGATTCCCCAGAGAGGTGGTGTCTGACAGGGGGACCAACTTCATCTCCCAGTACATGAAGTCTCTGTGGAAGGAGTGTGGGGTAACGTATAAGTTCACCACTCCTTACCACCCCCAAGGTAATGGTCTGGTTGAAAGGTTCAACCGGACCTTGAAGGGCATGATCATGGGCCTAGAAGAGCCCCTGAGGCGTAAGTGGGACGTCCTCTTGCCATGCCTGTTGTTTGCCTACCGTGAGGTGCCACAGAAGTCCTTAGGGTTCAGTCCCTTTGAACTCCTCTATGGCCACCCGGTTAGAGGACCTCTGAGTCTGGTCAAGGAAGGCTGGGAGCAATCTCCCAGGAAACCTCCCCAAGATGTATTTAGCTACATGTTGGCCTTCAGGAACCAGACTCGGCGTTTCAGAAAGATTGCTGAGGCAAATCTGGAAGCCAGCCAGGAAGAAATGAAACGTTGGCACGACCAGAATGCCACTCTGGTCGAATTTCAACCTGGTCAGAAGGTTTGGGTACTGGCCCCAGTGGAGCCTTGTGCGCTCCAAGATAAGTGGACCGGTCCATTTGAGGTGGTGGAGCGCAAAAGTCCAGTTACCTACTTGGTGGACTTTCAGACTCCCAGGAACCCCTTGCGGGTCCTGCATGTGAACCGCCTAAAGCCCCACTTTGAGAGGTCTGAAGTGGGCATGCTTCTTGCCACAGATGATGGGGTTGAGGAGGAGAGTGAGCCTCTCCCTGACCTCCTGTGTGCAGAAGAGAAGGATGGGTCAGTGGAGGGTGTGATCCTCTCCACCACACTGACCCCTGAGCAGCAGAGAGATTGTCACCACCTGTTGGGGCAATTTTCTGATTTGTTCTCCCTGGTACCTGGTGTCACAGATTGGTGCGTCCATGAGGTGGATACCAGGGACAGTTCTCCTGTCAAGCACAAGGCTTACAGGGTAACTGACAGGGTCAGGGCTTGCATTAAGGAGGAGGTCTCCAAAATGTTCGCCCTAGGGGTGGTTGAGTCCTCTAGCAGCCCCTGGTCCAGCCCCGTGGTCTTGGTACCAAAAGCTGCGACGCCTGGTGCCACTCCTGAACTTAGGTTCTGTGTGGACTACCGAGGTCTCAATTCGGTCACCAAGACCGACGCGCACCCCATCCCCAGAGCTGATGAGCTCATAGACCGGTTAGGGGCTGCCCGGTACCTCAGCACGTTTGATCTGATGTCTGGGTACTGGCAGATCGCCTTAACTGATGGGGCAAAGGAGAGGTCAGCATTCTCCACACCAGATGGGCACTACCAGTTCCGTGTGATGCCCTTTGGGATGAAGAATGCCCCTGCCACCTTCCAGAGATTGGTCAACCAGGTGTTGGTTGGGCTGGAGGCTTTCAGTGCCGCCTACCTGGATGACATTGCAGTGTTTAGTTCCTCCTGGGAGGACCACTTGCGCCACCTCTGGGAAGTGTTGATGGCGCTGCGCAGAGCAGGCCTCACAATCAAGGCCAGTAAGTGCCAGATTGGGCAGGGGTCTGTGGTGTACTTGGGACACCAGGTGGGGAGCGGCCAGGTGGCGCCCCTGCAGCCCAAGATTGAAACCATCCTGGCTTGGGAGCCCCCAAGGACCCAGACCCAGGTGAGGGCCTTCTTAGGACTCACAGGTTATTACAGGAGGTTTGTCAAGGGGTATGGCAACATTGTTGCACCCTTGACTGAGCTGACTTCCAAGAAGCGGCCAAAGATTGTGAACTGGACTGACACCTGTCAGAAAGCCTTTGATGCCCTCAAAACTGCTATGTGTACAGCACCCGTACTCCAGGCGCCCAATTTTGCTAAGGAATTTGTTGTCCAGACAGACGCTTCAGAGCATGGGGTGGGGGCCGTTCTGTCACAGATAAATGAGGAGGGACTAGACCAACCTGTAGCCTTCATCAGTAGGAGGTTACTTCCACGGGAACAGAGGTGGAGTGCAATTGAGCGTGAGGCATTTGCTGTGGTCTGGGCACTGAAGAAGCTGAGACCATACCTGTTTGGGACTCACTTCCGGGTTCAGACAGACCACAGGCCCCTCAGATGGTTGATGCAGATGAGGGGTGAGAATCCCAAGTTGTTGAGGTGGTCCATTTCCCTACAGGGTATGGACTTCACGGTGGAACACCGCCCTGGTACAGAACACGCCAATGCTGATGGTCTGTCCAGATTTTTCCGCCTTAGCGATGAGAACTTCCAAGGGGATGGGTAGTTCTCCCCACATTTCAGCTGGAGGGGACGTGTGTTAGACCTCCATTGTGGGTCTCCCTTCCATTTTTCGCTGTTGTCTCCTCTGTTTTACTGGTGTTAGATGCTCTGGGCGCTGTGCCACTGCCATTCAGTGTCACAGCGCGAATGCTCCCTGTGTAAATATGTCTATGTGAATTGGTATATCCCTGATTGGCTTATTTGGTTTACCTGTTAGTCCCTAGTAGTGTGGCCTATGTGTGCCCAGGGCTGGTAAACCAAATGCTGCTGGTGGGCCTGCAGCACTGATGTGTGCCACCCACAGAAGCAGCTTGTAAAGTGTGTCTCAGACCTGCCACTGCAGTGTCTGTGTGCAGTCCAAAACTGCCATCTTGGCTGTGAAGTGCACTCACTTCCCAGCCCCTGAACCTTCCCTTGGCAGCCTGTAAGTCACCCCTATGGTAGGGTGCATTGTATGTGTAAGGTAGGACATGCCTTGGTGTATGTAGCATGTCCTGGTAGTGAATTACACCCCATTTCGTTTTTCACTACTGTAAGGCTACCTGTTCCTCATAGGCTAGAATGGGCAGTTTGACTATTACATTCTATAGTCCTAACTGACCCCAGGGACATGGTAGAAAAACGAATTTAGTATGCCTGAGCTCAGAATAGTAAAATACATCTTTTAGTGAAGTTTATTTTTATATTCTGTGTTTGAAAATACCACTTTTAGAAAGTAGGTATTTTCTTGCCTAAGCCTTCCAGTGTGCTCTGCCGTTATGTGTATTGGCTGTCTGGTTTTAGAGGGGCAGGACAGGCTGAGTCAGACCTGGGTTGAATAGAGAGATCTGCATTTAGAGTGTGGGGAGGGGTGGCTCCTTGACCTGAATAGGGCTGTGCCTGGCAAGGTGAATGCTGGCTCCACCTCCCACTGTGTGTCTGCTAGCAGACCCCCTCTTTCTGAAAGGAAGGATGCAGCCTGGTAAACAAAGTGCTCCAGGCCTGAGCAGAACTGGTTCTGGCTAGGTTCAGTGACTGGTAGCTTCTAAGAACAAAGGCTTTTGGGGTATAAATATCTGTGCTCAAACCCCTACATTTTTGTATTGCTTTTGGATCTGGAGAGGAAACTCTGTCCGTGCCACTGGAGGAATCTGCAGGAAGTGACTGTCCCTGTGCTTGTGTGTTGTTTCTTGCACTGGCCTGCAGCAGTGACCACTGGACCTTGAAGAAGAGGAAAAGGAACTCTTGAGAGAACTTTTATTTTTGTTACAGCAATTACCCAAGGGCTAGGAAAAGAGCTAGCCTCCTGCTGGAGTCTCAGGCACATCAGACTCCACCACCAACCTCCTGCTTCCTCCCTGCGAGGACTGCTATCTGCTGGTGAGGCTCCTGTGAGTTCCAGGGCCTCTAGTTTGCATCAGAGAAAAGAGTGTGGGAAATCGACGCTAACGCATCTTTGCGGGCCGCTGCAGTTGAGAGCGCTGGGAAAATCATCGCGCTACTGCCGCCGAGGGCCCGCAACACGAAACCATCGCTGACGCCCCTTTGCGAGCCGCTGCAGCCGAGACGCGCTGGAAAGATCATCGCGCTGCTGTCGCCGCGCACTCGCAACCCTTAAAGAAATCATCGCTTCGAGACATCGCAGTGCGGACGCCATGCGTCCGCCACTTTGATCGCATCGCATCGAATTTCGTCGCTCCCTTGCGGAGCGTCTTGTCTTCGCATCGCAACACGATCGCACAGCGCAACAGGATCGCCGCATCGACTTCTCCCACGCGGCAAGAAAGTCATCGCATCGGCGGTCCAGCGTGCAGAAGTTTGTCGCATCGTCTCCGCACGCATCCCGCAGATCGGCGCATCATCCTCCCTTGCGGCAAGGATTTCAACGCATCGCCGGCCTCGCGTGCCGAGAATCATCGCTACAGCTTATTTGCGACATTTTGTTGGTTTTGCTACTAAACCCAGGTACTTTGTGAAAGAAAGGGTCGCAGAGACCACTGCTTTGAACTTGAACCTTATTTTTGCAACCTTTGAACTATTTTTGACAGCCCTTCAACAGCTATCCTATTTTTGACAGTATTGTGGCTTTTACAGTTATTGGTCTTGTGATAAATCTGCCTTTATATAAAGATACTTATTTTTTATAACTACTTGTGTGGTGTCCCTTTGTAGTGTTCCTCACTGTGTTACTGTATATGGTCATAAATGCTTCACACCCTGCCTCTGAGATAAGCCTACCTGCTCGTGCTACGTTACCACAGGGTTGAGCAGGGGTATTAAAGAGGGTAGCCCTCTCACTCTGACTTAGGAAGAAGGGTCCCTACTTGGACAGTGGCCAGCCATTGCCAACTAGAGACCCCCATTTCTAACAAGGACTTACCTGCAATGACCAACCGCCGCCTTTCCTCCGTCCCCGTCCTCTTCCTTCTTCCGGTCTACAGCAGCAGGAAGCACCTGGGCACACAGGCTCCCCTGAGCCAATCACAACGCTGCAATGCAGCTTTGTGATTGGTCTGAGCGCCATGGTTCAACATTCAGATGGGGACAGGGAGCCTGTGCATGTTCCTCACCAGGCTGTGTAAAGCAGCCTGGTGGGGAACATGCAAAGTGCGCACTTAGGGAGTGCAAACCACTCCTCCCCCTGCTTTGGCCAGCCCCGCCCGCCACTGACTGCAATAGGAAAAATAACAAGCATTTGCAATGCAACAGATCTCGCATCAGGTTGAGTTAGAGTTATTGGATTTGTAATTTAAGTGGCAGCATGTGGTTGAGAAACTACAACATGTTGCTTTTAGCAGCTAATTGAGGGCGCACAATAGTTGGTGTGATAGATAAGATTACGAAATTAGCCTCTGATACAGCAGAAAAAGGGCTGGAGGGCATGTGTCTGGCCCGACTGTTTATAGCCGCGCCAGAGTGTGACTAAGCCTGGTCTACAATGGAGGGAGGAAGGGTTGGACCAGGGGGAGGGAGGGTGGGGGGGAGGAACGAAAATTTGTGTCTGAAGGCCCTACAAATTAACCTGTGATATAGTAAAAAAAAAGTGCTTTAGGGCACGTGTGCGGCCTTAAAAAGTATGTAAGGCAAAATTATTCATTAAGGGCAAATATAAAGTGCAAAAGCCTATTAGTAAATCGGTAGTATGCTACCCAGTAGGATAATGTGTGTTGCAAGATGATTATGGTAGCACTGTGGCTAGACGCAGTAACTGAACGCGTGCTATGCATATTAATGTATTGTTTTTTGGTAGCGGCTTGAAACATATACAGTGTCCGTGCATAGCAACGTTTGGCTTTGACCAGCCTTGGCACAGACTGGAGGGTGGAGAGACTGTATGGGAAGGGAAATAGGGAGTGAACAAAGGGTGAACGGAAGTCTGTATGGTAAGGCGCTATCGTGTGTTAAGGCGGTACAAATTAGCCTGTGCAACAATAAAAAAAGTGCTAAAGGGCATGTGTGTGGGCTGCAATGGTATAATTTGTGACAAAAAGTGTCTATTGCTTCTACAGTCACTAAGAAATGTCTGAGCCTTAAACATTCTTTTCTCCTGTTGCCTCCCACTATTTATTTCATTGTGTGCGTTTTATGATTCAATAAATATTTGCAAACATATCCATTTGGATTTTCTAATATAGAATGTATTTTTCTTCCATGGTTTATGCTTAGTGACATTCCACAGTAAAGGACCTCTTGTTCCTGCATAAATACTTGTACCCATGGTCCCTTATGTACCTGTGGGTTCCCTTGTCTATGAAAACACTTGCACACACTAAAGGCACTGATTGCACACACACCAAAGGCACTGACTTGCACACACACCAATGGCGCTGACATGCGCACACACCACCAAAGGCAATGATTGCACACACACCAAAGGCACTGATTGCACACACTAAATGTACTGACTTGCACACACACCACCAGAGGCACTGATTGCACACACTAAAGGTACTGACTTGCACACACACCACCAAAGGCACTGATTGCACACACACCAAAGGCACTGACTTGCACACACACCAATGACACTGACATGCGCACACACACCACCAAAGGCCCTGAATGCACACACACCAAAGGCACTGATTGCACACACTAAAGGTACTGACTTGCACAAACACCACCAAAGACACTGATT
This sequence comes from Calotriton arnoldi, assembly GCA_963921515.1. NCBI lineage: Eukaryota > Metazoa > Chordata > Amphibia > Caudata > Salamandridae > Calotriton > Calotriton arnoldi. The sequence goes on from CAWUFW010013420.1 coordinate 244,988, forward strand.
GCACTTTGCCTTACAAGCCCAACCGCAGCCCTGGAGTGTCGCCGTTCGGGCACCCGCAGAGCTCAGCATTTCACCAAGCAGTGGGATGAAAGAAGGTGCTGTGCCGCGGTCCGTACCGGCAGCCCCCGGTCTGCGCCGTGCACCGGTGCGCGGCGCAGGAGACGCGCCGGCTCTGCGCGCCTTATCAAAGAGAGTTCATTGTGGCTGGCGGAGCGGTGACTGCTGCTTGTACATGGTTGTAAACATCTCTGACAACCTCAAACACAACATTGATGGTATTAGCTTCCCACACGTTATTTGTTTTAGCAACTGACAGCGCTGCAGTATTTTGGAGCACTTGGTAATACTCACGGAATACTCCCTCACACAAACGGGAGTCAATTATGTGCCATTATCCCCTCTCCTCGCCCTCTCTGTTCGCTCACATCCCCCTTTCTCCTGCCTTTCTCCCTTCTTTCCAGCCTTCCTCCCTGCCGTCTTCAAGCGCTCTCTCATTCTTTCCTGCTTTCACGTCACTTCCAGATGACAGCTGCCTGCAGACATTGGAGCAAAGGATGCCATGTACGGCTGCCTACATTATTATCATGGTTTTTACATGCAAGTACGCACGTGCAGATTGGTAGGACAATGTTATACACCCTACGACCCAGAGTAGGCATTCACCGTTCGAGAGACGTTGGGGCCTGTCAGTGGGCCTGGGGTAGCGAGCCTCCTGCCAGGGGGTTATGCTCAGTAGTATTTAGGACACGAAGCTGTAACTCGGGGTTTCGAGAATAGTAAGTGCACCCGAGCCTCAGCAGAAGTGCAGGCTGGGGGGGCGATCTGTGCCAGGCAGTGACTGCTCGGCTTCTGCCCCTGTGGACTCAGGGCACCCTCAAAGTGCGGCCGGGGCAAAGTTTATCAGGACAGAACTTTCCCTCCGAGCACCGAGCTATCAGGGGGGGCAAACCTGCGTTTAATACCCCCTGAATATACTGCCCCTTGTACGCACCGTGAGGGGGGACAGGCTGCTCAGGCAGGCGACAATGGGGGCTCATACATTCACAAAAAAAGAAGAAATGCAAAAAATAATCACCCTGCCGAACAGAAGCCTCGACACTCCCACCGCCCTCCCCCCTTTCACTACATGCTTCTCTTTGTGAGAAACATAGTGCCATTATTGGCAACCTCTCCCACCCCCTGTCTGAGCATGCAATGAATAAATACACAAGACAACTTTTTAGGCGTGGCTGGCAAACAGAGACTGCCAGGAGGGGCAGGGGAGGCATATATGCCCTCCCCCTCACCCCCCGGCGCACAGGAAGGACGTCACGGAGGCGACCTAGCTAGAGGGCTCACAGACCCCTCCAAAGACTAGAGTGTGTGGGTGGTGCCAAGATGGCACTAAAGGGCCGCCCTGCTGAGGTGGCCCCCTGCGTGGGCCGCGGACAGCCGCACAACAACCGGCACCCGATGCTGCGAGCAGATCTGTCATTTACGGCCCTCGCTTTTTGTGTATTTAGCGGCAGATGTTAGCCCCTCGCTACGTGTTTCGGCTGCTAATGCTTGCCATTAACACACCGTCAAAAAGCTCTAACCCTAGCAAATGAAGGAGGTGCGTGGAGTTAAAGAGCCCGCGGAAGCGCACGCACATCCACGAGCACGCACGCACCCATGCACACCAAGGTGCTGTGAGCCTTGTGCCCTGCAGACAGCCACACCCAGCTGCGGGCACCACAGTCCACCGGACTGGACTCTCAGCGCCTCTCTCAGCCGCTCTCACGTGTTTCCCTCTGCAGGCTTTTGCTCCATAAAGTTGTCAACCCGCGCCAGAGCCGCAAGCAGGGAGTTTGCACACAAACCCCTGTCCCCCAGGGAACCTCTTCCCCAGGCTGCAGGAGCCGGGGGTACTTCCAGCCCCCTCCCCGCCGTTACTAACTTGCTCTGAAAACAACAAAAAATAAAAAATACATCGAAAAGAACTCTCGGTTTGGCCTCTCCAGAAGATTCTAGTTTCACTCCTGTTTCCCCCCAAAGAGAGTCTCCAAGTAATAATAATGACGATAAAAATAACAGTGTTTAAAGGTTATATTTTGTCTGCTGCTCGGGAGTCGCGCTTGGACCTTATCCGTGCAATGTATGCCTCGCACTGGCCAGCGTGCCGAAGCTGCACCGCTCAGAAGCGCATACCCCAAAACCGTGCCACTGTTGAAAAAATAACAATATTAAAAAAAGAAACCGCATACAATATTTTTCTAATTTCGTAGATGGATGATTGCCTGTTCCATTACAAACTGTACCCAACACGGATCCAAATCTTTCCATTAGGCAGATTATATCTGAGCAGCAGCCGGCGAGGCGGGATTAGTGCAACGTCAGCGGCATCTAGTGCTCGTGTGAGGAACTGCACCTTACATCGAACCAAACGCCCGCTTCTAACCTTGGTAAACTTACCGCTGCTCTGGAAAGCTGGTAAATGGAAGCAGCTGACGTAAGCGCGCCGTGCCCGCACACCATATGCGTGCAAATCTCCTGTCCGGGCGCGTGCACATCTCCTGTCCCCCTTCGGAAGAAAAATCGACGACAATAGATCTCGCCAAGCGAGCCGCGCATGCGCTGTGTCGCTAGGCGAGACCTAAAAACGGTAATACCGTTAAGTTATTATCATTTTATTTTTCCTTTTTGAATTGAATTGAATTGACACTTGTAAAGCGCATGGCTAACCGAAAGCATCCCAGCGCTGAGATCATAGCTTAGAGGACCAATCCCTTATGGAAAAAGCCAAGTCTTTAATTGTTTCCGGAACGTCAGATGTTTCGGTTCCCTCCGGAGATGTAACGGGAGGGCATTCCAGAGTCTGGAGGCATTAAGTGAGAAAAGCCTTCTGCCACTTCTGGCCTTCTTGATCCTAGGGACCACCGCCAGATGGAGTTCGTTTGAACTGAGTTTTCTGTTGGCCCTGTAGGGGCGAATCATGGCATTATTGATTAGAGGTCCGCTCCCATTCAGCGATTTATGGGCTATGCAAAGAGCCTTGAAGTCTATTCTCCCCTGTACCGGGAGCCAATGGAGAGAGCATAGTGCAGGTCTTGCTGAACAACGGTTGGGGGTGTAAGCAGCCTCGCCGCACAATTCTGTATGACCTGCAATTTTGAGATCACCTCTTTTGGGGCACCCAAATAAAGGGCATTTCCATAATCTAATCTGGACAGAATGAGGGCCTGGGTTAGCAGTGGGGCGACACTTCTCCGCCTTAGCGGAGGAGCCGCCACTCTGTATTCGGCACGCCAACATTAACTTGCACTGGCAACGGGCTTATGAGCAGGGCTTTGGGAACGGCCGCTCATTCTTTTACATTTAAGTACTATTTCGAAGGGGATATCTGAGTGTCTTTGGGTGACGTACCATCAGCAGAAGTACCGCCTTGGGAGACATACGCTACCAAAGCTGTCATCGTAGCATTACGCTTGGCAGGAGACAGATTTATGAGGTCTGTGCAGAACGTACACAGTTTAGTGTTTTGGGATCTTGGTTTCCTGTGAATCCCCGCATGGCTAATTCTACTAAGTGCTGATGAATTAACCCTGATGGCTCATGGATTTCTTAAGGTTTTCTTGTGCAATGTCTGACATCAGCTGGCTTGCTGTGTCTCGCTATTTAATGTTCACATATACATTATACACAGATTAATGATATATATACTGAAACCACATCTCCATTGAATAATTATAGGAAACAATGCAATATTGAAAGATGAGTTGTAGTGAAAAAGGCATTAAACACATGCAAACTGCATTTCACTTGGCGTTTGGTAGAAGTGAGTTCCTGTTTATTTATTTAGGGCTACTGTGAAGTACTGCATGCCACTGTTGTTAAGCTGCCCTGGAGGACTGAGGTCAGGGCAGCGGCACCATGCAGATACAAAAGCCCTAGTGATGTGTGCACCAGGGCTCAAGTGTGGTCAAGTGCTTCCATATGAATATCCACAATATTCGCCTTTGATTGAAGAAAGATGTTGAAGTCTTAACAGTAGTATTTACGTGGAGATCCTTTGCTGACCCCGCCGTATACGGAAGTCTAGAACAGTCTTATGCATATGACAATCTGGAAGGGATTGCAGACTGGCAAGAAAGCTGCCTGAAGATAGTGATGTCAAGCCATAGGGGAGTGCTGACCCCTAAGTATCTGCAGAGTGGGAAAGAACCACGTTCAAGTCGTCTCTAAGACATTTTGAGATGGATTTCTTTCTAGCGTGAGTTATGCTCGGATTGTGTTTCAAAGTATGGAGCCTTTCACATGGCGTCATGTCCCCCTCTATCCATTATTCCTCTGTATGCCTCTGCCGTCTCCCTCCTGTCCTCCATGGTCAGCCTGCTGTCCCATTTTATTTTGGCCTGTCCTGAATAACCAGCTTGCTGCCTCTGAACCCCTCCGTTCTGCATCCGTGTGCCCCGGCCCCCTCCCGCCTGCCCTTTGTGGTCTATTGTGCTGCCCATGACCATGCTGGCCTGCCTTCTGTGGTCATCTTGCTGTTCCTGCCCCTAACCCCTCCCACCTGCCTTCCATGTGTGTGCCCCTGACCTTTTCCTCCTGCCCTCCATGGTCCATTGTGCTCCCACTGCCTATGCTGGCCTGCCATCAATGTTACGCTTGCTGCCCCTGTCCATGTGTGCTTGCCCTCCATGGTCAGCTTGCTGCTCCTACCCCCCTAATAATCTAACTTCTGTCATCCACTTTTACTTCTTGCCTGTTACCAGTACTGCTACACTGCTATGGATCAGCAGAACTCTACTTCTGCCGGGCTTCACAAGCTGCCAGATCATCCTTGCCTACATTTCCCAGAGGGCTTAGTGACCTCTCTGGTGCTCCAGCTCCATTCCCTTTCCTGGATGAAGGCTGCAATTTCACATCTGTCCGACATGACTTGTGGGAGTTCAGCTGCTGCCTAATTGCAGTACCAGCTGAACCTTCAGTCTCAGGGAGCACTCCCCTCTTTATCATATGGCACAACACTTATAAACCAATGAACTTAAATCTCCAGGAACTTGCAGTTTGGAGGTAAAACATGCAATATTTGGATCACAGTGCGGTCCAGGTCTATAGTGGCATTGCATGCATATTCAACATGCCCATCGATTCTTCCTTCTCCTCATACTAGTAATTGATGAAGTGTAGCTGGCTTACTTTATGCTTGGTGGGTCTATTTAAAGGAAGGATTAAGCTGCATATAGTGTTTTCTCCCAACTGGTCTTATGCTGCTGAATGTCTATTTTTAGTGAGGTAGTAAACCCATTTATAGGACTTACCTAGCAAACTGCCCAAGCTGACTCTGCAGGGAAAAAAAAATATTGTCAGCTTACAATAGGCTTGCAGCCTGCCCGCTGCTTACCATTGCATGTACGTATATAGAATTTCTATAGTGTGGACCTAGAGAAAAGGCAGTGGAGCGCTGTAAATGGTTGCTTTATTGTCACTCTTTGATTGTGTGGGTCCTTAAACTTCTTGTGTTTGTCCCTGCCCTGGAGCAATGCCTCATTACTTGTGTCTTTCCACTGCTTACTTTTCAGGCACTATTTTTTTTTCTTTTTGACTAAGCATCCCATGAGAGTGCGTGTGTTTTCCAGCTTTCTCCCTTGTGTAAGAATCTCCCCCATCTGTTGTGATCCGTGTTGCTCTCTCTCACCCAAGTGCTTCCTCCCTGCCCCCTCTGTGATGCACTTAACCTCATGGGTTTAATCTCATGTGCCTTTCCCCCCACATTACCTTCCCTCCCATGTGCTTCACCATCTGAGCTCCATGTTGCCCTCTCTCACCCTTTGGCTTTTCTCAATCCTGTGCTTCACATTGCTGTTTGTCCATGTTGTTTGCTTTTTCCACCTGTGCTCTCAGTGTTGGAAGCCCCCACCCTCCGTGTTACTCCCTCCCCACCAATGCTGCCTCCATGTTGCTTTCACCCCCATACCCCGCCCGCCGGTGCTGCTTCCGCCGCCTCCGTGTTGCTTCTACCACCAGCTTTTTATTCCTCCTCAGCCATGCTTCACAGCTGTGGGGATGCTGTACAACATCGCTAAAACCATTGGGAAAGCCAATAGGCCCCAAAAGTGAGACCTATTAGCATTGTTATTGCTTGTTACTGTCTGTTAATGAGACACACTGACCAGGATATGTAACCCTGAACAAAATCCCTTTTAGACTCTGTATCGCTATCCTTTTCTCCAACAGCAAAACTTGCTAAGGACGCTGGTTGCTCATTAGGCCCTGTATTTTTTGGAGGAACTGATTTATGTTTTCAAACCAGTTATTTCTTCATTTCTGAAGAATGAGTACAGCGAAGGGACAGTCAAACTGGAGCATGGGAGGCACCTATACTTATTCTTAAGCAAATCCTTCATTCATTTATGTGATGTGAGATACAGGATGGGGGAAGGAAAGAGGGACCAGAAAGAGTAGTATCATAAGTGTGGCCATGGAAGTGGGAATTCAAGAAGGTTGCAGTAATGGACGCAGAACGTAAAGTGATGCTTCATCTGTTTGTTATCTGCAGGCCTCAAGATTGAAGCACAACTCAGCCTGTCTGAGGCTGATAAATTAATTACCAATAAACTAGTTAACAGTAATTATTTACAGAGCTTAGAAATGGCCAAGCATTTGGCATGAAGGGATATATTTAATAACAAGCAATGGCCATGACAATAGTTCTCACCTTAATAATGCGAGTACAGGGCTGTTGGCTATGTTAATAATGTATTTTTTTTTAAACCTAATAGAAATTACATTAAAATACTGGAGGGAAGGCCAACACGTATTTTATGGTATGTCAAAAAAGGTACATTGGGATCAATGTTTCAAATCTTTATAAATGACATTTTTTATTTTTCAAATACTTTTCACTCAGGAATCTCTTAACAGAATTTAAAGAGAATAAGAAAGTGTTAGAATGCAAAGGGAAATGTTTGCTAAGACTTAATTTGCGTTTCACAGGATTCAGCCATCTTATCCTCTGTAGTTACAGATTTATGGGCCTCAAGAAGAAGTGTCATACTAATTGCATCTTCTGCCTCAGACACCCAGCTGAGTGAGTGGAGCAGTGGCCCTTCCCCCAGCACCATAGAAGCTTTGTGTGCCAAAGCTTTTGTTTCCATTCAATATTTGAAATGCAGGAAATAAAACTAAACCAACCCTTAAAGTCTGCTCTTCACCCATACCCTAGTAAAAATGTTTCCGTTACTGTGCTTTTACAGATAAACTGGGAGGAGTGGGGAGCAGCACAGTACAGGGGAGATGGGTATTTGAAGGGGGAAGCAGCCCATGAGGAACAAAGCTAGAAAACACATGCACTCTCATGGAATACGTAATAAAAAAAGAACAAAGTAGTTCCCTTGATGTGAACAGTGGACGGATACAAGAAAGTCAATCAAAAGGATCGTAAAGAGGACGTACAAACACACGAAGAGGAAGGCATGCCACTGAATAACATTCAAGCAAATTAGAATGACAATAAAGCGAACCAAAGGTAAGCAATCCGCGGGCTGTAAGCCCACTGTAAGTTCACAAAGGTCTTTGCAGCCAGATAGTCTGACTGTCTGGCTGGACAGACCCAACAAATTGCTGTTTAGCATTTTTATAAAAACAGCTAGAAGTATCCATATAATGACTTTGCAGTAAAGCACACGAGTGCATATTTGCATACCTCAGCTTCCGGTGGTTCCAAAAGGATCTTCTCAGACAGCAAGAACGATACTAGTTCAACCCAAAAAAATCTATGGGTATTGCTACATATGTGAAAAGAATATTCAACAGCACATCTGCTTCAAAGAGCATAAGAGAAACTAAAAGCAGAATAAATAATAACGACCCTGAAGTGCAAAATGTTTTGCTGTCCTAAAGCCTGAGGTGCTCAAAATTGCAAGCCTTGAAACCGTTATATAAATTGTATGTACTAAAGGTATTTTGTTGGTCGCAAATTTATTTGTGACTTGCGATAAACATTGAGTGACTCGCTCCATGCAATTTTCAAGGAAGAGGGGTGTAAAAAGGAACTTTCCCACTCATGCATTTAGAAAGAAATGCATAATTCGCTTGTCACCAACTGGATGCCAAACCCTCAAAGGCTGTGGAATCCATACATAAAGTGGAAGACGACGTCCATGACGGACCCCTTCCACTTTGTGAATGCAGCCTTGCAGCTTCGGAGGAAGCAGACAGCGGACCAGGGAACCACTGCATGCCCCCCTGGATGTACATTATACTGTTTTATTTTTTAATTGCAATGTTGGCATTTAATAAAAGTGAATCCAGGGATGAAGGTCTCCTGTTCATTGTAGGCCTTCATCCTGGCAATCACAGTCATTCAGCAGGTTTTAGAAACAAAATACCTGCCATATTTATATCAATAGGCCAGGGATTCACTGAGTCCTTATGAAATGTACTTTTGCCCTGTGAAACATTCTTGGGTAGTATCACAGATGATACAGATAGTACTAAAAGAGAACAGCATTTAAAATGTTATTAATTAAATAGTGTTAGAGTATGGACTTAGGGGCACATGCATCAAGGTAGGCTTTTGCGATTCCTTAATTGCGATTATTAAGGAATCGCAATTAAGGAATCGCAAAAGCCTATGCATGTAGGAATCGCTATAAAAATAGCGATTCCTAAACATTCCTTAATTGCGACTCGCAAATTGCGACTCGCAATTAAGGAATGCCGTCCCATTCATTCCTATGGGCCTACAGGCCCATAGGAATGAATTGGAGATTGCATGCGCAATTTGCGAGTACCAGTAGGTACTCGCAAATTGCTCATGCAATTTCAAGGGTGCAAGGGTGTCAAAATGACACCCTGTTGCACCCCTGAAATTGCGATGTGCACCCATGTTAGTGCACACACATGCCCCAAGGGCATGTGTGTGTGTAACCTAAAACTTTAAAAAATGCATTTTAGTGCATTTTTCAAAGTTTTTGCAAATTACAGACAAGTTTGATTTGTCTGTAATTTGCGGTCCCAAATAGCGAAATCGCTATTTGAAAGTGCTTCTAGCATTGCATTTAAGGAATCGCAAATTGCGATTCCTTAAATGCAATCGCAATTTAGGAATTCGCAAATAATTGCGAATTCTTAAATTGCGCATAGGAAACACTTTCATGCATCTCCAAAGGCCAATTTGCGATCGCAAACGGTCAATTTTTGCGAATCGCACCGTTTGCGATCGCAAAAACCTTTGATGCATGTGCCCCTTAGCCACACATAATAGCCAAGAGCAGTACAGTGCCTAATTTGAGCTGGTGGTTGATAATGTTCACCACTGTCATGTATAGAAGTAGTTTAGAGCAGACCCCTTGAATCAATTCGGTAAACCTGGAAAAACCCTTAGTTGATGCATCAGTTATGATTCTAGCAAGGTTTCAGAATGTGACTGTATGTGTGTAGTTTGTGTTTTGCCTGCCTGCTGGAGTGTTGACTGACGTTAAGGGAAGCTTGACAGTGCTCATCACCCAAAAGAAATAGAGCTAAAAGCAGAAATTAGCAGCCAGGGACACAATATGGGAAATGAAGGCAAGAGCCGCATTTAACAGAATAGGAGGTGACAGAACTGTTCTCATGGCCTGGTCCCAAAGTTAAAGTAAAAATAAAGCAAAGTGTCTTCTTTTGGGTAGGGACCAGAGGTGGAATGTGCTCCTCTTTGAACAGGACTACCAGCATGAACCAAGGGAGAAGTTGCAATCATTACTCCAGAATACATCCGGTGGTGTCCCAGTATCATTTGGAGAGAGCATCCTTTAAGTGGAATGGCTGCACTCTGACTTGCATCTTGATGAGCTCTTCTACTGCTGAGTGACCGGTGCTTCTCCGACTGCCTTGTCACTGAGATCTTATGTGACTCCGAGTGTTTCAGAGGCTGCCTCAATGGAGCTGGGGGCCTTTGTGGGTGCGGGCTGTCCGAGGGGGTGGTGCAAAGAGCAGGGAGAGGAGGGTCAAGAGAGGGGTACTGATACAGCGCAGTGATATTCTGAAAATTGTAGGGGTACATTATATCCGTGAGTAGTCCGTACCCGCATATATTCTCATATGTGCGTTAACCATAGTTAGAATTTGTGTTGTAATAATTAGTGGTAAATGAAATGTTAAGATGAGTTGTGCCATTCAAGAAACGTAAAGTGGCGTTTAGTGGGAAATGCGTAACTTTCAATGTTCATTTCAAATGTTTAATGATGTAGCTTAGAGGAAATGTAATGTATTAGATTTAAACATGCATCATGTCGAAGTTGCACACGCATAGGTAACTAATTGCGTTTAACAATGATGAAGTGTAGTGCTTATGATCGTGATACTAATGAGTGTTTAAGTTGATGTTAAAGGCCTGGAAGGAGTATTTACTCTTTCGTGCTAAGAAAGGCCTATTCGTTTCCTTATGTTAGTTGTTTTATGTAGGCCTGAAATGTATTTTCCCCTGGTGAGGCTCTCATTTGGAGATGGTCAGCGAAATACATGTGCGTGCAAGGTTGTTTCGTTCTCATGCTTCTGTTGCAGGTGCAAGGACATCGTCTTCGTTAGTTAGAATAATGCTTTTGTTTTAGGAGTTAGGTATGGAGGAGATCCGCTACAGAGTATCCAGGAATGCTGATAATTGGAAGTTGTGCTGAAGAAGCCTGAGACCCAAGGACACTTCAACCGTCGTTGGACCGAGTTCAAGTTTTGGTGGAAAGTTACCTACGAGAGGTGCCTGGCCAGGAGAGGTGTTACCTGGGCGGGCCTATCGAATGTTCATTTTGTATTAGGGACAGTGCCCCGAGGGATAAGTTGGCAGTCAGCAGAGAGAGCAGATTGAGCAGGAGCAGATTGAGGAGAGGTAGAGTGAGCAGAGAGGGTAGAAGGAAGGGATCAATTCTTAGGATGAAGACTTAGATTGTCTTTTACCACGTGAGTGCACTTCTGAGGAAGTCTTCACGAGCTGACACTTTCTTGATCTTGCTTGGGTAATGTTAAGTAGAGATGCCCCTTTAGAATAGTGTAGGGACAGTTTAATGGATTTCTTTCACAGATACTAATGAAGACTAATATAGATGTTGGTGCAGTTATTGCTTGTTTAGTATTTCTGGAATTGCTCATTCTCTTTCTGCTGTATCGGATTAGATTGGTTCGTAGGATGGACTTTGATTTAGTGCCTTTGTATTTTTGCAACCTCGTTTTGAGGTGTTTGTATGTTCAGCTATTTTTGGTTCTGTAATAAACCCCCTAAACTTGGAATTCGGAGTCAGTAATCCTTTTCGAGTTTTCTTAAATTGATACATGCTAGCATGTTATGAATATATTGTTTCTCCCCTTTACACTTCTCAGCAGGTAATAAAAGATCCAGTCGACCGAGGGTTCCCAGTAAATTATTACAGTGGAATCCGGCTTTATCAGTTGGTAGCGAGAGTATGGTTACCTCTGTAGTAAGGGGAGAAGTAAAGAAGGGTAGTCATTGAATCCCCATAGAGCCCAAGTGATGGTTATCCAGTGGATTGTGAGCGGAGGGCGACGGTGTTTGATGGAAACCGACGGCGAGTGATGGTGCGGCGGAAACAGCAGTTCGTGGTGGAGTGAGTATGAACAGGGATGTGTGTCTGTTAGATTGCGGTGTTGTTTTGATTGTGTGATGTCTTGGGGAGTTGGAATGAGAGTTGAGTGATCGTGGTTTCGGGCCGAACGCGTGCGGTCCATGAGATTTGATTATTGATATCCCGGGATAAGAGATTGTAGTGTAGAAAACACCCAGAGTTGAAATTGTCTGACCAGAGATTGTGGGAGTCATGAGACGTCGTTGACTAACCCATCGGTGATAGGGAAACGCGTGTGTGAGTGCGTGAGTAACCGACGCAGGTCGTGGGTCACTGCATGTGGAACATTGAGTGATTGGATCCTATCGATTAAGTATACGACTGTCCGGCCCTTCGTGGGCAGATAGTCTGGGGCAGTTGTCCGGTCGTTCGTGGACAGACGGTTGCCCGAGTTGAAGTCGACAATTAAGAGACTGTCCGGTTGTTTGGTGGACAGACAGTCAGAGAAGTGACTGTTTGGTCGTTTGGTGGACAAAAAGTTATTTCAGAGCATGAGTGAGACGCGTGAGTGTGCGAGAGATGAATTGTAAAGGAGGGGAACTGCTGCATGAGGAGGAAGAGTGACGTCAGAGAGTGTCGCGCTGTGATAGGTCGGTTGGTGTGAAGCCGCGCTGGTATTGGTGGATTTGTCATCAGGAAGTCGAGTGAAAATAAGCGAAGAAAACGTTGATTTCATCATGAAATGTTTTAAAGTTTTACGAGATATGTGTAGAGGAGACAGACGAGTGGTTACTCGAGGAGGAGAAGAAGCTCCACCCGAGGATACCCCAGCCCATTATATGGCTACGAATGTGGGATTGCATACTATAATTTGGCTCGAAAATTGGCACAAAATGACTGAACATGAGGGAGAATTGACTTTTCCGCATTATGGCACTTTCAGGTTGGAAGTGTTGTACCAATTGAAAATGGTGATGTCCTCATTGCGACCTTTACCCTGACCAACACAGTTTGAGGCGCTACATGCATGGATAAGAGCAGCACACAATAGGAAAAGAGACCGAAGCCAGGAAAGGGTGAAGAAGTCAATTAGGGCATTTCAAGATGCGCGATGGGCCGCATTGGAGAAGAGATGGAGGGTGGAAACTATTGAAGGGGATAGGCTATTCCCGTTGATGATAAAAGTAGGAGAGGCTCAGAAGAAGTGGGGTGAGGAAGACGATAGCGACAGAGATGACAGTTTGCTAGATAGACTGCTATCAGAAAGACCACCTCCATATAATCCAGATTCCGAAGAGGGAAAGGCAGTATCAACAGAGGGAATTGGAGAATCGCAGACTCAACCTAGTGTGAGAGTAGTCGGAAGAATATCAACTCGAACAGAAGGGATGGGAACACACACACCAGCAAGTATTGAAGCTAACGGAGTTACAGTTGTTACAAGGCTACCGGATGCTCTTACTGTACCGGTTACCATTGGCCCCATAGTGTCAGTATATGACCCAGATCAGACAGAAAATGGAAGTCTAGCACGGTCAGTGGCAGGAGAAGGGACTGGCTCAGGAGGGAGTGGCATAGTGAGTGGAATAGGTCACCCTCCGAGGCCCATAGAACCAAGATTGAGTACGCCTTTACCAGCCACTGCAGACTCTTCTAGGGAACAGGGAGACGTAAGTACGGCGAGACCAAGGTCTTTAGCTGATTCAAGATCTGATATAAGGATGTGGGAACCACCAGTGAGAAACCATAATGATAGGATGACAGGAGAATGGGATCGAGGGAATTCAGGAAGCCGACCAGTCCTAGAGAATATAGTGGAAGGGAACCGATGTGGGGATCAGAGTAGTGAGAATGGAGAATCAAGTGGTGCATCAAGTCGAGGAATGCTTAAAACTGCTATAAGAGCAAAGATGCTGGATGTGATGAGATTAAAAGCTGAGGTAGATGAGATAATTAGTGGGAATCTGCCATTGGAAAGGATAGGGCTTTATGGACCAGACGAGTTGCTGTTTGTAGCAAAAGATGTAACTCGCAAGGCGAGATCAGCGCATTAGGAATTAACAGATTTGGCAAAAAGACACGAGGTGGATCTGTCCAAAACTAAGATGTTGCAGGGAAGCCACAGGTTGCAGTACAGTGACCAGGAACTGGAAGAGAAGAGAGTGATAGGGCTATAAACTCACATTCGAGAATTGATTGTAGGGATACGTGCATGGAGCATGCTTGACAAGTGGGAAGAAAGATGGTCCAAAAAGAAGGCCACTAAAAAGAGTATAGGAGAGACACCGCCTCCAGGAGGGGGGGATGACAGGAGTAGGGAATTTTCCTTTGCAAGAGGTACAAAACGGAGGGTATGTGCATGTGCCTTGGAGTAGAGGTGATTTGGCAGCGTTTACGAACGAATTTCCTCGGCTGAGGGAGAAGCCTGTCGAGTGGTACAGGCAGGTTGATCGATTTGTTCAAATCTCGAAGGTGTTGTGGGTAGACTTGAATACACTGTTTGATATTGTAGTACCAAGTGATTTGTGGGCAGCTTGTAAAGTTGCAGTTGATTGGCCAACTTCCGAACCAGACAGGGATTTGGTTACCAATGGTCCTTCACCAATTGTTATGAAGAAATTTGAGCAAGTAATTACATGGCTGAAATCCAAAATCTCACCACAAGACATTGATTGGGTTAAGATAGATCGAACTGTTCAGGAACCAAAAGAGTCCGTACATGAATATTATGGGAGGCTCTTACAAGCCATTAAGCAGTACAGTGGACTAGACACGTTAGACCCCAAAGTCATGGGACAGTTTGTTTCCAAGTTCGTCTTGGGTCTGAGATCAGAAATCAGCTTCATGATTCAGCAGCATTTGATCTGCTGGCAGAACAAGTCAGTGGACGAGATACTGCGGTACGCCCGGTACTGCAGCGATGAAGTGGACTCGAAACACAGGAAGCTTAAGGATAAGCTAATGTTAGTCCAGATGCAAAATGCTGACAGGGAAGTTCAGGCACAGCCAAGTGGAGGGACATTAGGGAGAAGACAGGGAAACAATCAAGGAGGGACCCAGAATGTGCAGGGTCCGGGAAGGGGGAAACCTATAGACCCTAAGACAGGGATGGATGTGGCAACATTGAAAAAGACAACTGCGTGTCACTTTTGTCACAAGATCGGGCATTGGAAACGCGAGTGTAGATCGAATCCAGCGAACCAAGTGCAACAAGAGGGGGAGACGGTGCAGGTATCTGAGGTCGTCAGTACAGTGAGGAGACCCAGGTCCATGCAAGGGGGGACATTGTGCCCGCAGGTGCAAGTTCCGCAACCACCGAGAATTCCACAGGGAAATCGAACATACCAGCAGATGCCCATTTTCGAGGATTATGATGATTACAGCTCAGACCCGTTGGCATGACGGTGCCTGAGGGGGGAGGAAGACTGCACTCTTAGGGCAGTCTTAGAGGTAGACCAGAGGGGACCGTTTGTTGAGGCGGATGTTGACGGTCATTCCACCACCTTTTTGGTTGATACTGGTGCTACCCGCTCTACTGTAAGATCTGCAGTAGTTCCCAACCTACCCCTCTCGGGACAATCAATCCAAGTAGTAGGAGTGGCAAATAAGAAAATGAATAGCCCATTGACCGAGCCGATTCCTGTGAGAATAGGAACTTTCCGAGATCGACACCAATTTGTAGTGTGCAACTCAAGTCCAGTCTGTTTGCTAGGACGTGACCTGTTGTGCAAATTGAATTGTACCATCTATTGCACCCCAAAGGGAGTGGAGTTACAGACAAATGATGATGATGCCACCTTCAAGGTTGCAAATCAGCATTTCTGCATAGAGATGTATCCTATGTTAACAGTGGAAGAGCTTTCATTTGACCTAAGATACTCAGTTTCATTGGATGTGTGGGACTTTACAGGAGAGGAGATTGGATTGATCAGAGGTGTTGAGCCAGTTAAGATCCAGGTCAAGCAAAATGCTGAGTTTCACCTCAGTATAATCTGTCACCTGAAACGATCACAGGGATAAAGCCTGTAATCGAATCCATGATTCAGCAGGGAATTCTGAAGGAAATAATGGGCAGTCCATGCAACTCACCCATTATGGGATTGCAGAAACCAAGTGGGAAATTCAGAATCGTGCAAGACCTGCAAAAGGTCAATGCGATTGTGGTTCCGTGTTGTCCAATGGTACCGAATCCATCAGTGATTTTATTCCAGATTCCATGTGAAGCCGAGTGGTTCACATTGATTGACCTGTGCCAAGCATTCTTTTCGATACCGTTGCACGAGGAGAGCCAATTTTTGTTTGCTTTACGTCTGGAAGATCGTGTGCTAACGTGGTGTCGTATCCCTCAAGGGTATACAGAGAGTCCATCAATCTTTAATCAGATCTTGAAAAAGAATCTTGAGAGTCTTGTACTGTCGCAGAATTCTGTTCTCGTGCAGTACATCGACGATCTCCTCATCGTGTCAGAAACGGAGGATGCTTGTAGGATTGACACGATTACCTTACTGAATCATTTAGGGGAGAATGGACATAAGGTGTCCCCAAACAAGTTGCAGTACTGTATGAGTGAGGTTCAGTACTTAGGCCATCGAATTGAGAAAGACAAAAGAAAAGTGTCACCAGATCGAATTGAGGCGATCATGAACATGACTGTGCCCACCACTCAGAAGGAAGTCAGAATGTTCTTGGGAATGGTTGGTTACTGTCTCCAATGGATTCTCAACTTTTCAATGAAGGCGAAGCCTCTGCAGAGGCTGACGCATAAGGATGTGAGTGATCCGGTACCATGGGACAATGACTGTCTGATTGCGTTCTTGGAGTTTAGAGAAGGCTTATGTCGTGCTCCGGCTCTGGGAATGCTTGACTACAACAAGTCCTTTTCATTGTTCTGTTATGATCGAGAAGGTTGTGCATTGTCAGTCCTGACTCAGAGTCATGGAGGTGTCCGTAGACCAGTTGCCTACTTTTCAGCTACTTTAGATCCAGTAGCTTCAGCGTTGCCCGGATGTCTCAAATCCGTTGCTGCAACAGGTGTCAGCATTGAAAGGTGTGAAAGCATCGTTATGGGTCACCCACTTACGGTATATGTTCCGCATTCTGTTGAATTGTTGATGACAAGGACTAAAACACAGCACCTGACGAACAATAGACTCACACGCTACGAGCAGGTCATACTTGCCGCGGAAAATGTGACTCTGAAAAGGTGTTCTGTTTTAAATCCTGCTACATTGATACCATTGCCAAATGCAGATGATGAAGATTGTGAAGAACATGACTGTCTTGATGTGACTGAACTTTGCACCAAACCAAGACCCGACATTGTTGATGAACCTCTGTCTGACCCTGATGAAATTTTCTTTGTCGATGGTTCATGTCTCAGAGACAATGTGGGTCATTTGAAAGCAGCGTTTGCTGTATGTACCATTACTGGAGTGGTTGAAGCTGGTTGCCTAGAAGGAGTATACTCTGCACAAGTGGCCGAGATCATTGCCTTGACTCGCGCCTGTTTGGCAGCTGATCAGATCCGAATCACCATCTACACCGACAGCCAGAATGGGTTCGGTGTGGTTCATGTCTTCGGACAGCTATGGTCTCAGAGGGGTTTCTTGACATCATCTGGATCTCCTATCAGAAATGGAGAATATGTAAGATAACTGTTAGAAGCATTGCAATGTCCCAGAGAGATAGCAGTGGTAAAGTGCGCTGCACATGGGAGGGGGACGGATTTTGTCTCAATCGGAAATAAGTACGCAGACGGAATTGCACGTTTTTGCGCTGAACAAGGCTGCATATTTACTGGAGATTACACTGGAGAGAGCCAAGAGGGAACCGAGCTCAACATGATGTTAGCCACGGCAGACACTTGGGAGGAACTCAAGAGCCTGCAGGAAGAAGCTTCAGGTCAGGAAAGGGATGTATGGATCAGGTCAGGATGTGAGAAGGGAGATGTTGGAATTTGGGTTTCAAGTGATGGTCGAGCAGTGTTACCAGATGACCTATTGGGCCCGATGGCAAGGCAAATTCATGGTGCTGTACTTCTAGGGAGAGATGCGATGGTGCGAGTGTTCAGACAAACGTGGTACAATCCACGGTTTTGTGCGTTTGCTGAAGCAGTGTGTCATAGGTGTGTTACCTGCCAACAAATGAATGCTGGAAAGAAAACTGTGGTTGCACTGAGTCACATTGGGAGGTCAGGAGGACCTTTCAACAGGATACAGCTTGATTTTATCGAAATGCCTAGGTGCAACGGACTGAGGTACATTTTAGTGGTGGTATGTGTCTTTTCACGATGGGTGGAAGCTTACCCAACACGAAGGTGTGACACTCTTACAGTAGCCAAGCTATTGTTGAGAGAGTTGATTCCCAGGTTCGGTTTTCCAGCTTCATTGGAGTCAGATAGAGGAACAGTCCACAGTCCACAGTGAGATCATGAAATTGCTTTGCGTTGCTTTAAATGTTGATCAGAGACTTCATTGTAGCTATCGACCAGAGGCTTCTAGGATAGTGGAGCAGATTAATGGAACTTTGAAAGCACGGATGGCAAAAGTGTGTTCGTCTACATCTCTGAAGTGGCCTGATGCGTTGCCTCTAGTGTTGATGAGTGTTCGCAGTGTCCCAGATAAGAGGACCGGTCTTTCCCCGCACAATATCATTAAGGGGAGGGCGATGCGATTGCCAGCAATACCATATTCAGCCTTGATAAACATCACTGATGACTTAATCCTTGATTACTGCAAAGGACTAGCTGATGTGGTCCGTTCTATGTCTCAGCAGGTGGAAGCTGCTGCTGTTCCGGCTTCAAGGGATCTCTGCCACGACTTGTGCCCGGGTGATTGGGTGCTTGTTCGAAAGCATGTGAGGAAGAGCTGTTTGGATGCTTGGTGGCGAGGCCCTTACCAGGTGATACTGGTAACGAACACAGCGGTGAAGTGCGGAGGGTTGCCAAACTGGATACACGCTTCCCACACCCGCCGAGTTTCAGAACCCTTGGAAGAAACAGCTCCTCTCGAGAATGAAAATCCAGCTGTGGTGACAGGGCCACGAGAGAGGACAAGCCAAGCTGTGAGGGTTGCTGACGAAGCTGGTTGCTCACCAGATCAGGCTGAGGAGGGTTACGCTACACACAACCCAGGTATTGACTCTGAGGAAGAAGGTAACGTTGCGGGTAATATAGAGTCAGACTCAGCCGAAGGAAGTGGTGCGCAGAGGGTTCGAGAGAAAAGCAAAAGGGCTAACCGAACAGAAGATTCGTGGCCTGAGAGACAGAGAAGGCTGAATCTGAGGTTGGCTCGGGAAAGAGATCTCGCCCCTGTGTCCGAGACATCTGAATCGGAAGTAAGTGAAGAAGAACAAGACGTAGGAGGTCCGAGAAGGTCGAGAAGGACAAAAGTGCCTTGCCAGAGATACGCTGCCCCGGAGTGGACTTACGCAGTAACTGATGCTGGGAGTAGTGAGTTCCGGGAGGCTGAGGTCTATGCAAGTGGTCAGCAGGAATCCTCTACTGAAAATTGATGTGGGACTGATAGTTCCAGGACTTGAAGTTGAAGGAGTGTTGACAATAACGGTCCCAGAACCTCCGACCTTGAGCAGGGTGCGAATTCTGATATTGCATAAATTAGTTTTCCCTACCTTTGGATTTGAAGCATCACCTCATGAACTGGTTGATGTTCGTCTTGAAATTTTGCATCATGTTTTAGCTGCGATTGGACCTGAACTTATCATAGATTGCGAATGAACTGTGTGTTGTAAATAGGCGTTTCCAAGAAGATAACCTAGGCCCGAGTGGGAGAAGAATAAAATTAGGGCTTTTTCAATAGAAGAAGAAAGAGGGCTAGGGAAGACTTTTCGGACTGTGTAGATAAAACCCGGAAAAACTGAACTTTGAACGAATTTCCAGGATTCCAATGAACTTTGCTTGAACTTTTGAGCAGCAAATCGAGGTGGAAAGAAGAGACTTCTGTGTATCCTCTAATTTGAACTACTGTGACAAGAGAAGATGGAGTCTGGAAATCTGAACCGTAGGTCCAAGTGTGTGATAGGTACTTCCATAGTGGGAGTGATAGTGTTAATAGCTATATTCATTATAGTGTCAGTTATTATTTCACATGAGTAAGAAGTCGTAGCGGTGAAAGGGACACCTACACCCAGTACTTCTAGCAAGAAAGAGGACACCATAGGAGCTGAAAAGGCTATGCTAGATCAAAATAATCGTAGATTGCATGTAGATTTGTCTAGGAGTGATTTCAGGCTTAATGCGTATGCCAAGCTGCTATATGAATATATTGAAACGATGGATGTGAGTGACTGCTATGTGTGTATGCAATTGCCTGCAGCAGTGGATGAGGGCATTAGATATCATCATCTTCCGTTGACTTATGGGATTTCGTGTAGTTTATTGCTTAGCATGTTTTATAGGAGAGGTCATTGTGAATACTTCTTTTCCAATTATGATGCAGTGCTTTCAGAGGTTCCAGCATATAAGCACCTGAACAAGTATGATTATTACAAGCAGGAGGATAGAATTGGAAAGTATTTCATACCAACTCTAACGTTAGATACAGCTTATGCACATAGACAAAACCTAACATGCTCATTAACAGAAATAGAAAAGAAATTTGTAGATCAAGTGGAGGATATATATAGACAACTAACACAAACACGTGACACTGGAGATAGTCCATTAGATTGGACAAAGGAGGAGTTAGCTCACAGAGCGAAAGGGAGCTATGGCCCTATAGCATTAGATCTGGTGCAAAAAGGGAAACTGTGTGTGAAACGTGTCCAAACCTATTATGACAAGGTTTACGTGGGACAAAGTGCATGTGATCACGTTTTCACCATGGAAGAGTCAGCGAAGAACTTTTTGCAGGGTCCGGTACAAGTGGTGCCAACAGTATATTTTGTTTGTGGGAAAAATGCGTATGTGAGATTGCCTGCCAATTGGTATGGTACTTGTTATTTGGCAGCTGTTTTCCCCAAGATTTACCATGTAGAGGAGCTAGGACTCCTAGAAGGAGGAATACATTCCAGGGCAAGGAGAGATGCAAGTGCAGGAGGAGTGATTGGAGACATTTTTGGAGCTGTGATACCAAGTCTGGGAGTGATTTTGAATGATGTGAAGATTAGAAAGCTGGTGACTGCTGTGGACAAATTGTCAACGAATACAGGTAAATCACTATTACTTGTTGATGGAGAGATGTTGTCGATAAGGACAATGGTGATGCAGAACCGTCTTGCTTTGGATGTCTTATTGGCAAAAGAGGGTGGAGTGCTGAAAGTGCTGAGAGTGCTGAAAGTGCATGAGTGCTGTACTTATATACCAGATAATAGTAAAGATCTGAAGAAGTATATAAGTAACATCACTGAGATCCATCATGAGATCCAGGATCTGACTGAAGAGGATGTTTGGGAGAAAGTTGGAAAGGGATTTGGTAGAGTGGGGAGTTGGTTTGCGAGCTTGGGAAAAGGTATTCTTGGTTACATTTTGAGACCTATCATTATAATCGTGGTCTGTGGGATTTGCCTGTGGGGGTTTGTGAGGGCTTATCAGTGGTACAGGGCGAATCAAGTTGAAAGATCCTTTAGGGAGAGGGAGGTAAGGATGTCTAGACTGCAGGACAGTCATTATGAGAATATCAAGAATCTGGAAAGGTTCCGACAGGGAAGATTGGCTACAAGCTCTGTTTAGGTCGGTTCTTTCTCCAGGGAGTTGTGATTTTGTTGATGACACTAGTCATCAGAGGGGGAACTGATAGAGTGCAGTGATATTCTGAAAATTGTAGGGGTACATTATATCCGTGAGTAGTCCGTACCCGCATATATTCTCATGTGTGCGTTAACCATAGTTAGAATTCGTGTTGTAATAATTAGTGGTAAATGAAATGTTAAGATGAGTTGTGCCATTCAAGAAACGTAAAGTGACGTTTAGTGGGAAATGCGTAACTTTCAATGTTCATTTCAAATGTTTAATGATGTAGCTTAGAGGAAATGTAATGTATTAGATTTAAACGTGCATCATGCCGAAGTTGCACACGCATAGGTAACTAATTGCGTTTAACAATGATGAAGTGTGGTGCTTATGATCGTGATACTAATGAGTGTTTAAGTTGATGTTAAAGGCCTGGATGGAGTATTTACTCTTTCGTGCTAAGAAAGGCCTATTTGTTTCCTTATGTTAGTTGGTTTATGTAGGCCTGAAATGTATTTTCCCCTGGTGAGGCTCTCATTTGGAGATGGACAGCGAAATTCATGTGCGTGCAAGGTTGTTTCGTTCTCATGCTTCTGTTGCAGGTGCAAGGACATCGTCTTCGTTAGTTAGAATAATGCTTTTGTTTTAGGAGTTAGGTATGGAGGAGATCCGCTACAGAGTATCCAGGAATGCTGATAATTGGAAGTTGTGCTGAAGAAGCCTGAGACCCAAGGACACTTCAACCGTCGTTGGTCCGAGTTCAAGTTTTGGTGGAAAGTTACCTACGAGAGGTGCCTGGCCAGGAGAGGTATTACCTGGGCGGGCCTATCGAATGTCCATTTTGTATTAGGGACAGTGCCCCGAGGGATGAGTTGGCAGTCAGCAGAGAGAGCAGATTGAGCAGGAGCAGATTGAGGAGAGGTAGAGTGAGCAGAGAGGGTAGAAGGAAGGGATCAATTCTTAGGATGAAGACTTAGATTGTCTTTTACCACGTGAGTGCACTTCTGAGGAAGTCTTCACGAGCTGACACTTTCTTGATCTTGCTTGGGTAATGTTAAGTAGAGATGCCCCTTTAGAATAGTGTAGGGACAGTTTAATGGATTTCTTTCACAGATACTAATGAAGACTAATATAGATGTTGGTGCAGTTATTGCTTGTTTAGTATTTCTGGAATTGCTCATTCTCTTTATGCTATATCGGATTAGATTGGTTCGTAGGATGGACTTTGTATTAGTGCCTTTGTATTTTTGCAACCTCGTTCTGAGGTGTTTGTATGTTCAGCTATTTTTGGTTCTGTAATAAACCCCCTAAACTTGGAATTCGGAGTCAGTGATCCTTTTCGAGTTTTACTTAAATTGATACATGCTAGCATGTTATGAATATATTGTTTCTCCCCTTTACACTTTTCAGCAGGTAATAAAAGATCCAGTCGACCTAGGGTTCCCAGTAAATTATTACAGTGGAATCCGGCTTTATCAGTACCTTATGAGTGACTAGCTGACAAGATCTCTTTGCCTCCCAATTGTTTGGTCCCAGAATAACCTTACTCTGTCTATCCTCATGTCTTTCACTGCCCTTTTTCTTGACAGACCCCTCCTGTCCTCTGCCTCCATCCGCCAATCCCCTCTTCTCCTGTTTACTGCATCTTGGCCTTTGCTGTTTTGTAAACCTTTATGACCCTCTCCTGTTTGTCTCCCTGGTCCCCTTCACCCGCCTCCCGGAGACCTCTTTGGGTCTGCTGCAGTCATTCCTCCTGCTCTCCTCTCTCCATCTTCTGTGTAGATCACCCATCTGCAAAACCTACCAATAAGGGCTTCCATGGGAAGGACATTCTGTCAGTAGCATCCATATGCAGAACCTCCTGTCAGGTTCCCCCATGTGCAAGACCTCCAGTAAAAGGCAATCATGAGCATGAACCCCCTTGAGAGTAACATCTGTGAAATCATACCCACATCTAGTGCCCGGAACATGGCTTCATGAGCAGGGAGCTGGTACTTTTTTTTTTTTTTAAACACAATTTTATTGAATTTTCATATTTCTTAATACATTCATATCCCATAATTTGGCAATGGAGTATATAGTGTTGAAATAGCAATCCGTTATACAACTGAGGCAACTAGGTAGTGAGTTAACATATAGTGTCTTACATATAATCAATCAATCAATCTGGGAATTGTAAGCGCGCTACTCACCCGTGAGGGTCTCAAGGCGCTGGGGGGGAAGGGGAGGGGCGCAGATCTGTTTAGCCGAAGAGCCAGGTCTTGAGGGTCTTCCTGAAGGTGTTCAGGGAGGGGGCGCGTCTGATGTCTGCCGGTAGCTCGTTCCAGGTCTTGGCTGCAATGTGAGAGAAGGATCTTCCGCCTGCTCTGGCTCTGTGGATGCGCGGGGTTTCGGCCAGTGGGAGGTTGGAAGATCGGAGGTTTCTTTTGGGTACGTGGAAGTTGATTCTGTCATTGAGGTATTTGGGTCCATTGTTGTGTAGGCATTTGTAGGCGTGAGTGAGGATTTTGAAAGTGACTCTTTTCCCCACGGGGAGCCAGTGGAGACTTCATAGGTGTTGGCTGATGTGTTCGTGTCGGGGGATGCCGAGGACGAGTCTGGCAGCGGTGTTCTGTATTGTCTGGAGTTTGCGGAGTAGGGACTTGTTGATGCCGGCGTAGAGTGCGTTTCCATAGTCCAGTCTGCTGGTGATGAGTGCGTGGGTGACTGTCTTCCTTGACTCAGGGGGGATCCACTTGAAGGTCTTGCGGAGGATGCGGAGGGTGTTGAAGCAGCTGGAGGTGACGGCGTTGACCTGTCAGTTCATGGTGAGTGATGAGTCGAGTACGATGCCGAGGTTCTTGGCGTGGTCTGAGGGGGTAGGTGGGCTTCCGAGGGCAGTCGGCCACCAGGTGCTGTCCCATGTAGAAGGGGTGATACCGAGGACTTCTGTCTTCTCGGCATTGAGCTTCAGGCAGCTGTTGGTCATCCAGACTGCGACGTCTTGCATTCCTTTCTGGAAGTTGAGTTTTGCAGTGGTGGGGTCTTTGGTGAGGGAGAGGATGAGCTGGGTGTCGTCGGAGTAGGATACGATGTTGAGAACGTGTTGTCGGACGATGGCTGCAAAGGGGGCCATGTAGATGTTGAAGAGGGTGGGGCTCAGTGATGAACCCTGTGGGACTCCGCAGGTGATTTTCGTGGGGTCGGAGAGGAAGGGTGGGAGTCTGATCCTTTGGCTTCTTCTGGTGAGGAATGATCGGATCCAGTCCAGGGCTGTTCCTTGTATGCCTGCGTCGTGTAGTCTGGCGACTAGTGTGTGGTGGGAGACGGTGTCGAAGGCCGCTGATAGGTCGAGTAGGATGAGGGCTGCGGAGTGGCCTTGGTCCAGGAGGGTGCGGATGTCATCTGTGGCGGCAAGTAGGGCGGTCTCTGTGCTGTGGTTGCTTCGGAATCCGGATTGGGACGGGTCGAGGATGGCGTTCTCTTCAATGAATCGTGTCAGTTTCCTGTTGACTGTTTTCTCTGCAACTTTGGCTGCGAAGGGGAGGAGCGAGATGGGCCGATAGTTCTTGAGGTCGGTGGGGTCAGCTGTGGGCTTCTTGAGCAGGGGTCTGAATTCTGTGCGCTTCCAGTCATCTGGGAAGGTGCCTGTTTTGAAGGTGGTGTTGATGGTGCATTGTAGTTCGGGTGCGATGGCGGCTGCGGCTCTGTGGTAGATGTGAGGGGGGCAGGGGTCGGTGGGGGCCCAAGAGTGGATGCTTTTCATAGTCGAGGCGGTGTCTTCGGCCGTGATCGGTGTCCAGTTGGAGATGGTGGGCTGGCTGGTGTTTCTGAGGGGCGGGGGACCGTCTGTGGCACCTGGTGGATGGTCGATGAAGTTGTCGTAGAGGTTTTTGATCTTGAGGTGGAAATAGGTTCCAAGCTTGTCGCAGAGGTCTTGGGATGGGGTGATGTCTGTGGCTTCGCTGCGTGAGTTGGTGAATTCCTGAATGACATTGAAAAGTTCCTTGGAGTTGGTGGAGTTGGCCAGGATTTTGTCGTGGATGAAGTTCCTCTTGGTGGCTCTGATCTGGTTGTGGTAGTCCGTCATGGCGTCCTTGTAGGTGGTGTGGTTTTCGGTTGTCTTGGTGTTTCTCCAGTTCTTCTCCAGGCGTCTGCAGGTGCGTCTGGCTTCTTGGAGAGCGGTGGTGAACCAGGCGGCTTTCCTGGGGCGTTGTCTGTCGGGGTTGCGTAGCGGGGCGAGCTCGTCTGCGCAGTTGAAGATCCAGGTGTGGAGTTCTCTGGCTGCGTCGTTTGCGTCGGGTGCCCAGGTGTGGTTGTCTCGGTGAGGGTGGAGTTAAGTTGCAACATTGGTAACATTGCTCCAGTTCCTTCGAGGGGGGCGTGGGGCTGGTTTGGGTGCCTTGGGTTTGTTGATGGCGAAGTGTACGCAGTGGTGGTCGGTCCATGGCGGCTGCGTTGTGTGGCTGAATTGGACGCTGTTTCCTGCCGCAAAGATGGGGTCGAGGGTGTGTCCTGCTCTGTGGGTCGGTGTGTTGACGAGTTGTTTAAGTCCGATGCTGACGAGGTTGTCACGAAGGATAGTGGAGTTGGGGTCGCTGGGGTTGTCGAGGTGGAAGTTCAAGTCTCCAATGAGTATGTAGTTTGCTGAGGCGATGGCATGGGGTGCGATGAAGTTGGTGATGGTGGTGGCGAAGGGTGTTCGGGGGCCGGGCGGTCTGTAGATGAGTGTTCCTCGGAGTGTGACTTTGGGGGTGGTCTGGATTTGGAAGTGCAGGTGTTCGGCGGAGGGGAAGGTTTCGCTGGAGGTGGTGAGGCGGAGGGTGCCCTTGAGGGCGATGGCGAGGCCCCCTCCTGGGTGGCTGGGGCGGTCTTTCCTCTGGATCTTGTATCCGTCTGGGATGGCGGTGCTGATGTAGGGGGCGGAGGATGCGTTGGTCCAGGTCTCTGTGAAGAAGGCGATGTCGGGCGAGAGAGAGTCGAGTAGGTTCCAGATTCCCATGGCATGTTTGTGTACGGAGCGTACGTTGAGGAGGATGCATTTTAGGGTGTCGCCGGTGCTGGCGTCGGCGGTGTTGGAGGCCGGGGTGGCGGTGAGGGTCTGGCGGCAGTGGAGGCAGGAGAACTGGCCGTGGGTCATGTTCGGCGAGGCCTGTTGGCATTCTCTAAGTCTTCCAGGGTTGAGTACGAGGAGGATGGTGGTGTCGTAGCGATGGGTAGTGGGAGGTCCAGGGTTCCTGGCGCTGGCCGCGGTCCGGTTATGGACGGGCGCAGACAGGCTTGCCTTTGGCGCGCCTTTGGCGCGCAGACGGCGCACCCGCTGCGCGCGATGGGAGGTGGGAGGGAGTAGAGGGTGGGAGGCGGGAGCGGGGGAATTCCGGAGGGGAATTCCGGGGGAGAATTCCGGGGGGGAGGGGCAGCAGCGGCGAAAGGAACAGGCAGGCACGAGAAAATAAAAACAGTGGTCACCGATGGAATAACAGACCATGTAAGGTAGGATTTTGGATCACTCAGTTAGATAAAACAGCCAAATATAGTAGGATACATATTCAGTTAGTGGTCTATAACTTGATACAATACAACAACAAAAAAAAAGGAAAAACTACCCCCCACACCCCTGGTTCACCGGAGTCCTGAATGTATATAACTGTAACAACAGATTGTACTCGTTTTTGTAAAAACAAAGAAACATATAAAGCATAGCCATTCTTAATTCCCTAGGCAAAAGCAAGCAATAATATATCATTAAACAGACTGAGTCGGATGCGCTATTAGGGATATGGAAGGTGTGAGCGGATTGGGCCTATCCGGTTATGCCGGAGGGGACGAGGGGTCAATAGCTTTAAATGCCTCCAACAGTTGATCCCATTCCATAGAAATAGGGATCCTACGCAGACGACGGAATTCTTCCTGCCTAATAATCACGCTCTCTGCAGTACCCCAACGTGTCATTTCTGTGTGCCAGGAAAGTGGTGTAGGAGGGGAAGGGGATTTCCATCTCATGGTGATGGCACGTTTCGCCTTTAATACTGCCAAGTCCGCAAATCTAAACTGGACCTTCTGCCCCTTTGGACGTCTATGAAGTCCCAACAGACAACTATCTGCTGTCGTCCAGACATCCGTGCCAGTAACTTCTTGCACTCTATAGCTGACTGTGCGCCAGAACACTCTCAGTCACGGGCACCCCCATAACATATGAAGCAGGTCCGCATCTGCCTCCCGACACCTAGGACAAGAGAGTTGCGCATTCGGGTATATACTATTGAGGCGGTGCGGTGTGAGATATGCCCTGTGTAAGATCATATATTGTATATATTTGAATTTAGCATTGCGTGATACTTTTTGGGGGAATTCCAACATGGAGGCCTACTCTTTATCCGTCAGTTCCTTGTTAAGTTGCAGTGACCATTTGGCTCGGATAGGGGTTAGCGGTGTTTTCGAGTGTGCCCTAATACCCCTGTATAACCAGCGGGTGAGATGGCGTCCTGTTCCCATCAGATATATTGCATAGACTAGCTCATGGGTAGGAGGTTCGGCCCCAGGAGGGGACCAGCAGAGTTTAATGTAATGATATATTGTGGCGTGGAGGAGAAACAGTGTCGGGGGAACCCCCTGAGCGCGAGTAAAGTTGTCATGATCAGCCAGAGTACCTTCTATAAATAACATTCCAATCGTCGACACACCCTCTTGTGCCCATGGGGCCACAACCTTTTTGGAGATTAACCCGGTTGCAGTAGGTATCCCAAGCAAGGGAATATTAGGAGAGTATGGTGAGGCCTTTTAGTGTACTTTAATGCTTTCTTCCAGTACATTAATGCTGTCTTAAGTAGGGGAGGGGCAGCAGATGGAATCTTAGCATGTGGCAGCAATAGGGAGTGAAGGGTACCCTGGTCAAGAAGCTATGCTGTATAACCTATTTCTTGGAGATGTCGGCCTGCGAGCCAGTAAGATAACCATTGTAATTGACTGGCCATACAATATGCCTGAAAGTCGGGAGCGCCAAGACCTCCCTCTTCAGGACGCAACTGAAGTTTAGCCAGACTCATTCTTCTACGTCCCCTGCCCCAAACGAGTTCTGATAGAAGTGTGTCAAGTGTGCTAAAGATTCTGGCTGGGATCATGACTGGTATATTAGTAAAGAAATATAAGAGTCGAGGGAGCATGACCATTTTAGAGATGGCGATTCTACCCATCACAGACAATGGCAACGAAGTCCAAAAAGAGACCTGTGCTCGAAGTGATCCTGTTGTTTTCAACAAGTTGCCATCTAATAGGTCATGGGGAGTCCTATAAATTTGTATACCCAAATATTTAAAAGTGTGTAGGGCAGTCGATAGGGTGAGAGCGCCAAATGTAACTGGATCTGTGGTGTCTTTATATCGCATATAGAAAGCATGCGTTTTATTTGCGTTGATTGAGAGGCCAGATACTTGTTCAAAATGTTTAAATATAGATGGAATAGGTGTCAAGTCAGTAGTAAGGTCTTTTAAATAAAGTATAATATCGTCCGCATACGCGGACGCCACGTGTGTTGCATTCCTAATTGGAATCCCCAGACCAGTAGCTTCTTTGCGAAGTTTAATGAGTAGGGGCTCTAGCGCCAGGACAAATATTATTGGCGGCAGGGGACAGTCCTGTCTAGTGCCCCTTGCTATGGAATAGACAGGGGAAATATGAGAGCCAGTCCTGGCCCGGGCTGTGGGGGCAGTATACAAGACTACAACCCAACGTAAATAACCTCTCGGAATGCCACATTTTTCAATAGAGGCCAGCATATATGTCCAGTTGAGTGTATCGAATGCTTGTTGCATATCGAGGGAGATACAACCAGTTTTGCTTGAGAGATCCGCAGCAGTTTCCATTATATAATGGAGGCGTCTAATATTAAGGGATGTATTACGACCAGGTATGAAACCACATTGGTCGGAATGGATTCATTTTGGAAGGTAGGGAAGGAGACGTTTAGCTAGTATTTTACTAATTATTTTATACTCGGTAGATAACAATGATAGAGGGCGATAGCCTGACATGTCCCTGGAATCTATATTTGGTTTGGGGAGGGAGACAACTAGTGCTTGCATGGTTGTTAACGGGAGAGTTCGCTTCTCTAAGGCCGTCTTATATAGATTCTCTAGGCACGGAGCCAGTTGCTCAGCGTACGCCGAGTAAAATTCAGCCGGGAGGCCATCCAATCCCGGGGACTTATTTTTGGGGAGGGCCTTGATGGCCTCTTTGATGTCAGTTTTAGTGATAGTAGCCTCTAATTCTGCTTGAGCGTCTGCTGTCAATTTAGGGTATGTAAGGTCATTCAAAAAGGTAGTTATATATTCATGTGTTGGAGCAGGTGGAGCACTATATAGTTTTTTATAGTACATATAAAATGCGAGATTAATCTCAGCTTGAGTAGTAGCAGCAGTGCCATCTGGGAGAGATATTTCCGATATCGGGATTGGGGGGGGGAGCATCACGTAAGAGACGTGCCAAAAGAGTCCCTGATTTATCTGCTTCTTTATGACAATGCTGAGTGTATGTACTGTAATCTATACAGCAAAGTTGTTCGAGCAGTTCTGCGTGTTTGATCCTAGCCTCCTGTAACTGTGTTTGTTTAGTCAGATCTGCAATGGCTGCTGTTTCTAAGTTATTAAGGGAGTCTTCTACTTTGGCAAGGTTCTTGTGTGTTTCCTGTCGAGTTCCCACAATCGCCCCTATTGCTATGCCCCTAATCACTGATTTAAAAGCATCCCACTCAACCAGACGGGAAGAGGCAGAGTTATCATTTTCTGTAAAGTAATTAGTGATGGTTGTGCCTAAGGTGTCGCGGAAGACCGCATCTTCAAGAGTTTGTGGCCAAAGCCGCCAGGTTGGGACTGGAGTGGGTATCCTCGCCCATTCAATAACTATTTCAAGCGGGTTGTGGTCGGACAATGTTTTCCCGAGATATGTGGATTCAGAAATCTGGGATATCAAGGACAGAAAGCTAAAAATTCTGTCAATCCTGGTGTGCAGTTGATGTGGGGGGGAGTAGAATGAGTATTCCCGGCTAGTGGGATGCTGCAGGCGCCACACATCTTGGAGGGTCCAACCCTCGGCCCATGCAAGAAGGAAGTCCGCATTTTTAGTGGATACCTCTCCCCTGACCGGGGGGTGGGAACGATCTAAGTGGACATCTAAGATAGAATTAAAGTCTCCACCTATAACCCACGGGTAGATCGCCCAGTCTGATAAAACTGTATTGAGGTTGGTGAGGTAAGTATTTTGTTCATAATTAGGGGAATATACGCTACCAATAACAATCGGGATACCATCTAATCTGCCCTGTAGCAGTACATATCGCCCTTCCGTGTCTATCCGCTGTTCCACAAGGACAAAAGGCACCCCATGCCTAATTCATATCAACGACCCCCTTGCAAAGGCCGAATAGGATGTATTGAAAATTTGGCCTTCCCATTTTCTGCGCATTTTGGTCACTTCTGAATTAGTTAAATGTGTTTCTTGGATAAAAGCTATTTGAATGTTTCGCCTATTCTGCTGGGCATAAACTCTGTGGCGTTTATGGACAGACCCCATACCCCGGACATTCCAAGTCAGAATTTTGTATTTACCCAACACAGCCATTCCATTTTAGACAGGTAGTAAGTGATGCCCTAGGGAAACGCAGGGAGTACATTGCATGGGATAAAACAGGACAAAGTCAGGAACCAGTAAACCTTCCATAAACTACAACACCCAATACTAGGGCCAACGAGTGAACTATGTTGGTCCAAACACATTCTATAGCTAACGAATTCCAAACGGTTACACAATGCAGCAACTGCAGAGGGGGTGGGTATTACGCCGAGCATGACGTTACATTTGCAAATAGAGCTACCAGCGTGGTGGGACCCTATAATGTGTTAAAAAAAAAATAAGCAGAAATCTGGGAAAAAACAAATCATATAAGACACAAAATGTGAATGCAACAGTAATGTCTTACGTCCCTTCACCACAATAGATTAAGTACACATTTATGATTATTCCTTGGATAGTGATTGATATTGTTAGCCAAATAAGTCTTTCACAATCTGCGGGGTGATCGAGGGGAACAAAACATCATTGCTCTCTGAGTCAGAATGTAGGGAGCTGGTACTTTATTGGTTTCTGTCTGTAACACATGCAAATCTTGACAATGTGCCTCATGTTGGGCATCAGACTGATGCTTTCACTTCTCAGAAAGGGTTGGGAGAGGCGAGCGGCATTTTATTACTGCCAACATGGGGACCAGGCTTAGTTTGGACACCATGAAAGGAGTGGACTGTTACATGCGTGTCCTTTCAGATCCAATGGCTTTTTAGCAAACTTAAGTGAAATCGCTTTAAAATATTCTATTTGACCAAATGTTTCCAACATTTTCTCAAGGGAGAACATCCTGAACTCCCCTTCAGACATTCTGGCTCACTTGCTTTACCGGTCACCACTGTGCGCTAGAGGCATACTACACAATCTGCCAGCCATTAGCAGCTGGCAAGCACTGAAAGCACTTGCCCAGATCTCGCATTGGCAGTGGGCTGGCACCAGTGGTGAAAGTCGGCAGTGGCAGTGGTCGGGAGTCTTTAATAAAAAAGTTTGGGACCAGCAGTCATTTTGCTTACAAATTAAGTACTGGCTGTATATATCAGGTACAACTACTTAATACGTCACAATTCAAACATAAAATAATAAAAATAGCACATAACGGCACTCATGTATGGAGCAATTTTACGGTGGGTAAGGCTCCGATTTGTAAAATCAAAGCCTTTCTGACTGCTGAATCTATTTTTTTATTCACCAAACCCAAATAGTGATTCAGTAACATGTTACCAAATCCTACCGAATCGCTAATTGAGTTTGGGAATAAATACAGATTTGGTAGTTAGTAGGGGCATGTTAAGAGCGTCCCTTACAGATACCGAATCTTTAAGCTATGTATTAATGTTTTGTGACCAAAATTCGGTCACAAAACATTCATATTATACCACCTCGTCAAAGGAGGTAGTAAGCGATTCGCAAATGTAAAGGGACCCCTTGCCCTTTGTGAATGTTCACCAAAAATATTTTTATGAGCAGGCAGGGATCTATGAGACTACTGCGTGTTAATTTAAAAAGGTTTGTGTAATATATATATATTTTTTTTAAACACAGCATTTAAAAATAATTGCTTTATTTAAATGTGATCACAGATATTGTGGTCTGCTGCCCCCACCATGCCTGTCAATGTAGCCAATCGAAGTGGGTCGCAATTTGCGACCTACCTCATGCATATTAATGAGGTAGGTCGATTTGCGACTCACTACGAATCAGTAGTTTTAGAACCAACCTTTTAATGCATAGGTCGATTCACAAAATACCAATGGATTTATTAGAAGTCGGTGCACCTATGTATTAAAAGGTTGGTTCTAAAACTACCGATTTATAGTGAGTCGCAAATTGCGAACACTTCTGACAAATCCGTTTTTGTACATTCAATTTAAGGAATCGCAAATCATTTTTTGTCGCAATTTACGATTCCTAAAATGGAATCTTTGTAGATAAGGGCCAACATCCCAAGTAAAAAATGAAAACTGCATCAATATCATATACATTCATAATATAATCAAGAACCCAAAAGAGATGTCTAAAATGCGGCTGAATCATGAAGGCCACTAGTGACGGAATTGCATTTTTGAAGAGTTTTCTAAAACCTTGGCACATCATTAAAACATCACTAATTGCGAGCTTGAGAATTTTTATTATCCAGGAAATACCAAAGTGAGCGATAAATTGTTTCCATGTTTTATTGTGAATTTCAACTGTTGAAGATTCAGGAGTTCAAATATTTCTCAGTGACGCCCTACAGTTTCTGAATCAAACTCAGAAGATCAGCCCCGTTTAAAATTCTAATTTTGTTAATCTCCTACACACAACTCAAATGAAGGGAGAAGTATTGATGTTTAACACGCTGCAATTACTTCTACCTATATATTGAAAGAGGGTCATAGATTTACTGTAAATGTTTGAAAGCATCACAGGTGAAACAGAATAGTATAGTCTTTATACGAATATTCACCAGCATCACATCAGACCACTTGTTATCGCCATGTCTCATTCTTCCTCACTCCATTCATGAGAAAGAGAGACATATCACCTCATAGACCTTTTGAAGCCCTTCTCGTCAAACCGAAAATAATTGTTTTCTATCTTTAGTCACCATGACTGGCGTTGCTCCGCCGCTACCACCAGGGCCAGGCTGGGAACCCAAGGGAGTTGCCAGTGTGAGACACTGCTGCGTTTGCTCCTGGAGGGCCGATATTGCAGCACCGCTGAAAAACCAGCCCCCAGTAACAAAACTGGCCTCCACCGCTGCAAAACCGGCCCCCAGTAACAAAACCGGACTCCACCGCTGCAAAACCTGCCCCCAGTAACAAAACCGTCCCCCACCCTAATAGCCTCCAGGGGAAACACCCGATGCCCGCTACGGCCAGTCCGCGCTCCCATAACATCTGAGGAAAAGCCTCCAAGCCTTAAAGGAAGTGTCTGTTGGCTGTTATTGACGGTTAGGGGTGGAGACACACCAGGCAAGTTGACCAAAGACCGAGAAAAAAGGGTTTGTGGGTATGAAGCCAGTGGCTACAAGAGGTCTGTCTATGAAGCAACATACCTCACATTTCCATGAATGGAACGAGGAGGGAGACAAGACATGAGGAGAATTACCTTATGTAATCCAAACATTAATCACCCTTCACCTCGCACTGTCACTACAACACTCTCACCTTCACCTCATGGCAAAAGTAAAGCCCATCCATATCAGACATCACAGTAAAATAAGCGAGGAAATATTTGGATGGCCCAATAAAGCAGACAGATTCTAGGCCCTGAACACCCTGGATCGATAGGCCCTACTACAATTTCTCTACATAAGAATAGTGGCCACTTTCAGCAATAAAGTGCATGCTCTTAGGGTGTGAGGTACAAGACATGTTAGGACAAGATAAACCAAGATTTTTAAAAACAACAGAACTGGGGATTGGTCGCAGGGTGTTTTTGAGTCTTCAGTGTATGTATGAGTAACACCACTGAGGTAGGAGACTGCGTCCTGAAAGCTCTTTAAAGCTGAGACTATTATTCGTTATATCTATCTGCTAGGTCGTGACTTGTGCTCAACAGTCTTCTTCGCCATGCACCAAGGTTAAGCTCCTGAGACGGCTGCAACGCATCCAGAACGCCTCTGCACGTCTTATCCTCGACATCCCCCGACGCAGCCACATCACACCCCACCTGAGAGACCTGCACTGGCTCCCTGTCAACAAGAGGATAACCTTCAAGCTCCTCACCCACGCACACAAAGCACTCCACAACTCCGGACCAGCCTACCTCAACAGACGACTCAGCTTCTACACCCCCACCCGCCAGCTCCGCTCGACCAGCCTCGCCCTCGCCACAGTCCCCCGCATCCGGAAAACGACCGCCGGCGGCAGATCCTTCTCCCACCTCGCCGCCAAGACCTGGAACACCCTCCCCACCAACCTCCGACAGACCCAAGACCTATTGGCCTTCAGAAGACTCCTCAAGACCTGGCTCTTCGATCAGTAGCAGCACCACCCCCCTCTTCCCCCAGCGCCTTGAGACCCTCGCGGGTATGTAGTGCGCTTTATAAGTGACATGATTGATTGATTGATTGACCAAGGTGAATGGTTCCAGCTGTATCCAGGTGCAGGGCCCTTGGAGCTGATGTAAAAGCACCAAGAGGCCAATTTACAAATACATTCATGAGCATGAGTACTACTGCTAAGCCACATACTCTTAAATACCTTTGTGAGCTAGCCTCTAAATATCTATAATGAGAATATTTGTGAATATTCAAAGAATATTCATATGCATTTAGTACAGATAGAAAAGACTGTGCCCTTTTTGCAATTATAATCGGTAGCTGGACATTTTGGGACCAATTTACGAAGGCATCTGTGAGTATGTTAAGTAATACTCCTGCAGTACTACTTCACGTAAATGTGTTTGTGAATCAGCCCCAATGCAGGTGATTTTCTCTAGACCTTCCTGACTGTCACGTGACGTCCCAGGCGTGCCATTATGTGCCGGAGGAGAATGAAAGCTAGAAATAAAGCAATGAAGGTGAACGTCTATGTAGACAAACCTGGCGCTCATAGATCAGAAACGCAATTATGTTTCAAATGTCATGAACTTTATAGGGCACGAGAGTGATTGTATAAATGTGAGTTTGTGCACAAGAAAAGGTCACTACTGAAATACTTTCTGCGGTGCATGTAATTATTCTTTTTGAAGAAAAGGTACAAATGTTAAGTACTTCACTACCCGTAACCACCTTTTCAAGTTGCCAATAGAAACAGATGTTTCTGGATAAGAAGACCACGCCCACTCTATTGTGGCATGCTTCATAATAGGCAGGACCACTGGAGTAATGTGATTCTGCAACTGAAACATGTTCTGCATAATTATGAACTTGCTGCATTTGCCACATAATCCATCGTTTACTGCATATTCGACAGATTTTAACAAAAACAAATTGTTTCTAGCTCAGACGTTCAAAATCTACTAACATCCGGGTGACAGAGGTTACAACGCAGTGAAAGGCCCTATGCAAAGGTTGGCTGATCATCTTTCTGTTGTTTATTACTGTATTTAGATGTTAAACTGGGATTAATGAGGTAAAACCTTTGTCCAGACAGTGTTAACATGTGTAAAAAGTACAAAATTGTGAGGCAATACTATCACAAAATGTGCTGCATTACGTTGCATAATCTGCCTTTTCCTGCTGCATAATTTAGTCAACCCTTCCACATAATTGGTTCTCCCTGCCGCTTAATTCCAGTGCCCTTGCTTCTAATTACTTTAGTAAAGTGGCACAGTATTGGAAAATAAAAAAGGACTACTATGAGGTGTCGAGAAAAAAAGTGCAACTAGAAATTGAAATAAAAGCAGGTGATGCTAAGAGGCGGATCTGCAATGGCACTATACCTGAATAAGCCATTCACACCAGCTCCAGCAGTGATATTTGTTATTTTTTCATGTATCCTGTTTACTGGCTGAAATATAAATATGTAAACAGTTGTGCACCAGCCTCGGGTGCTAATAAACTGCATTTCTACTTCTGACAACCTAACTGTGCAACATTACGAATTGAATTAAAGTCAATTTTTCAATCAATCAATCAATCCCGTGAGGGTCTCAAGGCGCTGAGGGGGGGGGTCCACAGATCTGTTTAGCCGAAGAGCCAGGTCTTGAGGGTCTTCCTGAAGGTGTTTAGGGAGGGGGCGCGTCTGATGTCTGCCGGTAGCTCGTTCCAGGTCTTGGCTGCAATATGAGAGAAGGATCTTCCGCCTGCTCTGGCTCTGTGGATGCGCGGGGTTTCGGCCAGTGCGAGGTTGGAAGATCGGAGGTTTCTTTTGGGTACGTGGAAGTTGATTCTGTCATTGAGGTATTTGGGTGCGTTGTTGTGAATGAATTTGAATGAATTTACATTTATAGAGCGCATGGCTACCAGAAGGTCTCCCAGCGTTGTGTAGGCATTTGTAGGCGTGAGTGAGGATTTTGAAAGTGACTCTTTTCTCCACTGGGAGCCAGTGGAGACTTTGTAGGTGTTGGCTGATGTGTTCGTGTCGGGGGATGCCGAGGACGAGTCTGGTGGCGGTGTTCTGTATTGTCTGGAGGTTGCGGAGTAGGGACTTGTTGATGACGGCGTAGAGTGCGGTTCCATAGTCCAGTCTGCTGGTGATGAGTGCATGGGTGACTGTCTTCCTTGACTCAGGGGGATCCACTTGAAGGTCTTGCGGAGGATGCGGAGGGTGTTGAAGCAGCTGGAGGTGACGGCGTTGACCTGTCGGTTCATGGTGAGTGATGAGTCGAGTACGATGCCGAGGTTCTTGGCATGGTCTGAGGGGCTAGGTGGGCTTCCGAGGGCGGTCGGCCACCAGGTGCTGTCCCATGTAGAAGGGGTGGTACTGAGGACGAGGACTTCTGTCTTCTCGGCGATGAGCTTCAGGCAGCTGTTGGTCATCCAGACTGCGACGTCTTGCATTCCTTTCTGGAAGTTGAGTTTGGCAGTGGTGGGGTCTTTGGTGAGGGAGAGGATGAGCTGGGTGTCGTCGGCGTAGGATACGATGTTGAGGCCGTGTTGTCGGACGATGGCTGTGAGGGGGGCCATGTAGATGTTGAAGAGGGTGGGGCTCAGTGATGAACCCTGTGGGACTCCGCAGGTGATTTTTGTGGGGTCGGAGAGGAAGGGTGGGAGTCTGATCCTTTGGCTTCTTCCGGTGAGGAATGATCGGATCCAGTCCAGGGCTGTTCCTTGTATGCTCATGCGTCGTGTAGTCTGGCGACTAGTGTGCGGTGGGAGACGGTGTCGAAGGCCGCTGATAGGTCGAGTAGGATGAGGGCTGCGGAGTGGCCTTGGTCCAGGAGGGTGTGGATGTCGTCTGCGGTGGCGAGTAGGGCGGTCTCTGTGCTGTGGTTGCTTCGGAATCCGGATTGGGACGGGTCGAGGACGGCGTTCTCTTCAATGAATCGTGTCAGTTTCCTGTTGACTGTTTTCTCTGCAACTTTGGCTGCGAAGGGGAGGAGCGAGATGGGCCGATGGTTCTTGAGGTCGGTGGGGTCAGCTGTGGGCTTCTTGAGCAGGGGTCTGACTTCTTTTTTTTTTTTTTTAAGTTTAAGTTTATTCATTAAAGATCAATAAAATACAAGAAAGTACAACAGGTACCTTAAAGTACAATACATATGGAAGATAAATTATTAAAAAACATTCTATGAGGAAGTGGGAAGGGAAGAAGAGGGGGAAGGGAGAAGAAAAGACGGGGGAAGGGAAAGGGAAAATAAATATACTATTATAAACATTACACTATTATAATCTGGAAGGAAAAATAGCACATGGAATAAATATCTGTATGCACAAGAAACAATTAGAGAGATTTAAAACAACTATTGTAGTAAGGAAAAAGCATCTAAGGGATTATTAATGTGAACATATTAAAATAAAGAAAGAGAAGACAACCAGCATATCAAGGAGGTTTTCGAACCTCATCTGAAGTAAGTACTGATGGGTTATTATGTGAGGCGATATATGTTAAGTATGTGGATATAGGGAGCCACAAAAATCCCTTTTAATGGACAGGGAAATGGGGGAAATGTAACTGGTATCAAGTCTATGATGAAAACAAACTGCATTCCACCAAGCTCTAAACGTGACTTTATCTGCTTGTTTCCAATTAGAAGTTATTAAGTGAAAAGCAATTGCCAATAACAAATCTACTATTTTAAAATTAGCAGGAGATTGGGGCCAGTTAGGTGATAAAGAGCCTAGAAAAACATTGGTAGGGGAGAAAGGAATTTTTGTACTAAAAATTCTGTTAATCTGGGACCAAACTAATTTCCAAAAATGTTGTATGGGGGCACAATCAAAAAGCATGTGTTTAAGATCAGCATTATTGCAAGAACAGGACCAACAAGTAGAGGTAGAGTTAGCTGAAAAGGAGGCTAATTTTGCAGGAGTAAATAAAAGTCGTTGGTATACAAAATAAAGGGTTTGAGAAGTATTAGCAGCTCTGGAAGTCTTGTGGATTTTGAGCCACAGCTTATCCCAAAGGGGGTTGTCCAATATTCCGTAAGATCCTTCTCCCAAGCCAACTCGCCTTTCGTTTTGTTTCTATCAGAAGAAATAGATAAGCATTTATAAAGTGATGAAGCTGAGGAGGAAGTAGATATTAAGGGAAATAACATGGAGCACCTGGAGGAAGGAGAAGTCGTCGATGGTAGAGTATCAAGGTAAAGGGAGAGGGAGGGATATAAAAGATCATATTGAGTCTTACAGGTAGAAGGAAGAGAAAATCTTCCCGTTGGCTTTCTCTCGACAAGTATGTATACCCTCCAGTCTGGTTAACTATGGAAAACTATTTTATATCTCCCTTCAGTTTTAAGGAATCTTTAGCCTTTACTAATAATATTTCTTCCTTTCGAACTCCAATCATCTCTCACACTCGTAAAATCCTTGCACCATTATTACCCTCCTCCTTTCCTTCATATTCTTCATTAGATCAACAACCCATTTGGCACAATAATCTTTTACGCATCAAGAAACGCACTATTTATTGGAAATCCTGGAGAGTTAAGGGAATATTTTGGATTTCACAATTATTACTTAATAATATTCCTTTATCTTTTTCGGATCTTCAAACACAATTTTCTCTTCCTTCTACCTGTAGGGGTCTGACTTCTGCGCGTTTCCAGTCATCTGGGAAGGTGCCTGTTTTGAAGGTGGTGTTGATGGTGCGTTGTAGTTCGGGTGCGATGGCGGCCGCGGCTCTGTGGTAGATGTGAGGGGGGCAGGGGTCGGTGGGGGTCCAGAGTGGATGCTTTTCATGGTCGAGGCAGTGTCTTCGGCCGTGATCAGTGTCCAGTTGGAGATGGTGGGCTGGCTGTTGTTTCTGGGAGGCGGGGGGCCGTCTGTGGCGCCTGGTGGATGGTCGATGAAGTTGTCGTAGAGGTTTTTGATCTTGAGGTGGAAATAGGTTCCAAGCTTGTCGCAGAGGTCTTGGGATGGGGTTATGTCTGTGGCTTCGCTGCTTGGGTTGGTGAATTCTTGAATGACACTGAAAAGTTCCTTGGAGTCGGTGGAGTTGGCCAGGATTTTGTTGTAGATGAAGTTCCTCTTGGTGGCTCTGATCTGGTTGTGGTAGTCCGTCATGGCGTCCTTGTAGGTGGTGTGGTTTTCGGTTGTCTTGGTGTTTCTCCAGTTCTTCTCCAGGTGTCTGCAGGTGCGTCTGGCTTCTTGGAGAGCGGTGGTGAACCAGGCGGCTTTCCTGGGGCGTTGTCTGTCGGGGTTGCGTAGTGGGGCGAGCTCGTCTGCGCAGTTGGAGATCCAGGCGTGGAGTTCTCTGGCTGCGTCGTTTGCGTCGGGTGCCCAGGTGTGGTTGTCTCGGGTGAGGGTGGAGTTAATTTGCTCGTCGGTAACCTTGCTCCAGTTCCTTCAAGGTGGGCGTGGGGCTGGTCTGGGTGCCTTGGGTTTGTTGATGGCGAAGTGTACGCAGTGGTGGTCGGTCCATGGCGGCTGCGTTGTGTGGCTGAATTGGACTTTCAGTCGTCAGAGCGTTCCATTGTTGGGTTTCTTTAAAGCTTCAATGGAATGTATGCTCATGGCGTCCATCCTAGGGTGTCTGCCTTCACTTTCACTTTAAACCACTTATTGCAATGATGCCGCCACTGCAGAGGAAACGCATAATGCCTCCCCAAATACATAGACATAAGTTGTTTTTTAAAATTATTATTAATAGCAATGACGCCAGAAATCTGAGCCAATCGAAACATGTCACTGTGCTGAGGAAAAAGCGGGGAGACACAGCTGCCATATAAGAAATATGTAAACTCAGTGATCACGGACTACGTAGAATCTAATAACTTTCTCCACCAGAGCCAGTCTGGCTTCAGCAAAAAGAACAATTGATGGACAGAATGCAGAACAATGTCATACATTCACCCCAGTACAGAGATCTGGGCCTAAATCAATCGTTTTTTTGCTCACCATGCCATTCCAGTTTGAACCCAGCCGTATGCAAATCAGTCTTGACCCTGTGCCTCATGGGAACAGTCCAGCCCGAACTGCTAGGCCAGGTCCTCCCTGGACTGGAATCAAGCATCCTAGGACCGGTTTCGGGGTTTCACCCCTCATCAGCCAGGATAGCTTGACTCCAGTGGCATGGAGAGCACGGGACCCACGTCTGGGCATACCCATCCCACTCGGGGTGACAAATGCAAAAAGAACAATTGATGGACAGAATGCAGAACAATGTCATACATTCACCCCAGTACAGAGATCTGGGCCTAAATCCATCGTTTTTTTGCTCACCATGCCATTCCAGTTTGAACCCAGCCATATGCAAATCAGTCTTGACCCTGTGCCTCATGGGAACAGTCCAGCCCGAACTGCTAGGCCAGGTCCTCCCTGGACTGGAATCAAGCATCCTAGGACCGGTTTCGGGGTTTCACCCCTCATCAGCCAGGATAGCTTGACTCCAGTGGCATGGAAAGCACGGGACCCACGTCTGGGCTTCAGACCTAATTTCAGCACGGAGACTGCTTTGCTGGAAATCTCGGAGTCCATAAAGGAGAACCTAGATAAAGGAGGTAAAGCGGTGTTGATCCTTCTGGACCTATCTGCGGCTTTCGACACCGTGCCCCATGACCGACTCCTGCATAGACTACAGGAATGCGGCCTGGGAGGCACGGTGTTCAAGTGGTTCTCCTCCTTTTTGGAAGATATACACCAAGAGGTCTGGTCCCCTCCTTTTGCCGCTCCTATCCCCCCTCTGAAAGTGGGTGTTCTGCAGGGCTCCATCCTGAGCCCGACACTTTTTAATCTTTACATGGCCCCCCTCGCCCCCTTGGTTGAAGCATGTGACGGAACAATAATTTTCTACGATACGCAGCTTCTGTTCACATGTGAGAAGGGTGAGGACTTCGTAGGGGAGAAGATAAAAAATTGCCTGACTGGAGTCTTTACTTGGCTTAGACAAAATCAATTAAAATGCAACCCTGAGAAATCTGAAATAATCTTTGGTTCTCCATCTCGGGACGAGTGGAAACAATGGTGGCCTTCTGATATGTCACCCCCCCCAATGTTCGGTAAATACGGTCAAGAATTTGGGGGTAAAGTTGGATGACACTCTATCCATGAAAGCCCAAATACAGGCAGTCGCAGGATCCTGTTTTGGCCTCCTGCGAATGCTCAGGAAATTCCTCCCCCTGCTATCTCTCACGCACAGAAAGAATGTGGTCCAAGTCCTTATTGCCTCCAGGTTGGACTACGTAAATGTTCTGTACCTGGGTCTCCCAGAGTACTTATTAAACAGACTTCAGGTGGTCCAGAATGCTGCCGCCAGGGCGGTTCTCATGCTTGGACCCAGAACACGGATTTCTCCTCATCTGAAGGCCTTGAACTGGCTGCCTGTCCGTAATAGAATTCGCTTCAAAGCCCTAGTCTTGGCTTTCAAGGCTCTACACGGCACGGGAGCCCACTACATCAGAAAGAGAGTCCTACACTATGCCCCCGGTAGAACCCTGAGATCATCCTCTCGACATCAGGTGGCCGTTCCCAAATTTTCTCGTATTCGGATCGGCGGCCGCTCTTTTCAAGTGCAGGCTGCCCGTGCTTGGAACCTTTTGCCGGTGCCACTCAGACAGGTGCCTGATTTACTGACTTTCAGGAGGCAACTTAAAACCTGGCTGTTTCATCAACAACTTTAGGCTTTCCCTCCTTGTGCGACAGCAACAGACTAGCCATATGGTTCTCCTAGCGCCGGGACACTCTTTTGAGTAGCTGTGCGCTCTATAAGTACCCTATAACATAACATAACATAACATATACAGCAGCATCCTGCTTAGGGTGAACTACCTTTTGGCTTCCTCACCCATGGAAAACATATAACAAAACAGTCTGAGCATCTGTGAAATGCATGCTTAAGAGGGATGACCCAAAGCCCCTTTCTCTCTGTTTCCAGTGTGTGTATATTATATACGTTGTGTGTGTTTTATATATGTTCTGTGATGTGTGTTAAATATAGTTGGGGTGTGTAACAGTGACATGAGGTCTTGCCGAACAGC
Organism: Calotriton arnoldi; assembly: GCA_963921515.1. Classification (NCBI taxonomy): domain Eukaryota; kingdom Metazoa; phylum Chordata; class Amphibia; order Caudata; family Salamandridae; genus Calotriton; species Calotriton arnoldi. The sequence continues at coordinate 287,792 of CAWUFW010013420.1, forward strand.
TAAAGCTGTCTAGCCAGTCCTAGAAAGACATGGACTTCTGCCACCTCCCTTTACCCTTTACTGAGGATCCAGTCACAATCCCTGGCGTCCTGCCCTTCTCCCTAAGTAATCATAAAGACAAAAACAGCTGGTGGCTATGCCAACAATAGTTGCACATCTATAAACATCAGTTAGGGATGCAGTATCATACTCAATAGTTATCAGTACAAAATGGAGGTGCTATCATGGTACTGAACACCCGGCGACCAGGGGGGGGAGGTCGGCCTAGGGTAACGCCCTTGGCGGAAACTGGACCAAGAATAAGTACCGAAGCACACACAAAAAGTCCGTACAGTTGAAATAAACCAGAACAAGTAAACTGAAGTAATCAGAGCAGCGAAGTCCATAGAGTTCTTTTTTTCTCATTGGTGGTTTTATTCCTTTTAATTTCCAATAGCTTGGTATGTACAAGCAGAAGCAGCCGACACCCAGTATTTTTACCCTCTGTTTCTTGTGATTCATTCTTGTATACTGATGTATACATATTTTCTGCAGTCTTGAAAAAGTCCAACGGACGAAATAAATGGTTCAAGAGCGGCGCAAGTCCAAAATGTGATTTATGAAGCCACGCAAGGCCACCTTGCGTGACCCTGAGTGGCTTCACAGACCTGGAGTAACACAACTCAGCGCAAATTGCTGTGTTGCGTTACTCTGCCTCGGGAAGGCGTTCCATGGGCGTTTCGTGGCTGTTCCCATGCATTTTCCATGACATAAGAAAGAGAAATATTTTTATTTCTCCTTGTTGCTTCCTCTTTCCATGTGTACTGCATTCTGCAGCACACATGGAAAGAGGAATATGCCTCTCAGGATTGTTTTTGCACTGAAAGCGCCCCTTTCTGCACTAAAACAATCCTCCTCACAGCGCAGGCACCCTTGCACCATAGTACAAGTGTGCATGCGTTGGCGCTAGGCAGGAAAAAACTGCGCCACTTGAGGGACAAAGGCAGGAATGCACAGTATTCTTTTGAATACGGAGCATTCCTGCCCTTTCCCTATCACACATCACAGTAAGGTGACTTAATGTGCTGTGCGACTTTCTCATAAATATGCCCCAGTGTGAATAGATAAAGAACATTATAAACCATATTATGCTCCGAAAATCCTGGAAGCCAAAATTCCTGTCAACATCACACCCCAAAAGGGGAAAGATCTCTCTCTTTCTCTAATTTGCAACAGTATGATATAAATGTTGCATCATGATCTTTCATTAGTCATACTTCTATTCCTATAACCAACCTCTGTCTTAGCTTCAATAACGTCATTTGTGTCATAAGAATGGCTCTGGAACTAGAATACATGAATTCTAATTCCAGTCTTTGGACTTAACCAAAATTGTGTGACCTTAGCCAAATCAATAACGAGAACTCCAAGGTCCCCTGCACACGCTAGTGGTACATAGAATTGAGTTAGTACAGTAATGAGTGTAGGAAAGAAACACACACTGTTCATCCAATGCTCTGTGTGGTTCCAGGATTTATTGTCCTTGTTGTGCGTTCCTTGGTACAGACTCGTAGCCTAGCCAACACGTGTTTCATCGCTACCATGAAGTACACAGCGACTTCTACAGGGCTAACTTCCTATGATTACGGTCCTTATTGTCGGTTGTACTTCCGTCCCGAAGGTAAATAGTAGTAGATGGTCTCAAGGGTAACAGAGACCAGAATTCCATTTAATTAAAGTTTCCTCATGAAGCAGCTGTTTCAGTGTTATGACCATTTCTGAAGCCAGATTGATGATGATCAAAGAGTAGAAAATGGTCTATGTATTTGCAAAGTTGCATGTGTACTTCTTTCTCAAAAAGCTTTGCTAGAGTTGAAATGTTGGTGATATGGCAGTAGTTGAGGTCAAACAGGTCTGCATTTGTTTTTTTTGGAATGGGGTGACCAGTCCGATCTTTGAACAATCGGGAAATATGCCCTACGAGAGAGATGCATTGACAATCTTGGTCCAAAGAGGGAGTATGGAAGGACTGAATTGTTTGATGAGCTTGACAGGGGATAATTGAGGTGGTTGGAGGGTTTTATTGTAGTTAATAGTGCGAGTAAAGCATCTTCATCCGGGATTTTAAAGTCCGTCCAGTTAGCATTGTTTTAGTAGTATAGACAAAAGTGGGTTGGACCTGGGTTAATAGAAGCTTTGAGGTGCAAAACAGGTCTGATTCAATCCTCTTTGTCTTTTCAATGAAATAGGCAGAGAATTCCTCACCGGTTAGCAAGGAACCAGTGTCTACCGGGTGTTGGTTAGTTTTGATGATTTCGAATAGTTTTTTGGGTCTGTTTTTGACATTGACTAATTGCTTCCTGAATTATTCTGCTTTGGAACATCGGATGTGTTTGTTGTAAACGCTTCTTGTTGACGACCTTAAGGTGCCTAAGGTGTGCGATGGAGGGAAAGGTTCTCCATGTTCTCTCTGCGAGTCTTAATTTGCGTCTTTCCTCATTACGGCTACTGCTGAACCAGGGCTTGGTGTTTTGGATCTGTATTCTTTTAACTGCTTCAGGGCAATTGTATCAAGTATGTCTGTCATGGATTATATGTAATGTTCTGTAAAATCATTCACATTTGCCATGTTTGTGAGAGGTTGTAGGAAGTTATTGCTAGTAGAGGTTGAGTCGGAAAGATTCATATTTCTCAAGTCTCTGGACCCTTGGCTTTCAGCGGTTGTTCTTGCTTTGTCGTCACCTTCTCCAGGATGAAGAAGGATATTATGTAGTGGTCCAACCAGTCACAGGGATTATGGATTCCAGTTGGATAGTATTGAATTTCTAGAAGATTAGATCAAGGGTGAAGCCTTTATTGTGAGTAGGGCCATTAAAGACTGGGTAAGGTTGAGGTCCATGAGGAATGCCTTGAACGTGTTCAGTAAGGGATCATTAGAATCATTCCAATGTATGCTGAAGTCCCGGAGGAAAATATGTTTGGTGTGCTGATCTGAGTTAGCGGAGATGATCTCCATTATTTGTTCAATGAAAGGTAGGTTATTTCCCGACAGTGGTAACTCGTGTGAAGTTTGCAAACTATCTTATCGTTGTTTCATATTTCGATACCTAGGTATTCACAGGAGGTCTTTGGCATAGTTTGTGAATGTTTAAGGGTGAGCTTGGAGAAGTAGATGCATGCTAAGCCCCCCTAACTCTTCTAGTTCTATCAAGCCTGAAGATGTCATAGTTAGGTGGGACTAGAATGTCCAGCATAGATGATGAGGTCTCATTCAGCAATGAGATCCGGATGTCAGCTGTGTGTTTAACTGCCGATCTGCAATTGAGGAGCATAGATCTGAGATGAAATTTGATTTCTGAAACTTCAGGGTGTGTTATGGAGACTTGTAATAGGTTCTGTTCATTCAAGGTTCTGTGGTTGAGGCTAGGTTCTCTAAGAGGGTTGGATGGGATAATTTGGATAGTGAATGGTGCGGGTAACAGAACACCATTAGTAGTGGTATAAGATAGCAGGAGGGATTGAATGTCTTGATTAGATAGAGGTCTGTAACTCTCTAGGGTCTAGAGATGGAATTGAGATGGGGTTGAGTTTTTCAGATCCAGTTAGGAGAGTTTTCGATGCACGAAGTCCCATGAAAGGAATAGTTTGGCCATGCAAGTTGGGATGAGTTATGTTGTTTGGAGTGTGAGGTTCTGATAGCCAAAGGGGTCAAGCTGAGATTTAAGGTCTTCTCCAGCTTCGAGGTGTAATGGATAAGGTTCTGCAGAATGGTTTTGACTACCTGAAGATCTTGACTCATATCAAGTCTGTTCTACAGGGAAGGGAGGTGATTGGTGACTATGGAAGTCGCGGATGGGCTAGGGACAGAGGGTGAGAGATCACCATCCGGGGGGAAGGAGTAGTAAGTAGCTCCACCGGAACATGGGAGGTGAGAAGTGTGACATAATAGGAGGATGAAAGATAAGAGAGGGTCTACTCGTGGAGGTGATAGGAAGAGGGTTGGGCAGAGCATCATCGCCCGTGAGCACATGGTGTTGGGTGGACATTAAAACCAAATTGGAATCCTGCTTGAATGAGTAGGATACACTTTGGGAAACTGTTCAGATGGGTGAGGGATTGATTGAGGGAGGCAACAAAGTATTCGTAAATATCTCCCGACTAAGGCTGTTGTCTGTTCTCTCTTTACAGGTGTTGTTTCTTCTATGTGCAGAGGATTGAGGCAGGTCAGAAAGTTGGGATAATTTGGAAGAGTAAGAGACTTCCAAAGGCTTAGGTGATCTGGAGCCGTCTGCAATGGTTCTACTGATGGAATTGTGAGGTTGTACCTGGGGGTAGTAGGTGACGTAGTAGAGGAGGGTCTGGAGGAAGTTTGTGTTTCTGTCAATGATAAGGAGGGGAGATGTTGAATATTGGAGGAAAAAGTGATCTTGCTCGATATCCTATTTTTGATCCTCATGAATAATTCCTCAAACATCTCTAGAGAACGGTCAGACGATTCAATGAGAACGTTTCCATTGTTGTAGAGGGAGATGGTCACTTCAGCCATGAAGATCGGTGAGGGTGATATGGAGATTCATAGGCCAGGCGGTGTTTTCCTAGATGTGTTAATCTTGAGCATTGCATCAATGGCTTTCCTCCATTGTGCTCTTTTGTTGGTGAAGACAATTTAATCAGTAACCACTGCACCTTTATTGGCACAAAAGTAAACATCAGAACTGAGTGTTTCAGGATACCCTTTGAGAAGTTTATGTTTGAAGTTTTTGGCTCTGTTTTTAAAGAGTTTAGGTGGGTATTTAATCTTGAGCGCAATACGGCCTACCTGTGATACCATACTATCACTGGGAAATAATTCCATTGCAGTGACAGTTACTGTAGTTTAAGGGTTAAAAATGACCTCTTGAGAAGCGCAACAGGTTAAAAATGGGTGCCCGGGGCAAATGCGCAATCTCATCTGAAGGAGTGTAGTCAGAGGGGGTAAAGTGGCAACTGATGGAGTGTAAACAGAGGAGGAGCAGTGAATGAGGAGCAATTAACTCAAGCCCTGAAATCTTCAAATGAGGTAGGAACAAGGTAGGCAAAGGAGAAGCACTTAGATCGAGCAGGATCGTGATTGGGGGAGATAAGTTGTCCTCATTTAATTTTATCCAAACTGCTGTGTAGGTATTCCTTCATGCACTTCAACTGAGTAACAGTTGGATTTTGAGTGTTGTCTAGAAGTTATTCCGGGCAGGGGAGCTAGGCAGTCAAAGGCAGCAATAGGAGGTGTTAAGTGGTTTAGAACTAAAACGATATTAGCAGTGCACTGGCAAAAGAAGTGTAGACAGGGTAACGATTTCAAACAAAAGTGTGGACACTGGATCGACGCAGTAATTGACATTAAACTAGTAGGCATCCCAAGGTATTAAAATGAGGGAGAGGGCAAGCATTATCTAATAATGATTGCAGAAACTAAAAGGACTAAGCAGAACAGAAAAATTCGCACTTAGTGTGTAGCAACCCCAATACATTAAAATATGGCCGCACCTTTTAAGCTCTAGAGTAGGTACCTTGATGAAGAGTTAGTAGTCCTTCTTTTGTGTTAGTATGCTTGTGTAAGAACAAGTCCTATGTTCATAGCAATTGCAGGAATTGATGATTTTAGAAGTCCTTCTTTACTTTCATTGAAACTGTGAGGGACACCTTGTGAGAAGCTGGCCTGATATATGATGTCCACTAATGTAAGTAAGCACCCTGCACCAGTCCAGACCATCCTTATGGTGATTTAAGAGGTCGTAGACAACCTTAGAAAGCTCTCTAAGTGGTAGCTGTGGGCAGCAGCCTTCAGGCTTAGTCCAGAAGGAGTGTAAAGCAGCTTGTTTTACCAGAATGCAATCTTATAGTATAGATTAAGTGAAAAGAACCACACCAAGTATTTATAAAAATTTGTATTTATTATATAATACTCTCTAGTACATTCAAATACCTCCTACACGGACATAAACACAATGCACACAATACTTTAGCAAAGAAACACAGTAAATAGCACCTAATACACAGTGGACCCCAGGGGAGGACCAAACCATATACTAAGAAAGTGGTATAAGAACTCCGACTCAGATCAAGACAGGGTCACAAGGATGTAGAAGTGCTGGGGACTCAAGGAATCACGTAAGGTGAGTAGATAGGGACCCCACGGACAGCGCGTGCAGTGTAGGAACACGACAGCGTGCTCCCTACAACTCTACATGTAAGTCGCGGTTGGATTTTTAAAGATTAAGGACCCTTCCCAGTGGACCCTGAAGAAACCCCATGGAAGACAGAAGGTTGGAGAGCCACCCCACCCGTGGATACCATAGTACCCATGTTACCTACACCAGGGAAGCCGGGTGCATACGTGTGAAGTGGTGTCAAAAACCGCTGTCGAACCCAATGGAGGACTTCAGGAAAGTGCCGCTGTTGCAGAAGGAGAAAGTGTCCGGTGGAATCCAAAGGTGGATTCTAGATGAGCGGTACCTGCAAGCAGAGGGGACAGAGTCTTTGTCACTCAGGAGTGACCAGGAGACTTGGAAGACGAATGCCCTCCGATGTCGGTTGTTGCAGGATGGATGACGATGATCTTGACTCTGCAGCTGTGAGGACCAGGCGACGCTGAGGAGGACCAGAAGCCATGCACAAGCTGGCCCATGAAGGATGTCGAGTGCTGAGACGTCGGTCTCCGGCGGGGGCACCAACAAGCCTTGGCAAATGCAACCAACACAGGATGTGAACAAGGAGCAACGTTGGGACCAGCAAGGTCCAAGGGACTCACCAAAATCAGGGGAGTCAGGGCAGGCCCTGAGCAATCAGGAGAGCCCAAAAGAAACAAGTGTGACCCTCAAGGGGACCCACAGGTGGAGGCACTGGAGTCGCGAGAGGGCCTTAAGCCACTCACCAAAAGATGCAAGCCACGATGCACACGATGTGGTGTCACTAAAGATTCTGGTCACTGGAGGTGCTCAAGGTTGGGGCTACTTGGAGCCCAAAGAGCCTCTTGGAAGGAAGCCAACAAGCCTTGGCAACTGCAAGGTGGCACGGTGCACAGGGGTTCGGTTATTGCAACCTCCACAAGGGATACTGGCCTCAAACTTGGTGAGAGGTCAGACCAGGCCTCAGGAGCTGTGGAAAACTACCACCTGTGTTGCAGAACCTTACGGAGTCCGGAGGAGCTCAGAATCAGCAGACCGGTCGACTTAGTTGCAGTGCCTGCGAATGCAGGGGAGTGACTCCTTCACTCCAAGGGAGATTCCTTCAAGTGTCTTTGATGCTTCACAGGCCGTGAAAGGTTCCTGTTTGATGCACAGGCACAGACGATGCAGCAGACTGGAAGGGAGACAAAGTCAGGCCCAAACGAAGTCCAGCGAAGTCCAGAGTGCCCAGACGGTAGAAGAAGAAGTGCTGTCTGATCTGAATCTTATCCCACAATGAATCTAGGGACCTACACCCAGGTAAGCCCTTAAGTACCCTAGGGAAAGGGTTGGGAAGATTCAGGGGACCCTCCCAGGGGAGGGTCTGGACAGGGGGGAGGATACTCCCATGTCCTTTGTCCAGTTTTGCACCATTGCGGGAGCCAACGGCTCCCAGGACTGGTTTGAACTGGACTATGCACAGGGACACCAAATGTGCCCCTCATGCAGACTGAGTGGCCCTGGCAAGCGCACCCACCCCACCCCAATACACTAAATTCTGTCTGGGAAGTGGTCACACCCCCCTGTTACAGGATGCCTATTGTTCTGCCTTCCCCTGCTCGAGCTTGGCTCAGCAGCAGGTGGGCAGAATCATGTCTCTGGTCGGCAGCAACATTTTGTGCTGTCTGGGTCAAGAACGCTGGTACCGGGAACACTGAGAGCCAAACGGAGGGCTCTTCCAGTGCTTGGAATCATACTCCCACACCGTTTACGGTGTGGGGGTATGATTCCAACATGTTTAATACCAAACATGATGGTTTTCATTACAGCCGTTTTCGAGATGTTCATCGCGTAATTACGCGGTGCCCCTCTATATAGTATATGGCTGCTTCACTGACAACCCGGGAGAATGGACTCCGTAGGCTGCAGAGGTGTCCTGCTCATGCAGGGGCACCCTCTCACTTAGCACCAAGCACCCTGCCTTCAGGATTGCAAAGGCCTGCTATAGGGGCGACTTATAGGTTTTAAGTGCAGTGTCCCAAGATATAGGAAACCTATATCTTTAGTAAGTGGTGCAAGTACCAACTTACACATTCTGCAATGGCAGGCCTGTAGTTCCATATTGAATGGTCTCTCATGGGTGGCATAATACATACTTCAGCCCATGGGAGACCTCTGGGGTACCTATGCCCTGGGTACATGGGTACCATATATTAGGGACTTATAATGGTACCCCAGTATCCAACCTGGGATGTACCTAAGTCCTGAACATACAATTTAGGGAGAAAGCAGATAGACTGGGGTCCTGATTAGCAGGATCCCAGTCAGACTAGTCAAAAACCAGCATAGCACCAGGCAAAAAAGTGGGGGTAACCATGCAGAAGGATCCTACCTTCCTACACACCTCCTATGTTTATTTCAGCCAGGATCGGACCGCCATTTTAGGGAGAATCTGGCATGTAAGGGAAAAGGAGGGAGGGAGGGCCCACCATAGCCCTGTGAAACGCCAACTGGGACCCAACAGAGAAAAAGGCAGACACAGAAGGAGCGGCTGACCCCACCGCTCCCCACAGGAGAAGGGCACCAAAAGTACTTCTGCGCTCCTCAGCCTTCCCAGAAGCATGCCCTATCAGTCGGCAGTGGAACCGGGACAGGAAAGTGCATGCAGGGATAAGTCACTAGGAATTCAGCATGCTTTGTCGCTATGAAAGTGAATTTGAGTTGACAGTCACTAGGGCAGCCAAGCATACCGGCATTGGGAAGGCTGGGCAGAATGGGCACACTCATGACATCACAGAGGTCGTGGGAAACCCGGGCATGCAGGTGGACGCAAGAATCAACCAAGGAGACATTAGCATGCTGGGGCATCCAGACAAACCTCCAGCAGGAAGGAAAAATGGGTAGGCCAGCGGCTGAAGTATTTCTCATGAGTCCCAGGTAGCTCCCGCAGTCAACAGGGATGCAGCGCCACACAGCTTACCGACAGGAGAGGGGGGCAGGCAGCGTGAAGAACGGGCAGCAGACCGAGTCAATCCACAGGGAGCCGCTGCAGATCGAGACCTCAGGAATCAACAGAAGAAAGTAGGAGCCGCTAAGAGTCCTTCGAGAGAGCATCCATGCACTATGCATAATCCTTCTCATGAGTATAAATCGTCTCACGTAGTGTATTGCAATGAAGCTCCTGTATTGATGTTGGAGCGCATAAGAGTGGATAGCAGGGTACAATCAAGGATATTTATAGGTAAGAGATCCTAACCCCGGGAGCTTCCCTATGAAACTCCGACTCGGCAGCCGTCTTGGTGATCCACGGAGAAAGAGGGTGCTCTGGCTGGCATCCAGGGGTTAAATATCCTCGTCGCCCCCAAGAGGCCCAAGTTACCCTATAAATTTATGACTCGGCCAGTCCACGAGTCCTGCTAGTGAACTCATGCATTTTCCATGTATTCTTTAGCTCACTCTATTACTAGTCCGGGCTCTGCTCCCTGGGGGTGGCCTCCACTAAGGCTCTTGTTCTAGCCATATCCCCTCCCCTTCAGGAAGGGTGGCCAGCTCAAGGGGCATAACGGAGGCACTCCTCCCCCCCAATGTGGTTGCCCTCCCGGATCCCACATACTCAGACCTCACTGGTTAATCTTTATGGAAGAATTGAGGCCACAGTTTATTTAGGCAATTTCCAACTTCCACACCATTTCTTTTCTTTACTCACTGAGCCTGTGTCTTCCTTAAAAATACTCACAAGCACTGTGCCCTACATTCAGCGCCTGGATGTATGCATGCATGGGATTTTCTGTGCGGCTGCTGTGGGACCGTCACAAGAAGGGTGCAGCTGGGATTAATTTCCCTGGAGCCTCTCTAGGCAGGGCTTGTCTCCCCACCCCACACTGCACCTGACAACATATATGATTAATGGCCGATAGTAAAATGAAGATACCAAGGTCTAACCATGACATTCTGATTTCAGTCTTGCTGTAGAACTGCTTTGGAAAAGCCAGTCAGACCCATTTTTTGGGGGCCTGGATGGGTAGAGGAGGAGTGATGTCTCTCCCTATTAAAAGCAATACTGCAGTGTGTGCACACTAGTTTAAGGGTATTGATAAAGCCAATTGCTTTCTGTAGCAAAAACAAAGTTCCATTTTCACGCTCACGCATAGGCACAAGGGCAGGACAATTTGGGTAGAAACAGCACAGAGAATGTGGAGTGTTTGTTTTGGGAGGCTACGGGTAAAGGTCCTGTTACCGTCATCTGTGTGCACAATTTTGAATCCTGGCAGATCCACTCAGATTTTCATCCTCCCAAGATCAATAAGTGTTTATGGGTTGGGGGCACCACCACAGCTTGTGACAGCTCCCCGGCACCACCAGTGCACACACACCAGCAATCCTCCTCTGGCCCCTGCCACCCAAGGATTCTGCCAGGACCCCTGACTAACAGGTGTCTGAGAAACGACCAAAGAGTTCACAACTGTGCTTGCAGTGAACATGAAAATACCTCTTCAGCCCTCCGTTAGGTCTCTTCCAGGATAGCCGCATTGTGAAGGCTACAAATGAGCTTTCCCACACCACTTTATAAACGATTTAGAGCTGGGAACCCGACGTTACAAGTTGACGTTTTAATTTTTGACAGGATGTGAGGATTAAATCCTATTATTCGTGGGTCACCTGTCATTGACATAATTGCAAACAGCTCCTAATAATCAGCACATTTGGAGTAATTTATATATACTTGTGGTATGCAGCTTCTATTTTTATTGGCAGCAATGAATGACCTACAGCAAAAAAAAAAATTATATATACATAATTATTGATCTAGGATAAAACAAGCCGTGAAGTGACAAATAGGTGTGGTGCCCAAATGTAAAGGAAACTGTGAATACAACGTTGTGAGTAATTCAGAAATGGCTGAGTTGGTCAAATCCTTGACTTTTATTCTTATACAAAGTATTCGGATGCACCTCCTTCATAAATATTTTAGAGCATTTCACATGAGATAAATACCACGCCCAGGACGCAGTGAATGTTTCTGATAATCTACATACAGCTAAACCTTTCAAAAGCAAAAAGTGTTTGAGCATGTGACTCCAACTTTTCTGCAGCCAACAATTTCACCAGATGCAAAAACATCTCTAATGTTTTGCACACTTATATGTGCCTGGATGCTTTTCCTCCAAGTATCAGCATGAAAACGGTGAATCGCCCCAGTGATAAGATGTCCAAAGGAGGATAATCAGACATATCCTAATAAATATAAATGTATTCACACTTCTCTGGTGTAATTTTCATTTCAACATTTGCAACTGGTTTCTACTGGATCGCAAAGACTTTTCTGAACTTCAAATTCTAAGGGAGATATTAGATTTCAGTTTGAAGAACACTTCCAGCAGAATCCTGCAGTGTCCTCTGGTAGTAAGTCGCTTTCTACCAGTTGTGCTTTGCCAGTGAGTTCTGGTACCTTGCCAGGACACAAACAGGCAGTTCCGTAATGCATCTTAAACCAGGTCCACTTTTCCTCATAATTGATCGCAGTTGTCAACAGATCTGTGTATCTCAGTATTTGAGTTTGTTGGTGCTAAAAGCTGTCAGTGGTGTTTTCATTTGTTGACAGTAAAAGGTGTAGAGCTCGATGTTACTCTGATAGTGCACCAATGTATTTTGCATTCTTGCTAGTGGTATTTCTATACGTACTATTTTGTGCCACAAATTACGCACCTCTGAGGCCGTGGTCTAGCTTTCATCACTGTCATGTATGGGGAAGGTCAAAGCCGGGGCATTGCCTGAAGTTTTTTTATATTTTTGCAACAATGTGTTCCAGTTCAGGACTGGTAGCAGTCAAACAGCAAAGTATATGGCTATTACATGGAAATTTGGGAAAGGTGTGAAGGCCTGTGCAGGTATACAGTTTATTTCAATGAACTGAAAGCTGCAGAAAGGAAACACACAGGGAAACAGGCTGGTTTGGAACTCAAAGCAAGAAAAGAGCACAAAATGTATTCCATAAACTTTCATTACAGTGTGAAAGCAGTATAACTGGGGGAGCGGCATTGTCTACCATTATTATCCTCCCTGGCAAACATACTAGGAATGGATCTTAAACACTATATTGATAGTAAGTTTGCTCTCCTTTGCATTACCATTGCTAGACTTACTTTTCCCAGTGTTTCAGCATAAGGTTCTCCTATCACAGTGTCCAGGTATTTTGATTCTGACACTCAGTGATACTGAAGTGACTGTATGTTTTGCAAAAAAATGAGGGAGGGGCAGACGTTCAAGGCACTGTCAGGTGTGATGAATACTTTCTGCGGTCTAAAATGCAAAAGGGTGTGGGGTCACATGATAGAGATAACTCTCTTATTATGAACTGGGGGTTTATGCAGCTCTTTGAGTCTGCCGAGATTCAGTCAAATTTTCTCAATCCCAATGAAACTCGTTCAACTCCATAGTAGTTGCACCTTAGATGATGATGTATTACAAAATTGTAACTTGAGGGGAGTGGCTAAGATGGCGGAGTGAGCGGACGTGTTCTCCGACCGCTCCGCTCAGGGCCCGATCTAAAGCTTTCTACAGCGGGGCCCCTGGGCCAGTGTCGAACCCGGAGCACAGGAAAGTGGCCGCCCTGCCGGCGAGACCACTGGTTGTCTGGGAGCAGGACGAGAGGGCTGTTTCTGCGGATGCGGCGCCGCGGACGGATCCTGGGCCCGGAGTCTGTGGGCCATGGGGGTCATGGGCGCGATCACCAAGGCCCCGACAGAGGTACAGGAGGCTGCAGCCCGAGCCGAGCAAAGATGTTGGGGGCCTCCGCCGCCGTTGAGGATGCCTTCAGCCAGCGGCTCTGCTCTCTCGGGCTTCGTACAGCTTGGGACAGCGGAGCAGAGACGAAGCGGGGGGACGGCCTTAGATCCCACAAGGCCGGCCCTGCCCTAGGCAGCCATTTAAGAAGCACAGCAGGCCCGGGAGGCCTACAAGAACTGGCCAGAATGTGAGAATTTGCGCAGCAGCAAGAAAAGCCAGGGGGGTACTATCGGTGGCCCCCCCACGGATTGCGAAGCAGCTTAGGCCCTCTCTGCGCGGACACAGGCCTTTTATTGCCTCAGTCTCGACGGGAGCAGGCCTAGTGGCTCTGGCAGCGTTGGGGGCGGCAGGAGGTGACGGTGCCGGCCCCCGCCTCCATAGCACACAACTCAATTGTGCACCCCGTCCCCTCAATGGCCCCATTGCACTAGGGCGCTCCCCCCCCCACAACAAAGGACAGCTGCCCAGCGGAGGCATTCGACCGCGCCAGACCTGAGAAGAGGAGGTAAGAGGTCCTCCAGTCAGCCTTCTCGAGAGTGGGGGAAGAGGGTTAAACTGAACTCTGAGGGCGGGAGGAACGACAGAGCACGGAGAGCGTGGAACTCCCCCCCCTCCCACGTTACACAAGGCTTTGAAGCGGGGTCGGCCCGGAGGCCAGGAATACCCCCGCAAGGGACATTGTTTTGTTGAGGTTCTGGGACTCGGGCCGCAGAGCGGCACAGTGGAGAAGTGACTTCGCACTGGTGGAAAGGTAACACGAGGGGGCCCGACCGGGGGATGCGCTTTGGCCCTGAGGATCTCACAGCACTGGAAAGGGGGCAAGACAGAGCGGGCTGGGTCGCACAGAGAGGTGCCTGTTGACACACAAGGCTTGATCCCCCCCGCCTTGGCTACAGCCTTAAGAGACCAACCTGAGACTCCACCTAAAGTAAGGAATACCCTCCTGGCCAGCGGCTCGCAAACTCTGGGGCACGGTCCCACCCCGGACTGCCAAACCCAGTTGAGAAAATCGATCATCTCCCCCCGCTTCTAGTGTTATCCCAGCACCTGCACCCGCCGAACAGAAATGGCGGCAGCCCGGGCTAAAAATGACCGCACGCTGAAAGACATGCTGGTTAGCTTCCGCCCAAGGATCACCTGGACCCCCCGTCCGGCGCAGCACCCCCCAAGGGTAAGAATGACGGGGAGGCCCCTATTACTCGCTCTTACCTGGAGTCCTTATTTTCTTCACTCAAAGAGGACCTGCAACAGATTAAGGGGGACTTAGCACGGGACTTGCAAGGAGTCAGGTGAGAGATCTTGGACATGGGCGATAAAGTTGACACGTTAGAAACAAACTAATCAAATAGGGAAGAAGAGCTGGAGCAACTACATCAAGAAATAATACGCCTCTTAGATAGACAAATCGACCTCCAAGCCCACGCTGAGGCTCTGGAAAACTGGTTGAGGCAAAACAACATCAGGATACAGAATGCACCCTCCTCTGCGGAAGCAGGCAACGTGGAAGAATTCGTTCAGGCCCTGTTCGCCCAGATCCTTGGTGAAATGCCCGGTTCGGATATCCGTCTAGACCGAGTTCATCATGTGGGGCCCCCAAGAGCCCCTAACTGACCACCTCCAGACATTCTCGCCTGTGTTCACAGCTTCCCCTTGAAAGAGCGTATACTAAGAACCGTAAGAGGAACCGACGCGACGCTCTGCAGGGGACACTCGTTGCAACTGTACCAAGATCTGTCTGTAATAACACTCCAGAAGAGGCAAGAGTGTCCTCCAGTGACCTCTTTTCTCAAAAACCACGACATCTCATATGCCTGGGGCCACCCCTTTCGCCTGATCTTTGAATGGGAGGGGAAGACCCGCCAGATACACTCCCTCAGTGCAGCGTGCGACCTGCTCCGGATTGAGCAGCCAGAGGCCCAGGTGGGGAGCACGGACGGGGCAGGTGCCGGGACATGCCGATGGGAGCGACAGCGACGAAGGCGGAGAAGCAAGAAGGCCCTGAAACCAGGTCCTGAGGCCATGGCGTAGGTAAGGAAGGCAGTGCTCGAGAGCCTCACTGGGAGCACTGTGTCAGGGGGGGTCAGGCTGAAACAACGCAGCTCGCCTGACTGCCAAGGGGACACATAACAGATGCTATTCGGGTTCGTGAGAGGAGTGGTCTTCATGATGCCCTCAGACCACGACGAACCCCATCAGGAAATTTCCTCGTCGGAGGGCAGGGACCCCCTTTGTGGCCCTGGCCCCCTAGAGACATTGTTTAGGTTTGCAACAAGTTTTGTTTTTGGGTGTTTTTCTTTTGAATGTTTGTTTATTAAGTACCAATGTGTAATGACTGCAGGGGTAGTTAAGATATCACTTCCAATGATTCAAGTCTCCGCTTTACTAGCCACCTTAGTGGGGGAGATGACGGAACAAGCCACTCTAATACAGCAAGTCCACACATATCCACGATGACTACAGATGACACTCTAAAAATTGTCTCGCTGAATGTTAAAGGGTTGAACAACCCTGTCAAGCGTAAGGCAATCCCCTCCTACTTTGAACACACCGGAGCTGACATTTGTCTCCTCCAGGAGACACAGCTCTTGTCTGGAGACTCCCAGCTACTTAAATCCAGATCCTTCCCTCAACAGCTATTCTCCTCAATGGGACGCAAGGTGGGAGGAGTGGCTATCTTGTTTTCACACGCCTTCAGAGGCACTATTGGTCCTAAACTACCCGAACTGAAAGGTTGCCTCCTGGTCTACCAAATACAGTTGGGTACACAACCAATAACTCTGAGCACCCTGTACGCACAAAACGAGGGGCAGGAGTGCTTTATTCGGGAGGCACTCACATGCAGGATCGACTGGTTCTGGTGGGGGGTGACTTTGATATAGCCATGGATAAAAACGTAGATCGATCTGCCCACAGGGAGGGAGGGTCCGGGTCCCTATCGGGGATGGCATTGCATGGCTGAGGGAGACTGTGATGGTGGACTTCTGGAGGGCCAAACACCCAAGCACCAGGGACTTCACGTTTTATTCTCACGCCCATAAGTCTTACGCCCAAATAGATTATTTTCTGGGCTCCCAGGACCTATATCACCTCCTCCACTTGGTGGAGATAGAACCAAGAACCCTGTCGGACCATTCAGCCCTAGTTTTAGAGATACATTCTCCCCTACAGCACCAGGCACGGCGGCAATGGCGCCTAAGGGAGACCCTACTGCGGAAACCTGAAACGCAGGCAAAGTTTAAGAAAGTCATCACCAATTACCTGGAAGCTAACGACAAAGAGGAGGTGTCTCTCCCGGTGGTCTGGGATGCGCTGAAGGCAGTAGGTAGGGGGGAACTTATCTCCCTCTTAGTGGCCGAAAATAGGCAGAGGAGACTCAAAAGAGCTGAGCTCCAGGAGAGGGCCAGGGAGTTAGAGGGAATTCACCATTGCACGGGGGCCCCCAGGGTGTGGCGCCAACTAGAAGCTGCCTGAAAAACAATTAGTTGGACTGGACCTAGACAGGGCGGAATTCGTCCTGCTGCGTCTTAAGCACCTGTACTATCTCAATGGCAACAAGAGCTGCAGACTCTTGGCCGCAAGGCTAAGAACCCAACGTCAAGCTAATACTGTCCACTCTCTTCAGACGGAGAATGGGACAGAATTGTCAGACGATCCCTCTATAGCGGACCAGTTTAGGGACTTTTACACGACACTCTACTCGAGGCAATCCGCCTCCCCGGAGGACAAAGCAGACTACCATTGCGACTTCCCCGTGACCAAACTGACTGACTCTCAGGCGTCTTCCCTAGACGAACCTATTCGGCTGGATGAGGTTATCTCAGCCATCTTGAGGCAGAAACCTCTGAAGACGCCTGGTCCGGATGGTTTCTCCACCGGATTCTACAGGGCCTTCTGTCCGGAATTGGCCCCGATCCTCACCAGACTCTTCAACTCGATAGCGCAATCCGGCACACTCCCGACTTCCATGTTAGAAGCAACTATAACAGTTATCCCCAAGGCCGGGAAGGACCCAAAATCCTGTGCCAACTACAGCCCTATATCACGCCTGGCGTCGTGTCTAAACCCCTTGATGCAGGGTCTTATCCACCCCGACCAGGCGGGATTCGTTCCACAGAGGCTCTGTGCAGACAACACAAAGAGATTACTACACTTTATAGATAAGGCTCACCGGAGGCAGGGCTCCAGCATGTTATTGTCAGTAGATGCCGAAATGGCTTTCGGTCTGGTCCATTGGCCATTTCTCAGTGCGACAATGGAGCACTTTGGGTTTGGGGAGCGATTCCGATCCTGGGTCTTTAACGGATACCGGGCACCGGGGGCGTCTGTGAGGGTCAATGAGGTAAACTCTAAGAACTTCCCAATTTGTAGAGGCACAAGACAGGGCTGCCCGCTTTCCCTCCTACTATTCACTCTGTTTATGGGGCCCTTTTCACAGCGGGTCCGAGATCATAGGCTCATTAAGGGGATACCCCTGGGGGGGGGGAGAACACTGCATCAGTCTGTACGCAGACGACGTCATGGTTATGCTGGATGACCCAGTCAGGAGCTTGCCCCCCTTTCTGGCCGAGCGGGAGGAGTTTGGGGCAGTATCCGGATTCTGCATGAATCTCCACAAATCTCAGGCTCTGAATCTCACAGTTCCTTCTCTGGAGCTAGAGGAGCTGCAGCGAATGCATCCTATTTGTTGGACTGCAGACTCCGTCCCCTATCTGCGAGTTCAGCTCTGCGGGACAATTGAGAAGACAAACACCCTAAACTATGGGGCATTACTGACTCATGTTCGTACTGAGCTAGATAGATGGTGGCACTACCCGCTTTCTCTTCTGGGCCGTGTCGCAGCTACAAAGATGACCATTTTGCCCAGGGTTCTTTTCTAATTTCAGGCACTGCCGCTGTCACCGCCAGCCGGCACTATCTCGGCTCTCCAGGCGGCACTGAGCCACTTTGTTTGGGCGGGCAAACGGCCAAGAATGAGTAAGGAGCGGAGCTGGCTCCCCCCGGCAGAAGGAGGGCTGGGGGTTCCTTGTTTCACCAGATATTAACAGGCGGCCCAGCACCGCTATTTGGTGGAATGATCTAGACACACATCCGAAAAGAGGTGGCTGTTCATGGACCAGGATTTGGCCGGCACGTAGCTAGCAAAAATACAGTTTTTGCCACGAAAATATAGAGCCCCAACGTTATATATCTCCCCCATAACAGTTATCCCCAAGGCCGGGAAGGACCCAAAATCCTGTGCCAACTACAGCCCTATATCACGCCTGGTGGCGTGTCTAAACCCCTTGATGCAGGGTTTTATCCACCCCGACCAGGCGGGATTCGTTCCACAGAGGCTCTGTGCAGACAACACTAAGAGGTTACTACACATTATAGATAAGGCTCACCGGAGGCAGGGCTCCAGCATGTTATTGTCAGTAGATGCCGTAAAAGCTTTCGGTCTGGTCCATTGGCCCTTTCTCAGTGCGACAATGGAGCACTTTGGGTTTGGGGAGCAATTCCGATCCTGGGTCTTTAACGGATACCGGGCACCGGGGGCGTCTGTGAGGGTCAATGAGGTAAACTCTAAGAACTTCCCAATTTGTAGAGGCACAAGACAGGGCTGCCCGCTTTCCCCCCTACTATTCGTTCTGTTTATGGGGCCCTTTGCACAGCGGGTCCGCGATCATAGGCTCATTAAGGGGATACCCCTGGGGGGGAAGAACACCGCATCAGTCTGTACACAGACGACGTCATGGTAATGCTGGATGACCCAGTCAGGAGCTTGCCCCCCTTTCTGGCCGAGCGGGAGGAGTTTGGGGCAGTATCCGGATTCCGCATGAATCTCCACAAATCTCAGGCTCTGAATCTCACAGTTCCTTCTCTGGAGCTAGAGGAGCTGCAGCAAATGCATCCTATTTGTTGGACTGCAGACTCCGTCCCCTATCTGCGAGTTCAGCTCTGCAGGACAAACGAGAAGACAAACACCCTAAACTATGGGGCATTACTGACTCGGGTTCGTACTGAGCTAGATAGATGGTGGCACTACCCGCTCTCTCTTCTGGGTCGTGCCGCAGCTACAAAGATGACCATTTTGCCCAGGGTTCTTTTCTATTTTCAGGCACTGCCGCTGTCACCGCCAGCTGGCAAGCTGGCGCTATCTCGGCTCTCCAGGCGGCACTGAGCCACTTTGTTTGGGCGGGCAAACGGCCAAGAATGAGTAAGGAGCGGAGCTGGCTCCCCCTGGCGGAAGGAGGGCTGGGGGTTCCTTGTTTCACCAGATATTACCAGGTGGCCCAGCACCGCTATTTGGTGGAATGGTCTAGACACACATCCGAAAAGAGGTGGCTGTTCATGGACCGGGATTTGGCCGGCACGTAGCTAGCAAAAATATCATTTTTTCCACGAAAATATAGAGCCCCAACGTTATATATCTCCCCCATAACAGGCTCTTTCCTGCGAGTGTGGGATGGGTGTACTCGCAAAGGGAAATTGACCTCTTTGCCCTCCCCCTGACTCCAATTGCGGATAATCCAGACTTTACCCCGGGCCTGGGGGCCTCCTTTCGGGTCTGGCGGGAGACACCCTGCAGGGCTATAGGCCACCTCTTCGACTTGGAGGGATTAGTGCCCTTCACATCCCTAAGAGCGGACTACTCCATTCCTGAAGCGGAACGGTTCAGATATCTCCAGATCCGGCACTGGGTGGCACATCAGTCGGTTCGCCCTGCGGCGGAGAGGCCACTGACACCGTATGAGAGTTGGCTCCTGGGTAAAAACTCAGATAAGCGTCTCATCTCTGAATTATACGTCCTCCTTCAGCCCCTCCACACCGACGATAAATCTCCCTCACGAAAGCGTTGGGAGTCTGAGCTTGGCCGCTCTCTCTCCAAAGGAGTGACATGACATCTACCACCGGGCGCGGCACACCACATACAACATGGCTAGCACCAAAACAGAGGTGAAAATTGTTACCTACTGGTGCTTAACCCCAGTACACTTACACAGGGGGAACCCGGCCCACAGCGATGCATCCTGGCGACAGTGTGGGGCTAAGGGAACACTAACACACCTTCTTTGGGATTGCCCGGAACTAGCAACATTCTGGACTACAGTCTTGACGATATTGACACTCACTTTTCAACTCAACTTCCTAGATTCCCATCGTACACACTTTTGGGGCAGGCTAACCCAATAACTTTCCCACTCACCTTTTGTAGAGGACGTCAGATCAGCATAGCCCTGGGGGCCACGCATCAGACCATCTTGGCGCTCTGGGGGTCTCCCACTGCCCCGACCCACCTGGCATGGCTTAGACGCTTATGGGACATATTGGGGATGGAAAAACTCACCCTATCACTGACCTCACAAGACAATACATTTCGAACAATCTGGCAGCCCTTCATAACCTTGTTGACCAAGGAATTTAGAGAATTGACCTGTCTCCGCTACCTGCGGCTACTTTGTTTAGCTGAACCTGATACAACTTAACTTGCAACACATTCAAGTGAATCATATTACTTCCCTGACATAACAGTTTACTTAGCTGATGGTACTGGGCAGGGTGGGGGGAGGCTTTTAGGGGACGGGGGGAGGGTGTTTGTTCAAGTTTCCTTTGTGATTTTTTATTAGTACTTAAAAATTGTAATCTTATAACGCAATTTAGAGAGATGTACTCTTGGAATGCACGCTCTTGCTTTGATTTAACCATGCAACAATAAAACAGATTTAAACATAAAAAATTGTAACTTTCTGAGGTTCCATAATGATTTATGACTTTTGACAACAATTTTAATAAAAGTCTCTCCGACAGAAAGGTGTTTGCTGTTTAATCATTTCACACATGGGATTAGCATTTGATAAAGGTTTGTACACAGCATTCTTAACTGTATGTTCCTGCAATGAAAGAGATTAAGACAAATCTATAAACTCCTATCAATGTGTGCCCACTAAATATTGTATCAATAGGACAGAATATTAAGAATAAAAATCGACAGGTAAGTAAGCCTAGATTTTCTATACATAACTCCACATGTACCTATATGATACATATATCTTCAAGGTACGTGGATATGGAGTTAGGAATAGTAAATTTATACTTCACTATATTCACTTACATTTTGATATTTGGTAACTCAATATTATGCCATGATATTGTAGGTGTTGATATTCAGTATTACAATCCTCCTGTTACATGAAAAGAAATGGTTCTAGAATGTATGTTTCATTGACAAGGAACTTCTAATCTAAAGCAATGGTGTACAACTGACCACAATTTTGGGCGGATGAGAGCTAGTCTTCTCAAAAAGCTTAAAACAATTTGAGAAACTATTCTCAACAATGCAGGGAGCGCTACTAAATATCAATAGAGCACGTGAGTGATTCAAATATATGATCATTAAATTAATCATAAATCAGTCCATCAAGATGGAAAGTTCTTCATTCAATCCAGATAGATACACAAGAGCCATAGCCTTGAATCTTCAAAAGACTTTTATTCTTCATATACAAAAATCTAGCCCAGCCAAAGCGTTTCCTCCATCCAAAAGGATTTTATCAGGGATAAACATATTTCTATCAATACTCTCAAACTCTCTCCAGCACGTGTGTGGAAAAGCTTGTAACAACTACCATGTGGTGAACAGTCATCAATAAGCTGTCCATCTCAATATCATGAAGTCTCATGTACTAATAGTTTCCAGTGATCTCTTTTCAACTCGAGCTGGACATGTTTTTCTCACCATCACCTTCTTCCAAACACCATGGTCCCACGAAAATAAACATAGTAATGTTCTACAATTTGGCAGCTGTTGGGCCATCCAAAAAATACAAGACAAAAAAATGGCAATGCCCGTGATTGTTGTGTAAGCATAGGGAAGTGGAAATGGAGGACAAAAAAGACAAAAAGCTGGGTGGGGGAGAAGGGATAAATGAGGGATAGAGCAAGATGAAGTGCAAGAAAGAGCAGCACAGGAGGAAGAGAGCCACACAAAGCATGGGGCAGGTATTTGTGGGGGGGGGGACCACATGAGGCTGAAAGCTGAAAAACACATACACTCTAAGGAAGTGTTTAACAAAAAGAAAAAGTAGATCCCTAAAAGGGAAACAACAAGTATGCCAATCAAAAGGATAGTTAAGAGCCTATGCTCAAGAGAAGGGACAAATACAAGAAGAGGAAGGAAGAGGAAGAAAAAACACTGAGTTAGAAGCAAGCAAACGAGAGTGACAATAAAGCTAACCAATGAACGCAATGGGCAAGCTCTAAGCCCACTGTAAATTCTTGGCATGGCCCACAAAAGGTATTTTGCAACCAAAGAGCTAATACCTTTGTAGGAAGGTGGGTTATTAGTAGGTGTAGGTAGGTATCTACAGCTAGTAATATTACCGCAATCACTAATAAGGTCCAGTCAAGTCTCAATAAATTAATCCTTGCTCAACCCTTGGTAGCTTCGAAGACGAGCAGTCAGGCTTTACTCAGGAGACAGGTGTGTAAAGCATTTAATGTCACCAAAACAGTAAATAAGTAAAAGACACAACACAATACAAACCAATATCAATTTATAGAAATAGAAAATATTTGTATTTTAAAATGACCCCAGAAGGACAAGAATCCAATGTAGGGACCCGGTGATATGAAGTTTTTAAAGAATAAACTGTAATGTAGTGCCTAAAAGCATAAAGCGCCAACCGGGGACATCTGGTCATGCTAGACTCGGTCAAATCTTAAATCTCAAGCCAACAGTCCAGGACAGGTCCCATTAAAGTGTTACCTTCTCAGAATTGTGCCAAGTGTCCCGTTCACGGGGCAGAACTTTGCCGGCAGCAAGGACATGGTCGCTGGCGATGGTCTGCGGGGCGTGAAGAGCCGCTGGGCATCGTGGGTGGATTAGCTGGAACCTCGCTGACGCGAGCGGTGATACTTGACAAATTTGCACATGCTCACGCTGATCCTTTGTGTGAGCAGCACAGTTCTGGAGTGAAGAACCCAAAAGCTTGATTTTAAGGGTTACAGACTCACACAAAGTTCCAGGGACCTCAGAGGTGCCTCTTGGGGGTCAGGAACTCATTGCAGATGGGATCAGGAGCTGTAGTCTAGTTGATTCATGGTTCCTTTGGGGAGAGCAGAGTCTTCTAGTGCTGGACAAGGGCTCAGAAGCTCTGGATTGCCACTTGGGGGCTAGGATTCAATCTCCCACATTCACCTGGGCAGTCCAGGAAAATCCGGGTGAAGCTTGTCAGCTGGAGTAGTTCTCTCTTTGGGCTGTTGCAGGTGACTTCTTCCAACACTTTTCTAGCTGTTGCTGCTCAGGGAGTCCACTCCTTATCCTTTAACACAGACACAGTCCTTTCTTGTGTGGAGCCTGAGATTGCAGCAGGTGCAGGCCTTCTGAATGCAAGCCTTCTCGGGTCCAGTCCAAGGGTCCAGCAGGGCAGTCCTTCTTCTCCAGATGTTTCAGGCGGGGATCTGAGGGGATTTCTGCAAATCTCCAATATTTATTCCCCATTCTGGGCTGGCAAGAGAAGGAGACAACCCGACCAACCAATCAATCAATCAATCAGGATTTATAAAGCATGGCTAATCACCTGATAGGGTATCCAGGCGCTTGCAGGTCCCGAAGGCTTATCAGAACAGCCAGGTCTTGAGGGTCATTCAGAATTCTGGAATTCATGAGGTGATGGTCCAGAGGTGTGTGGGGAGGGTGTTCCAGGCACTTTGCTGCAATGTGGAGGAAGGAGCGTCCTCTACTTCTGCTTCGGTAGATGCAGGGAGTATGGGCAAGTGAAAGGGAGGAGGAACGCAGTCTTCTCGACAGTTGGTGAAAGTTCAGCCAGTGGTTAAGGTATGCGGGTCCTTGGTTGTTCAGAGCCTTGTGTGTGTGGGTCAACAACTTGAATTGGCATTTCTTCTGTATGGGGAGCCAGTGGAGTTGCCTGAGGTGGGGTTTGATGTGGGTTCGTCAGGGAAGGCCGAGGATGAGTCTGGCTGGCTGTGGCATTCTGTATGGTCTGAAGTCTCTGTAGGAGGTGTGCGGCGATTCCTATGTATAGGGTGTTGCCATAGTTCAGTCAGTTGGTGATGAGAGCCTGTGTCATGGTGCATCTCGTGTGCAGGGGTAGCCACTTGATGATTTCACGCAGCATGCCCAGAGTGAGGAAGCAGGCGGAGGAGATGGCGTTGATCTGTGATTTCATGGTGAGCTTGCTGTTAATGATAATTCTAAGGTTTCTGGCATGGTTGGAGGGAATGGGTGCGGGTTCTAGGTCTAATGGCCACTAGGAGTTGTTCCATGTGTTGCTGCTGTTGCCAAAGATCAGTACTTTTGTCTTGTCTGTGTTCAGCTGCAGTCAGATGTTCTTCATCCAGCTGGTGACATTTGTCATGTATCAGTGGAAGTTGGTTCTTATGGTGGGGGTGTCTTGTGGTTTGTGGCCTCCTGGTCTGCCTTGCTACGTTGACTTAGGCCTGGATGCCATGATGCCTTTGTGCGCACGTTACTTTGTGCCATTGTTTTTCCAGCCTCTGCTTCTGCCCAGCTATTTTAGAACTGTCTGCATTTCTGTCTTTCACCTTTTCTCCTGTTCCCTTTGGGCTACGTCTGCACAACATGTACAAGGTCGAAAAACAACGTCCCTTGTTCTTGCTGATCTGGCCAGTCCCTCGCACTTAGACATAACACTAGGTACAGCTGCCCTGGAGAAATTCGTGTGCTTTTAATATTGTGTTTCACGGTTAGAGACACTTGGAGAAAAACCTTTCCAGAGAGAAGAGCTGTACTTGTCTGATGATGTAAATCTTACATCTAGATATTGAGGTATGGGGGTTCGCTAGACAAAGCCCAGAGGTCTTCTGTTTTTATAATAAACTAGCTACTAGCACGGGGAGGGTGGTAAGGTCATTTAGCCCTATATCCACTGCTTTATGAAATGCTTTCCCCGTTTGTATTCTATGGAGTTGTAACTATGCTGATTATATTATCCTTATGCATTATGCTGATAGTACTGGCACGTATACTGTATCTTAGAGCACGGTCGTTGAAATAAACGTTTTAAACTATACAGTGTCTCTTCTTACGCGCGTTGTGGACAGGTATGAGTGAGTTATGAAAGGGTGTTCTTGCTACTGCGAGTCCTGAGAGAGAGATACCGTGTTCTGGGTTGTCTAATCAATGGTAGCATTGTTGCTAATGAGACGCTACAGCTAGTCGGGTTGGGGTTTTAGGTGCTAAGGTTTATGGTTGGCTCACCACTATATTCCGAGGTTCTATTATCCTGTGCATAGCTCTGTGTATGTGCTGAATCCCTACAACATGTCGCAACCAACGAGTGGGCTGCTTATCTGCGAGACGCTTGAGTAGTGCTTGTGCTTGTCCACAACCCCCTTCGCAGACGCTTCAGGGAGCGTCTGTGACGGTGATACCTCCTATATTGACGTTTTTATAGGTTCTTTCAAGCTTGAAGTTGTTAAAAGGTTCTTAAATAATACCCTCTATTGTGCTGCCTCATATTAGATTGTTAAAAACTTCTAGCCTACAATGGCTGTTCAAATTGCGGCACATAGGTGCGCAGCGCTCCGGGCTCACTTGACAGTGTATGGAGTGCCTGACACGGGTGTCGATCTGATCTTTGTGGTACAAGTAGATCCAGCTTACCACTTTGAGGTGTTTTACTCTTGGGTCACTTTTCCGGCGGTGGATGGGACTGATAATATGTTCCATGAATATACAGCCACCGTAGTTTCTAATCACTATAGACCGTATAGGAACCTTGAAGTACCGCTCACGGCTTGGCAACACCGTGTTTGGTTTGATGGCACCCTCCCCCAACCGGTTACCGCGGTTCGTTTAGGCCCCTTATCAATTGAAGGGGCCACTTGGCCTGTCTTGGCGGGGTATACCCCACATCCGCGTTATATGATGGTGGCAGTCAGTGAACTGCGTAATTTGCATTTGTCTTTGATACGAGTGCATAGAGCTTTAGTACAGTATGTTACAGGCAACATCCAGGGAGCCCCGCCTGGAGTTGCAGCCCATCCAGCTGGAGCAGGCGGTGTGACCATAAGTCCTGTCATGGTTAATTCGGTGATGGGCAAGCGCCCACAAAATAAGGATGATTTTCCTTATTGGCTTGCAGAAAAATTTGACCAGCTGGAGGCAGTTTTTCCAAATACCTCTCCCGTGGAAAAACACAGGATTCTGACGATTAGTTTGCCAAAAGACTTAATCCCCGAGTTGGCAGAATGCAACAACTGGGGTAGGGTATTCGCAGCAGTATATGCAAAGTGTTTCGGCACTCCTTCCATGACGGTTCTCCCCTCTGTAATTAAACGAGTGCAGGATGAACATGGCCCTGAAGCGGCTGTGGAATTAGGGATGAGACTGGTGGGAGTGTTCGACGTAGTAGCTGATTTGATCCTTGCGAATGTCAAGGGCGATGCAGTTAACTTTCAAGTAGCTAATGCTTTGGCTTTGGTCCCAGATCCGGACAAGCCGCACGAATTACCGAAAATTATTGCACAGGCTTACAAAACAATTGGCCGCAATAGCCTGGGAGTTAAGCCTTTTGCTAAATCGCAAACACAATCGCAACAACAACCAAAAACTCAATCTGAGAAAGATGAGAAACCAGTTTTTACTAAAAAGAGCTGGAGGTTGAAAAAACAGGGTAAGCAACAGAAGAAGCCGGGGTCGCGAGGCGCATCCCCGGTTTCCGTCTCTTCTGAACGCACTTATGATTTGCGCGATAGGGCGAGAATTAAATCTCCAGAGAGATTTCAAGTCCCTGATTCGCGTTCTCCTCGTTCTTCACAGGCACCAACAACTTCGCAGGCTGGTGGAGGAGATCGCCAGGATAGAGGAAGGGGTCGAGAGGCTCCCCAGGGACGAGACCAACCTCGACAACAGGTCAGAGGGAAAGCAGAAGAATTTCAACGCTCTCGCCCACAGTTTCAGAAGAAGAAAGTTGCCGCTGTAACAGCGAGATATGCCACAGACGGTGAGAACGAGACTCCTGAATTGAACATGGGCAGTGACACTCCTAGACAGTGCCGCGGAAGTTACCATAGTGCGGGAGGCGCTACGTCCTCATGTGGAGGCGACAGCAACTGAAACATTCATTACTGTCGAGACAGCAGACATCAGAGTGGCACCCCCTGACAGACTATATAATATTGTTATTCAAATTGAAGGTGACATTCAGCGTGTAATTAAAGGGATTTTTTGGGAGAATCTGACCTCTTCGTACGATATTCTGTTAGCGGAGGCAGATTGGCCGCCCCCATTCGTACTTGCTGCGCGTAAAGGGGAGGAGGTAATCCTTCCGAGCTTTTCTCGTCATGTCCCAAAGGACAAAGCGGAGGCTCTAGCAGCTGAGTGGGCCGTGTCCCAGGCTCCAGCGTTATACCGCAACCACGTGGGCTGGGATGAAGACTCTCCCCCCCCATGAAATACCTTTGCGGTCGTTGCCACAGCCACAACCCCAATATCCCATCAAACGGGAAGCTAAAGGTCCCGTTTCCGAAATTCTGACCCAGTTAGAATATCAGGGAGTGATTGAAACATGCGTGTCACCGATGAATAATCCCCTTTTCGCGGTTTCTAAACCCGATGGATCGTACCGCTTAGTTTTGGATTACCGACATTTGAACTCTCATTGTCGGACCTTTGCGGTGCAAAACACCCACAGTTCTGCGCTTGTAGACAGTCTTGTTCGTAAGAAATATAAAACTACACTTGACCTATCCAATGGATTCTACACGCACAACTTAGCCCCGGAGAGTAGCCAATGGAGCGATTTTACCTCCGGTGGTAAATTATTCAAATTCCGGTGTTTACCTATGGGCTACAAGAACAGTCCAGGCGTATTCGCTGCCCGTGTTGTCTCTTTGTTAGACGGCATAGACACAGATGCATGTTCGTACGTCGATGACTTCTATCTGACCGACGACGAATTATACCCGCATCTTTCCCGAGTGGACTGCATTATTCTAGAATTTGTGGTTTTAGGTTATAAGTTTAACTTTGCCAAATCTCACATTGCTGAATTTACCGTTTTGTTTTTGGGCTATGAGCTCAACAATGAAGGTAAGGGCTTAGCCCCACATTTCCTGGAGAAATGTGCACTTTTGTGCCCTCCTACCACTCTGAAGAAACTTCAGTCTTTACTGGGTTTTCTGAACTTCGGGCGTACTTACATTCCCGAATATGCCAAGCGTATCAAGCCACTGTATGCCTTGATACAACCTAACTTTTCGAAGTCATGCTGGCTTCCGGAGCATTCCTCCATTCTGCAGTCTTTGCAGACAGACCTCCTTGAATCTAAATTCTTGTTGACTCGTGATAACCGCACAAACCTGGTGATTAGACTAATTCCAGGGGCAGTGGGTTTCACGTACTTAACCTTTAACGAAGGTGACCCAGTACCCATCGCATACAAGTCACATCTTTACACTTCCGCAGAAATGCGCTTTTCATCTGTGGAGAAAGTTTTGACTGCAGTGCAAATGGTGATTCTAAAGGAACGCGCACTGGCACAGGGAAAACGCATTCTGGTGGTAACACCATATCCTGCCCTGGAGGCAGTGACAAAGGCAAGTGTTCCGAACTCTAAAGCTTTGCACCCCCGTTGGATACAATGGGCAACATCTTTGACGTCTCCGGATGTCACTTTTATCTTTGATTCTTCTCTTCAGACTCCGGAGTTTTTACAGTATGAATTCGTTCATCCTCCTCCTCTGTCCTTGCTACCGCTTGAGGAATACGAATGTATTATCTATACCGATGGTTCGGCACAACCGGCCACGGGTTCCAAGCATGCTTATTCAGCAGCATGTGCTATTGTTGCAGGTACCTTTGTGAACGGTAAGTTCAAATCAACTGTAGTGCATACTCAGGCACTAGGAGATAGTACTGCACAATTGGCCGAGCTGCGCGCATTGGTGCTCGCACTTGAGTTCGCTACTCCTGATGTGACCACTCTAATTGTATGCGATTCTTACTACTGTGTTCAGTCTTACAATGACAATCTGTTCTTTTGGTCGCAAAACGACTACAGAGACGCCAAAGGTAGCACAATTAAGCATAAAATGCTTTGGGTTCGAGTGGCAGATTTGAAACAACGTCTGCCTCTCACACAGGTGGTTCACACTCTTGGCCACCAGCGTGTGGGCGCACACGCTGTCGGTAACGGTTTGGCAGACAAAGCTCCCAAATCAGCAGTAGTCACGTGCTCAGTCGCAGCAGTTACAAGATCCATGTCTAAAATAGATACTGATATTTTAGCCGCTATTGCTGCAACAAAGGAAGGTACTAATTACCCTAGGGGTTTCCCTTCCAAATATTCTTATCAGATAGGTCCCGAACAGGCTCCTTACATAAAGATTCCAGACGTTGGTGATCGGCTGATCCCCAATGCGGACCGCAAACTTTCCTTGATAACGGCCGCACACGAAGGCATGGCTTCGGCTCATGCTGGTGTGTCTGCGACGGTTTCCATCTTGCAGCAACGTTACTGGTGGTGTGGTTTATACAAACAAACCCGTACTTATGTGCTTTCTTGTGACGTTTGTCAGCAGATTAAGCCTTCCATGGTTACACGACCACCACAGACCCCGCTCTGCATTTCAAACAGACCTTTTGGGTGTGTTTACCTGGATCACTGCGGTCCATTTTCTTCAGACACTGCCTATAAATATATCTTAGTGGCAGTGGATTCGTGCACACGTTTCATCTGGGTTTGGCCACAACGAAGTGCTGACGCTCGAAATGTCATAAGGGATTTGCGTGTCTTTGTGGGAATTTTCGCCTGTGGCACCTTCCATTCTGAACAAGGTCCGGTGTTTGCCTCTAAGGCTTACAAGGACGCAATGGGTTCACTGGGGGTGAGGGTGAAATTTTCGTCTCCATATCGGCCTGAGGGCAACTCGATTGTTGAACGAATGAACCGTGACTTAAAGCAATCCTTGACATCTAGAGTCTTAGGTACTGGCAGAAACTGGCTGGCCCACTTGTATACCGTACAACGTGCACTTAATAATCTCCCTAGAAGACCTCTGGGTGGGCGGACCCCATACGAAATGCTCTTTGGCATACGAATGTTTGTGCCCGACCTTGATGGTCTAGACATGGCGGTGCAATCCGCCATCTTTGATGTAGATAACCATTCTACTATGTTACAGGACTTACAAGAAGCCCGAGACAAACTTGCAATCGCACATTTACCTTCAGCCACAGACGCTGCACTGCAGATTCCGGTTGCCGGCTGGCTTCCGAAGATTGGAGATCTGGTTCGAGAGAAGGTGGAGAACAAAAAAGAATTCGGCCCCTCTTATCGTGCACCAGTTCCAGTCCTTGGCTTGAAGGGAACTCGTACAGTCATCTTACCACCGCTTCCTGGTCGCAAGGAGAACAGATACATCTCAGTGGAAAATGTCAAGCTACAACATCTGGCCGATCCTGAATAGTGTTACACCAGCGGTCTCTTGTCCTGTCATTTCCCGGATAAATGTTTGTGGCCCAAACGGTCACTGATGTTGCTATCGAGATGGTAGATTTGCCTGATCGCTTACTCGACTACCCGGACTCCCCCTGCAACGACGAGTCTGAGTATACCTACCCCGCCACCGAGTCCGTGGCACACCTACCAACAACGCCACTGAGCCCAACACGTTATTCCTTTGACTCGGATTCCACCTCATCACTTATCCCGTCTAAATTCAGTATTTTTGTATCCTGGTTCAGAGACAATTTTTTGATTCCCCCTTGGACATACATCTGGTTGGCTCACCACTATATTCCGAGGTCCTATTATCCTGTGCATAGCTCTGTGTATGTGCAGAATCCCTACAACATGGCGCCCAACGTGGGCGCCATGTTTTTTGATTCCCTCTTGGACATACATCTGGTTGGTTCTATTCCTGATTTTTCTGTTCATGTCCATTGGCTTTGTCACAGTGTTTTTTCTACTCATCAATGGACACTATTTACCAGAACGCTCTGCAGTGAACTGTGTCGCTGGAACTTTGGCTCCACATTCTTCATCTCACATCATGAAACGAGATTACACATTTGTGAACATTTCAGCTTTTCCAGTCGCTGATGGCATCGTTTGGGATGCGGTAAACTTCCAAATTCATGGACCAACCGAAATTATTAATGTACCAAATGTCCTTCGTGTTTCAATGGGTGATGTCGTAAAAAGTAATATTCATTCTGACGATTGGGACGTGCATGCAGTTGAAGCATTATTTACCGATTTGAAATATTATGCTGCTTTTAATGCTGAAGATTTGTACATGAATTCTGCAAGTTATGCTGATTTGTATTGTTACCAGCATTGGGGCAACCACTTTGTCCATAAACCAAGTGCCCTGCGTGGTCCTTTTAACTACACCCAATGGGAGCATTGTCCAACCCCTTTGCCGGGTAGCTCCCAAACTCTTAGAAATAAATTTACTTACTTCACAGACTTTGATAGATCGAACCCTGGGTCCCATTATTTTAAATTAAACACTCCATCCACTCAGAAAATCATGTTGACCCACACCAAATTGCTATATTCGGGTTCCTTTTTGAGCGCCTTAGCTGTGGGTGGTTATGAGTACTGGAAGGGCACTGTAGACTTGAAATCAATTTGGGGTTCCAGACCATGGCAGGTGCAAGGCACAGAAGCCTTGCACCGTGCTTGCCTTATCCCGGCCCAGATTTTATTTCTGAATAATACCATTTATCAAACTACGTGCTGGGGTTTGGCTACTTCCAAACAATTAAATGCACCTTCCATTCCTGCATTGGCTTCCCCTCCCAACAGGAGCTTGCATTTCAATATGTCCCTTCAAAATTTGCAAGCTCTCTTTCAAAACAATTCATTTAATGTCTCTACGCTTGTTCAGTCACCCTGGTTGGCTTGGCCCATCGCGTCTAATGGCTGCCAACTGCGTTTTCATGACTCAGTTCCTGGTTAAAAACAGGATAGGCCAGATCCAAGGTTTTCTGACTCTCGTACTGTAACAACATATTCTGTTGGTAAATTGTGTAAACAGTGGTTGCAGCAATCTTCCCTAGATTCTGTTAAACAACATTTATCCCTCCTATCAGGCAACATTGATCTGTCCGACTTTATATTGGGGCCTCGTGGTCCACGACCTAAGAGATTCATTTATGAAACTTATAATGAACTCTGGAAGCTTTCGCAAATTGAAGCTGCTTCCGTCTACGGGAAATAGATCAAGCAAATTTGGAAAAGGTGCTTGCTGTTGTTGACAATAGTATTAATACCCCGTCTTCCCGCATTTACACGTTAGAGAATATTGTGTCCTCTGTTGTTGATATTGTCCAGGATGATGTTTCTGTGTTATATCATGGTCAGAATCAATTGCGTTCAGTTATGCAGTTTGCATGGACTTTGCAAACACTTAAGTTGGGTAAAGTTCCTTGGCATTTTTTGAACACCTCTGCCTTATTCCTGCCCTTTAATTTAACTGACAAACAGCAGTTCATGTCCATGAAGGATGCAGCACACACTCTGTTACATATCGAGAAAATAGAGCCCTTACCGTTCTCTGTGGCGGAATTGGATTCTGCCGTGTGGCTAGTTCATGGGGTTATCGCCTTGACTTTTTCTTTGTTTGAATTTAGTTTGTGCATGAAACATTATCCTGTGGGCCGTTTCTAGCCCTTGGGCAGTGCCTTCCTGCATGAACTTTGGTCCCTGCCTTTCATGTATAAATGCCTTAGAGACGGGAAGGAAGTTTTTCTCACGGGGGAGTCATGCGATTCAACTGTGGGTCATTCCCTTATTTGCAAACACATAAAATTGCACGGAGCTTGTAACGTTTCGGCTCCGAATCTTGCTTGTGTGTTAAAGGGTATTCCTGCTCCTGCTATTTCTCCTACTTTCACTGTGCTTGCTAATGGTAGCTATCTGCTTTTGAATAACCAAGACTGCTGTGGCATGCTGGCCGGCATACCCTATATTGTTACTGTTTCACACAGGGTTGTCTGCTGCAAAAATGTGCTTTTTCCTCCCCGCACGACATCATAGATAGTTCCGTTTGGCCTTCCATTCCTACTCTGAAGGCGGATTTCAATAAATTGAGCAGAATAAAGGCGCTATTATTGAACCAGGAGGTTATGCTCACATCCGCCCGGGAGACATTCATTCTCCAGGTGGCGAGTACCCACAGTGAAATACAGGCCCTTTTGAACACTAACCTCCCACAACATTTCGGTGAACTGATTCACCGTGTTTTTAATGCATCACGCACTGAAGGTCTGGTGCACTTTTTTAAAGTTGTGGGCTCTGGCCTTGTGACCTCTTTTCAGACTATTTTTGGTGTAATACCGGCTTTTATTCATTCCATTTTTTCCAGCGTCTTTGGTGGCTTTCCATTGATCCTCGCCTTAGCGGCTGGTATTCTGCTGTTGGTCTGTTTACTGCGAAATGGCTGCACCTCCTTGGGCCCTTCTCGACCCAAGTCGTCTCCAGATGCTCCGTGAACGCATCCTCGCTGGCTTCGGCATCCTGCCATTGGCGACGCTCAGTATGTCCTATAGACTTTCTTTTCGCTTTGCGTATTTCACTTGCGTGCAACCTGTGATGTCTTGCATCAGATGTCCTTTCTCGTGGTCCTTGGATTATTGCCTCTCGAATACGTCTCTGTCTCGACCGGATTTTGTCCTGCTGGTGGGTCCCTTAGAGGCCCATGAATGGGACTGTTCCGGTGCAGGCTACATGGCGCGTGCGGCTGCACTGGGGATTTTGGCACAATGGGATATCTGGGCGGCTGCTCAGAATCTCCTACAACAAAGTTATATTCAGTACCACGCAAGTTGTCCCGCAATGCTATTCGCTGCTCCCTCATGCGAGGAACATGACTGCAGCTTTGATTTATTGGACTGGATGGCGTCGCTTTTTTCCGACGATTCCAATGATGTCCTCTTGGAAGGTGTGGCGTTTTTCTGCACTTACACTCTGTTGGATTGACAGGGCCTTCGCTTTCTGCAACCTGCCTCACTGATTTTTTTTTTTACCTCTACAATTATTTTTTTATCTCCCATTCGTTGTCCTTCATGGGGACTGCTTCACAACAGACGTTTCTGTTCTGCTCCATCTATTTGAACTCTGTCTTCGTCCTATGTCTTGGCCGATGGACTGCCCAGGGGAGGGTGTCTTGTGGTTTGTGGCCTCCTGGTCTGCCTTGCTACGTTGACTTAGGCCTGGCTGCCATGATGCCTTTGTGCGCACGTTACTTTGTGCCATTGTTTTTCCAGCCTCTGCCCGGCTATTTTAGAACTGTCTGCATTTCTGTCTTTCACCTTTTCTCCTGTTCCCTTTGGGCTACGTCTGCACAACTTGTACAAGGTCGAAAAACAACGTCCCTTGTTCTTGCTGATCTGGCCAGTCCCTCGCCCTTAGACATAACACTAGGTACAGCTGCCCTGGAGAAATTTGTGTGCTTTTAATATTGTGATTTCACGGTTAGAGACACTTGGAGAAAAACCTTTCCAGAGAGAAGAGCTGTACTTGTCTGATGATGTAAATCTTGCATCTAGATATTGAGGTATGGGGGTTCGCTAGACAAAGCCCAGAGGTCTTCTGTTTTTATAATAAACTAGCTACTAGCACGGGGAGGGTGGTAAGGTCATTTAGCCCTATATCCACTGCTTTATGAAATGCTTTCCCCGTTTGTATTCTATGGAGTTGTAACTATGCTGATTATATTATCCTTATGCATTATGCTGATAGTACTGGCACGTGTACTGTATCTTAGAGCACGGTCGTTGAAATAAACGTTTTAAACTATACAGTGTCTCTTCTTACGTGCGTTGTGGACAGGTATGAGTGAGTTATGAAAGGGTGTTCTTGCTACTGCGAGTCCTGAGAGAGAGCTACCGTGTTCTGGGTTGTCTAATCATTGGTAGCATTGTTGCTAATGAGATGCTACAGCTAGTCGGGTTGGGGTTTTAGGTGTTAAGGTTTATGGTTGGCTCACCACCACATTCCGAGGTCCTATTATCCTGTGCATAGCTCTGTGTATGTGCAGAATCCCTACAACAGGGGGGTAAGTGAGAGGATGAGTTGGGTGTCGTCTGTGTAGGAAATTATGTTGTCACCGTGGGATCTGACGATGTTGGCCAGCAGGATCATATATGCGTTGAAGAGCTTGGGACTGAGGGATGAGCCCTAGGGGACTCTGCAGGTGATCTCCTTGGGTTCAAAGGTGAAAGGTGAGAGGTGGATCCTCTGGGTTCTTCCCCTTGGATGCCGATGTGGTGGAGTCTTTCGATCAGCGTGTGGTGGGATACAGTGTTGAAGGCTGCCAAGAAGTCGAGGAGGATCAAAACTACTGTTTCTCCTTAGCCAAGGAGGGTTTGGATGCCATCAGTCGCTGTGATAAGGGCGGTTTCGGTGCTGTGATTGCTGCGGAAGCCGGATTGGGAGGCGTTGAGTAGCTGGTTTTGCTCCAGGTGTGTCATGAGTTGATTGTTGATCTTTTTCAGTACCTTCACAGGGAAAAGGAGCAAGGAGATTGGCCGGTAGTCTTTGAGTTCGCTGGGGTCGGTGGAGTTTTTTTTTTAGGAGGGGTCTGACTTTGACATGTTTCCAGGCGTCGGGAAATGTTGCTGTGGTGATAGAGGTGTTGAGTAGGGTGGTGAGATCCTGGCCGATCCTTTGGTTTCTGAGTTTGAAGATGTGGGGAGGGCATGGGTCTGTGGGGGCTCCAGAGTGGTTGGATTTCACAGTGGGGGTAGTGTCCTGGGTGGAGAGGATGTTGCAGGTGGTAATTGTGTGATTCATGTCGGTTACGGTGGTGGCATATCTGTTGAGGAAGTTCGTAGGTGTGGGTTGGGGTTCAAAGTTTCTGTATATGGTTGCGATCTTGTTGTGGAAGAAGTGGGCGAGGTTGTTGCACAGCTCCCGTGAGGGAATGATGTTGTTTTTGCTGGCAGCCGGGTTGGAGAATTCCTTAACGATGTTGAAAAGTTCCTTGGTGCTGTTGGCGCAAGTTTCGATGCGTGCAGCAAGGGCTGACTTCTTTGTTGCCCTCAGCAGGCAGTGGTAGAGGTTGAGGGAGGTCTTGAAGGCTGCCCTATCGGAGGTGTCTTTGCTGGTGTACCATCTCCTATCCAACTGTTTGCTGTCCCATTTCACCGTTCCGAGTTCTTGTGTGTACCAGCTGGCCTTTTTGGAGGATGCTCTCTGGATGTTGCTCTTGATGGGGATGATGCCGTCTGCACAATTGGTGATCCAGGCATTGAAGTTGTTCACTCCCTGTTCAAGGTTGGTGGCAGTAGTAGGGTTGTAGGTGTTCAGGGCACTTGCACATATGGTCTCTGAGATTTTGCTTCACCTCCGGTGGGAGGCGTTGGTCACCTTGGGGGTGGCAGTGCAGGGGCTGGAGATGCTGAAGAGGTCGATGAAGTGAACGTCTATGTGAGTTCTGTGATATGGTTGTATTGGTTGCTGGAGGTGAAAATTGGGTCCAGCGCGTGTTCTGCGGTGTGTGTAGGGTCATGGATGATCTTGGTCAATCCGAGGCTGCTCATACTGTTGACAAGTTGTGCGGTGTTTTTGTCGTTGTGGTCATCGATGTGGAAATTTAGGTCGCAGAGGAAGATGTAGTCCTTGGAGTCAAAGGCTAGGGGCGCAATGAAGTCTGCAATGGTGTTTCAGGAGCTGGAGCGCGGGCCTGGGGGTCGGTATTCGAGGGTGCCTCTGAAGGTTGTCTTGTTGTCTGTGTGGCGCTTGAAGTTGAGACGTTCCATGGGGGTGGTGGTGTTGCAGGTGGTACACTGCATGATCTCTTTGTGGAAGATAGCTGTTCTTCCTCCTGGCTTGTTGGTGCAGTCCTGTTGAGTGATTTTATAATGTCTGGGGTGGATGTGGGGTTGAGCCAGGTCTCAGTGAGGAAGACTATGTCGGGTGTGAGGCTGGTGATGAGGTTCTATAATTCAGTGCAAAGCTTGCAAAGTGAGCATGTGTTGAGAAGGGCGCATGCTAGTTGGTGTTTTTGTTCAGGTGGTGTCTGTGGTGTGTGGGTGCAGGTGAAAGGTCCTATCGCGCAGCATGGGTCAGCGCAATGGCAGTGTTTATTGCAGCATCCAGGGTCAAGGGTGTAGAGCTCGGCGATGGTGTATTTTCGGGGGCGGGAGGGCCAAGGGTGGTGGCCCTGGGTGCTGTTCAGGTGCGGACGTGCACAGACGGGCTTGCCTTTGGCGCACCAGCGGCACAGTCACACTGCGGACTGCATTAAGTACGTCCTGCAGTGGGCTGGGCTTCTGTTGGTGGGAAGAAGGGTGAGTATGAAAACCCGGTCGGGAAAACCCCAGCGGGAAAACCCAGGCAGCTGTGATGTCAGTGGATCAACCAATGGGGTTCAAGTTGCCACCCTCTGCTATGGCCACGTTCTGGGAAGTGTGGCATATGTGTGACCCAGAATGCACTATTATCCAAAAATCAAAATCGAGAAATTTTCTCCTTGGGGTGCAAGTCTGGCTAACCCAACCCACAGGTGCAGCTAAAAATTCCCTACACTTCCCTTCCAGCCCCTCTCCTAATCTTATAAAGGGGGGGGCTCCCATCTGGCTGGGAATCACGGACGTGGGGGCTGGCCTGGGTCCTGTGACATCTGTTCTTCTACCTTTGAAGTTCAGTTTATCTCCCCAGCCCCCTTCCTGTCCTTTGCTTCTCCAGGAAGCAAATCTTTTCCTACCAAATGACTGTATTGGTTCAGCCCCAGGCCTCTTCACACCTGCTCTGGGACCAGCTTGGCTCAGGCTTTCAGGGTCTGGCCAATCAGAAGAGGCTGCTACAGGACTGTTACAGGTAACTTCAGGATAGTAAGTTCTAAAATGACTTTTCTGCAATAGTTATAATAAATCCGACCGTAGCAAGTTGTTGGATTTATTGTAACTAGCTAGGAGCTAGATAATTCCAATAAAAAATGTGACTTTATTAAAGTTTAATAAAGCCTTCCCATATTAGACTATGGAGCTGGCAGCAATACAATGGGGAAAACTACTTTGGCTGTTTTTCCCTCACCAGAGAATATAAAACATATTTTATAATTGTCCCTGCTTTTTATAACAAGGCACCCTACCTTTGGGGCACCTATGGCAGACCTTAGGGGTAGCTTATATGACATAAGAAGGTAGTTTTGTAATTTAGAAACAAATTTTAATTCCAAAGTCGAATTTGGACACAGTTTTATTTTAAAACCAGCCTGGAAGGCAGGTCTGGCTTTAAAATGACACCAGGCACCACAGCAGTGCGCACTCAAGTGCATTAAGTCCACTGGGGTCTCTAAACTTACATGCCCTATCATATACTAAGGACTTACAGGTAGGTTATCTTTTTTAATTACACCAATTACTATAAACCTTCTAAGGACAGACTACTTGCCCTGGGCCTGGTGAGCAAAGCCCAGGGCACTTTCAGAATCAGTAACCACCAGTATCAGTCAAACAAGCATTGGCATAGCCAATAGGTCTCGCCTTTGGGGCCTTATAAGTGTTTAGCCAGAGCTATTGACTTTGCCAATGTCTTCAAGCTGTGCTGTAGAGAAGTGTGGCTGCTGTGCAGCATGCTGAAAAGTTATAATAAAAAAGTGTCAGAAGCATTTTTGTTACTTTATATATGACCAAGAAGGCAGTATGTAAAACTGAACGACCATATTAAAAAAGTATTTACAATAAAAAATGTCCTCAGTTTTCTTTTGTTCTTGCAATGCTGGCAACTTGTTTCTGCCTATTGCAATGGTTGTTTGTTAAAGCTTTTTTTTGAGGGGGCATAAACAATCGGAGGGTGAAGGTTGGGAACTAGTACCTGTATTATAACACTAGGAGCGGCCAGACGCTAGGGGAGAATCAACAGATGCCAGATTCCGAGAGCAGGCTGAGGTGGTGCTGAGTGATGCTGAGGTGGTAGTGGTGGTGGTGGTGACTGTTGCGGAGACGATGCTGAGGTGATGCTGAATGATACTCAGGTCTTGCTGAGTGATACTGCTGTGGTGCTGAGTGATGCTGTGGTGGTGCTGAGTGATATTGTCTTGGCGCTGAGTGATGCTGTTGTGGTGCTGAGTGATATTGTCTTGGCGCTGAGTGATGCTGTGGTGGTGCTGAGTGATGCTGTGGTGGCCCTGAGTGATGCTGTGGTGACTCTGAGTGATGCTGTGGTGGCCCTGAGTGATGCTGTGGTGGCCCTGAGTGATGCTGTGGTGGTGCTGAATGATGCTGTGGTGGTGCTGAATGATGCTGTGGTGGTGCTGAGCGATGCTGTGGTGGTGCTGAGCGATGCTGTGGTGGTGCTGAGCGATGCTGTGGTGGCTCTGAACAATGCTGTGGCGGTGCTGAGTGATGCTGTAGCGGCGCTGAGTGATGATGTGGCGGTGCTGAGTGATGCTGTGGCGGCGCTGAGTGATGCTGTGGCGGCGCTGAGTGATGCTGTGGCGGCGCTGAGTGATGCTGTTGCGGCGCTGAGTGATGCTGTGGCGGCGCTGAGTGATGCTGTGGTGGCGCTGAGTGATGCTGTGGTGGCGCTGATTAATGCTGTGGTGGTGCTGAATGATGCTGTGGTGGTGCTGAGTGATGCTGTGGTGATGCTGAGTGATGCTGTGGTGGTGCTGAGTGATGCTGTGGTGGTGCTGAGTGATGCTGTGGTGGCGCTGAGTGATGCTGTGGTGGCGCTGAGGGATGCTGTGGTGGTGCTGAGTGATGCTGTGGTGGTGCTGAGTTATATTGTTGTGGCACTGAGTGATGCTGTGGTGATGCTGTGGTAGTTCTGAGTGATGCTGTGGTGGTGCTGAGTGATGCTGTGGTGGTGCCGAGTGATGCTGTGGTGGAGCCGAGTGATGCTGTGGTGGCGCCAAGTGATGCTGTGGTGGCGCTGAGTGATGCTGTGGTGGCGCCGAGTAATGCTGTGGTGGCAACGAGTGATATTGTTGTGGCGCCTAGTGATGCTGTGGTGACCCTGAGTGATGCTGTGGTGGTGCTGAGTGATGCTGTGGTGGCCCTGAGTGATGCTGTGGTGGCCCTGAGTGATGCTGTGGTGGCCCTGAGTGATGCTGTGGTGGCGCTGAGTGATGCTGTGGTGGCGCTGAGTGATGCTGTGGTGGCGCTGAGCGATGCTGTGGTGGCGCTGAGCGATGCTGTGGTGGCGCTGAGCGATGCTGTGGTGGCGCTGAGCGATGCTGTGGTGACGCTGAGCGATGCTGTGGTGGTGCTGAGGGATGCTGTGGTGGTGCTGAGCGATGCTGTGGTGGTGCTGAGCGATGCTGTGGTGGTGCTGAGTCATCCTGTGGTGGTGCTGAGTCATCCTGTGGTGGTGCTGAGTGATCCTGTTGCGGTGCTGAGTGATCCTGTTGCGGTGCTGAGTGATCCTGTGGTGGTGCTGAGTGATGCAGTGTTGGCCCTGAGTGATGATGTGGTGTCGCTGAGTGATGCTGTGGTGGTGCTGAGTGATGCTGTGGTGGTGCTGAGCGATGCTGTGGTGGTGCTGAGTCATCCTGTGGTGGTGCTGAGTCATCCTGTGGTGATGCTGAGTCATCCTGTGGTGGTGCCGAGTCATCCTGTGGTGGTGCTGAGTGATGCAGTGTTGGCCCTGAGTGATGATGTGGTGTCGTCGAGTGAAGCTATGGTGGTGCTGAGTGATGCTGTGGTGGCGCGGAGTGATGCTGTTGTGGCGCTGAGCGATGCTGTGGTGGCGCTGAGCGATGCTGTGGTGGCGCTGAGTGATGCTGTGGTGGCGCTGAGCGATGCTGTGGTGGTGCTGAGCGATGCTGTGGCGGTGCTGAGCGATGCTGTGGGCGATGCTGTGGTGGTGCTGAGTCATCCTGTGGTGGTGCTGAGTCATCCTGTGGTGGTGCTGAGTGATCCTGTTGTGGTGCTGAGTGATCCTGTGGTGGTGCTGAGTGATGCAGTGTTGGCCCTGAGTGATGATGTGGTGTCGCTGAGTGATGCTGTGGTGGTGCTGAGTGATGCTGTGGTGGTGCTGAGCGATGCTGTGGTGGTGCTGAGCGATGCTGTGGTGGTGCTGAGCGATGCTGTGGTGGTGCTGAGTCATCCTGTGGTGGTGCTGAGTCATCCTGTGGTGGTGCTGAGTCATCCTGTGGTGGTGCTGAGTGATGCAGTGTTGGCCCTGAGTGATGATGTGGTGTCGTCGAGTGAAGCTATGGTGGTGCTGAGTGATGCTGTGGTGGCGCGGAGTGATGCTGTTGTGGCGCTGAGTGATGCTGTTGTGGCTCTAAGTGATGCTGTGGTTGCAGTGAGTGAGGCTGTGGTTGCACTGAGTGATGCTGTGATGGCGTTGAGTGATGCTGTGATGGCGTTGAGAGATGTTGTGTTGGTGCTGAGTGATGCTGTGCGGGCTCTGATTGATGCTGTGCTGGCTCTGATTGATGCTGTTGTTGCGCTGAGTGATGCTGTGGTGATGCTGAGTGATGCTGTGGTGTTGCCGAGTGAGAGATAGAGTGAAGATATAATGCCCAATTAGAGAGGGTGGTGAGAGAGAAAGAGAGAGAAAGGGTGTACATAGAATAAAGAGTGGAGCGGGATAGAGAGAGAGAAAAAAGGAGAGAGAGTGAATGAAGGAGTTTGAAAGAGAAACAGATAAAGGGGTGAGAGAATGAAAGGCTAAAAAAGATAGAGAGGGGAGAGTTAATTAAGTAGAGAGAGAATTAGAGAGGGGAGAGAGAGAGAGAGAAGGAGAGAGACAATAAGAGTGGGGGTGTTGAGTTTAAATAGAGTGAAGAAGTGACGCGGAAAAAGTAACCTTAAATATAGCTTTGTGCCTTGCGCAAATAAATATAAAAAAAAAAACAGAGTGAGACAAAAATACTGGTAATTAGGCTGTGACTCCCAATATAAAACAAATAGCGATATAAGGTGAAATCAACCCACCGAAGCAATATTTCTAACTAGACAAAAAAAAGCTTGCATTTCAATGCTAATCGCTGTTGTTTTTCATGTGACTGTAGTCCAGGGCCGTCAGTTGGTAATGTGAGCTGCTGCTGCGATTGAAACATCAGAGTCCAGAGAGTTAATGAGCCATGACGAGGAAATGAGGCAGAGATAGGAAACCCAGATGGCAGCTGCGCGCGTGCACGCCTTCCTGAACGCAAACTGGTCGCCAGCCGAAAGCCAGTGGGTTTGCACTTCCAAAACCCGCTTACTAAAACTCTCGGCTAGACCAGCGCAAGCGCAAGCGCTGGTGCAGGCCGAGACCTAAAAATGGGGGTGATCAGGGCAAAAAGGATGACTTTCCTCCAACCTGTCTGATGCAAGATCTAAAAAACCTTTACTTCACGCACAAGTCCAGCTACCCAAAAAGGGAAGCCTAGCAGGGGGAGAGTCAGAGGTGACAGATCAGGGTATTGTAGTGCTGATAGCAAGAGGCCATTGGCCCTCCATTGTCTTCAATGGAGCTTTCAACGTTCCAATGTTCTAATATAATTATTTCAATATCATTTCAAGATTTTGTAAGGTGCTGGCTTGTACAAGGTTAAAGAAGAGGCAGCTCATATCATTTTCCAGAGCACTGAAGGAGGAAGACTCTTAGGTTCGCTTTCCAAGAATATTAGCCGACTTCAGTTGTGCACTGCTGGTGCGTGAAGGGAACATTTTTATCTATTTCCACTATCCACCAGTGCAGTCTGAAGGGTAACCGTGTGCATTTTTATCTCAAATGTTTTTGCAGAAACGCCAATTTTAAATACTACCAACCCCTTCCTGTTTTGCCAGTGTGTCTGCGTGAGTGGCCCTCTCTGAAGAAGGGACCCCCCTTCAGTGGCGTAGCTATTGCTGCCTGGGGTGGTCCCTATGTTTGCCGCCCGGAGCAGGTAAGAGTGGGAGGGGGTCGGCAGACGTCAGGCGACTTGTTCTTGGGGGCAGGGTGGGAGTCGACAGACGACTTGCTCACCTCGTGGGTGGGGTGGTAGTCGAAAGACGACTTGCTCACCTACGCCTCCCCCAAAAAGGGTGCCGTCCGGGGCAGACTGCCCCCTCGCCCCACCATAGCTACACCACTGCTCCCCCTTACAGACTTTTCACGTTTGATTGGTCTGCATGTAGATTATTTGGCTTAGTCTGACAGCCAGTACTTAAGTCTCCATAGGACGTATTTTCTCTTGCACAAGGAGGGTCTTTCTTCTTTAAATTAGCATAAAAAAAATTAAAATGTAGTAAACCTTGCCCAGCTTGCGCTATTCAAACACTTTTTTTTTTTTTTTTTTTTTTTTTAGTTTAAAATTCTTTATTGTAATTTCAAGGTACAATCCACTTACATACATAATTATATCCCCTGAGCAACCAGTACTAGTGGACCTTGCAGTTTCCAAACGAGGAGAAGTTAGGATCGCAACCGCCCCTTGAAAATGGTATCGAAATCATCACTTGATTGGAACTTTTCCACTCATATTTTAAATTGGAACTTGTAACTAAACATCCCCTCCTCCCAACCCCACCCAACCCCCTCCCCCCACCGGGTCCAACCCCCCTAGAGGTCCAGTAATCATAGGATCAGCCAAGGGTATCCTCATGGCCCCCTTCTAGACTGTGGGACTCATTCTCCCTGTGACGAGCCTCTGCCGACGATGCATGTGTGGAATTTGGGGAGCTTCCCTCTATCCCCTGGATCATCAACCCCCATGCCATCAGTACATCCGGGAGTTTATCATCCCTTCTAGTGCTACGCATGTGCCCCTCCTCCGCTAGTGCCCATTCTCTCAAGTCTGATTTCCAGTTCGCTATCTGCGGCCCTCGCTGCGCTAGCCAATGGATTGATATTCGCCGCCTAGCTGTTACCAGCC
Organism: Calotriton arnoldi; assembly: GCA_963921515.1. Taxonomy (NCBI): domain Eukaryota; kingdom Metazoa; phylum Chordata; class Amphibia; order Caudata; family Salamandridae; genus Calotriton; species Calotriton arnoldi. Next base: position 331,474 of record CAWUFW010013420.1, read on the forward strand.
CCAACACCAGGAACCTCCTACTTGTTTTACGGTTTGGGTCTTGGGGAATTAAGCCAAGGAGACAGGTACGCACCTCAAGGGCAACCGACCACCCAGTTATTCTGCTCAGGTCTTCTAGGACCGCCGTCCAGTATTCCCGTATCGTCGGACAGGACCAGACCATGTGCGGAAAATCCGCCTGGACATAATGACATCTGGGGCACCTTGGATCTCTCGATCCGTCTATCGTATGTAGTCTCTTGGGTGAGAGGTAAGTCATGTGAACTATGTTATACTGTATCTGTTTAAACCTATTGCTCACCGCCACCTTGCGTACATTTTCATGAATTTTTCCCAGTCTCGTGGCGCAATCTCCTGCGAAGATGCCGCCTGCCACTTCTCTTCTACTTTAAGAGGTCCACATTTTTTATCTTCCCGTAGTGCCCTGTATAGGTGAGTAACAAGTTTCCGCCCTCCCGCCATGGCAATCAGCGCGACCAGGGTGCGGGTGTGTCCAGGGGCAGCCGGGAACACAGGCCACAACTGCCGCGCCGTCGCCGCCATCTTGGCGTATTGCAAAAATTGTCCCGATCCCAACCCAAAAGTATCTACCGCTTCCTGATACGTTATAAACCTTTGTTCCGGGTAGAGGTCAGCCAACATTAGACAGCCCCCCACCTTCCATTTATCAGTGGACATAACCCGCTCAATGAGTGCGAAGGGTGGCATGAGCCAGAAATCTGCCTCCGGGGCAAATGGCTGTGTCTGGATAAGTCTCCTGATCACCCTGTTCCATATGGCAGTAAGTAATCTACCCAGTGGGGGACATTGTTCCTGTCTTCCCTCGTCCGCCAGATGAGCGCACCCAACGGTCGATCGCCATAAGTGCCAGCCAATAGTGATCTTTCCCAGGAGGGGTCCGCATCCAACCAGGCTATGGCGTGCTGTAATTGTGAGGCGAAATAATAAAGTTCTAGGTCAGGGATTTCTAAACCTCCCTTACCCCATGTGCGTTTCATAATTTCGAGGCTGACCCGGCAGCGTTTCCCGTTCCATAGCAATTGGATAAGCATTGCGTCGAGTTCCTTGAACACCTGATGCGGGAGCTCAAAGAAGGAGCCCTGCATTGTAAAGAGACATCGGGGCAGCACCACCATTTTTATTAAGGCAATCTTTCCCATCAGTGAGAGTTTAAGTGTATTCCAAAAGGCGATGCTGCCGTGTAGACCCCTGAGTATCCTCCCCATATTATGTTGATAAAAAGTGTCCCTGTCCCTACAGATCCATATCCCAAGATAACGCAGCGTATCCGGCACCCATGGGAGGCCCACCTCTGGGAGTCCAACTCCGCCCCCTCGGCCGCCGACTCGATCTTATATAATTGTGATTTTGTCTTATTAACATAGAGCCCAGATGTCTTAGCAAACTGATCTAAAGCCGTCAGCAATAACGGAAGCGAATGGGCCGGCTCCCGTAGGTATACCAGCGCATCGTCAGCATACAATGATACGATATGCTCCGTGGCCCCGACTCGTATGCCCTGCCCCTGGAGAACCCCACGGAGATGACACGCTAATGGCTCCATCGCCAGGGCGAACAACAATGGGGAAAGCGGACACCCCTGTCGTGTCCCCCTTGCTATTGGCATTGCATCCGAAACATACCGACCCGTTCGGACCCTGGCCACTGGCTGTGTATAAAGGAGTCTCACCCAGTTCACAAACCCTTCACCTATCCCCATTTTTAGGAGTACCTGCCATAAATATTCCCATCTGATGGAGTCGAACGCTTGTTCTATATCCAAAAATGCCAAGGCACTCTGTTGGGCCCTGCCCCCTAGTGACTGCATAACATGGGCCAGACGGCGAATGTTCCTCAGTGTATTCCTCCCTGGTATAAAACCGGACTGATCCTCATGCACCAGCTGCCTGAGATATGGAAGTAATCTACTGGCCAATACCTGACTAATAATTTTAAGATCTACATTTAGCATAGAAATTGGCCTGTAGGAGTTGGGGAGCAGGGGGTCCTTCCCGGCTTGGGGATCATCACGATCAACGCTTCTCGCATGGAGCTGGGCAGTATGCCGGTCTCACCGGCTTCCAGAACTATTTCCAGGAGCTTAGGGACTAGGACTCCCCCATATTCTTTGTATAGCTCCGCCGCCAGGCCATCCATCCCGGGCGATTTAGTAGTTTTCAGGTGCGCAATCGCCGCCTTCACCTCCTCCCCCGAAAAGGAGCCCCCAGGGGTTCCTGACTCTCCGGGGCAAGGCAAGGCAGGTCCGCCTCGGCAAGGTAAACTTCCATAGCCTGGGGGTGGTATGGCTCGGCTCGGAATATATCTTTTGTAGATATGCTGTAAATGCCCGGTTAATCTCATATTGGGTATAAACCATTCGCCCCTGATCTGTTTTAAGGGCCAAGATCGGGAGAGGTTGTATCTCCATCCTGATCAGGCGCGCCAGTAGGCGGCCGGCCTTATCTCCCTCTGTGTACCATCGGCGCCTACTCATGGTTCTATCATATTTACCCAGTGACTCCCATATGTCCCCTATCGTCCGCCTTTGTTCTGCCCATTTGGCCGGCCCCTCCGGGTCCGTAGAAAGCTCTGCCTCTAGGGCCGCCAAACGTGCCTCCTGGTGTTGCAAATCCCGCTCTAGCACTCTTCTCACGCCCACCTCAGTGGACATACACACCCCCGCATCACCACTTTCATCGCATCCCATTCAAGCGCTCTCGAACTGGCCGTGTTCCAATTTACCGCAAAGTAGCCATCTAGCCCTGCCGCTACCGTCTCCTTATATACCGGGTCCGTTAGAGCGTCAGTATTAAGTCTCCATAGCAGTATTTTGGATCGTGGTCGGCCCAGCGTGTAAGCCATCAGCAGGGGAGAGTGGTCAGACAGATATCGGGCTAGGTATTGCGTCTCTACTATTCGATTGGCTGCCGCCTCCTGTACAAAGAAATAGTCCAGCCTGCTATGTGTGTTAGCTGCTGGCGTGTGACACGAGTACACTCGGCAGCCCGGGTTACGGTGTCGCCAGATATCCATCAAATGGTAATTGTGAAGCATCCGACGCATTGCTTCTCGGGTTTTGGGCTTGACTTCCGTTTTCGGGGGTGCCTATCTAACCCTCCATCAAGAGCACAGTTGAAATCCCCGCGATAATCAGTTCTACTTCTGGTGTCAGGCCTAACTGACCCAAGACCTTATTCAAAAAGTCCCCATCGTCAGTATTCGGAGCGTATATATTAACTAAGCACATTCGGCGTCCGTCCAGGGACCCCTCCACCACCACATAGCGTCCATCTGGGTCTAGACTACACTTTGCGTCCTTAAAGGGGACACCTGGAGCCACCCATATAAGCGCCCCTCTAGCATACCCCGAGTAGGAAGTCGCAAAAACTGGCCCCTCCACCGACGTTGGACATATTTCAAACAGTCTCCCCAGAGGTGCGTCTCCTGCAGAAAGGCCATGCTTATCTTGTACCGTCTGAGATATTGCGCCACCCGGATCCGTTTGACCATGTTATTGAGCCCCCTAACATTCCATGTTATAAATTTATAAATCTGTTGTTCGCCTGACATGAGCTGAATATCCTACTTTTCCTTGATACACATCGTATGAGCTGGAGAAACCCACAAGTGTTGTGTTGGGACCCCCTGTATGGAAGCTCCTAGGACCTCTGGTGACCCGGCTTAAAACATTCCCAATAAAAAACTGCAAAACATCACCCTGCGAACCCCCATCCCTCCCCACCCACAGGCAGTAGTACCGCATTCTCACCCCCCAACCCTGGTCTGAGGACGCAGGACCCCGCCTCACAGCGCCACCCTCCCCACAAATCCCCCGCAACTTAATACGCAATAACAGTAATCAACAAAACGTCAATGAGAACCCCTAGTTCCTGCTATACAGCCAAACTGCCTGGCGCCGCGCGACCCCGCCCAACCAGCGGTCTAGCCAGGCCGCCTCAGCGCACTACAGTTGGAATGTCCTAACTGTAGTGTGGCGGAGTAGTATCTCACCCCAACAACAACGTTCCCACCCCCTTATAGTCCCGCGGGCCGGAGCCCCTCCTGCACGTGGCCGCTGCAGAGTCAAACCCAATCACGGGTGAGATCCGTACTCACTGTTCCACAGATCATTGCCCCCTGCACGGCAGTCCCTTGACTTGTCCGCAAGTGTCTCAGGAGCCACCCTCGACTGGGCTGGCAGTGCCCTCCGGCTCTGATTGCGTTTCTTGGACCAGACACAACGGGGAGAACTGGTTTTGCGTCGATAATTCCCTTATCTCATCTATGAGGGTGCCGTCCGGCCCCACCATGATTCTACCTCTGTCCGGTACCTTTTGTGTCCTGGGTCGTTGTTCTCCAGTGTGGCGATGCTGATTCTGATTCCGTCGGCGGCTGCTCCCAGTCCTCTGTTCATGCCATCCCTGGGTCCGGTCTTGTCCCTCCAGGCCCATCGAGTCCATCCACTCCGTGGCCTCTTGTGGAGAACTGAAGAAATGGACTCTGTCCTCATATTGTACCCGGAGCCGGGCTGGAAACATTAGACTGTATTTCACCTCAAGGTTTCTCAATCTCCGTTTAACTCCCAGGAAGTTGTTCCGCAAGTCCTGTACCTTTTTTGTGTAGTCCGGGTAGATATGGATATCTCGGTTCTCAAACCTGGGAGGACCGTTCCTGCGGATAAACTGAAGGATCAAGTCCCGGTCCCTAAAATTGAACAAACGAGCAATCATAGCTCTCGGTGGCGACCCCGGTTTCGGGGGGACCGAGGGAACGGTGGGCCCGCTCCACCGCGAACATCTTTGAAAGCCGGAGGCCCGGGAGGGCGGAACCGAGCCACTCTTCCAGAAATAGGTCCGCCGCCGGACCCTCCGCCTTTCCGGGAAACCCAAAAACGGAGGTTGTTCCTCCTCGACCGCCCTTCTGCGTCTTCAGCCCTGTCTTCTAGACGAGAGGTGTGATCTTGGAGTGCGGACACTGTCGCCTGTAATTGCTGGACTTCATTCCGCAAGGAGCCCAGGTCCCCCTCCGTAGTAGTAACACGGTCCGCAACCTTCCGGAGGTCCAGTCGCAAATGATTGATATCCATAGCCATGCCATCCATTTTGGACTCCAACGCCACTCGCGATTCTCGTATGGCCTCCAGAATGTCAGCCTTATCTCTGGCCGACGATCCCTGTTGCAATCCAGGTTCAGGGTCCGGTCGAATGCGCTCGGCCGAGGTTGGGCCCGGCACCGTGTACTGCATGATCTTGTTAGTTTGCGTGCCTCTGACGGGCCTGTCTTTCCCCATCCCGAATGGGATCTCGCCAAGGAGCTCTCCGGGGCCCTTCGTTCCGCAGCCTCAGGCCCAAGGATCCGTCCCTGGCCTAGTTATGGCGAAGGATGTCCACGTGGGCACTCTACAACCAGGGCCCCTGAACACCGCTAGGTTGATCACCTCCCAGTGCACCGCATATCGTGCCCCTTGGCCTCCTCCAGTCAAATTTCCAGCATGAACCAGCACTCGGCCCACCGGCCTTCCTCCGCCGGGGTATGCCGGGTGTCACTTCCACCGAGCCACGGAGTAGGCGCCCCCGCCACCAAAGGCCGTCTCAGGAGCTATGGCTCGGCCACCGCCGCTAATGTGCCCCCGAAGTAGGAGTCCAGGCCCTCCTTGCCAGTCATCTGCCCTCATGAATTACACGGCATCACCTGCGGCTATATACAGTCCAAGGGGTCCCACCGTGGCCCTCATGAAGCCCCGGGCTCGTCTAGAGCGCGCCCCCAGACTCTCTCCCTCAGAATAATTGGTGGTCCGCCGCATCCGCTCACCTCCGGGCGAAAAATGTAAAATATATATATATATATTTTTTTTTTTTTTTCTCCCCGGGTCCCTCTCTTCATGCGGCCAGGCGCAAGGCTCCGGCGGCTCTCCGGCAGCAGTCCCCGCTACAAGGAGCATTCCGATGCGGCCCACCAGGAGGCCGCTTAGTGCTCAGCCGAAGTCCGCGCCGCCATCTTGCGCGGAGAATATCCGATCCGGCTGCAGGAGATTAAAGTTTCTTTCCCGGTCTGCAAAGCGTGTGTGCAGCACCCGGGTAGGACTCTCGGGACGAGGGGGGGTTCCGACCCCTGACTTGACAAAGAGAACTCAATTCCGCCAGGATTTGTTCAGGATTACGGCATCTAGGGCAAGAGCTGCGCTAAACTGCGACTAGCCGGCCATGCTGTCAAGCCACGCCCCGCGCTATTCAAACACTTACGTAGACATTTTCATTTTAACAGATATCGCAACGTGGTCCTAATTAATAGAACAATCTGGAAAAAGGAAATATTTCCAAGTCGAGTTCAATGCCTTCTAATTTCTGCCTCCGAGTGCTAGTCTGCTTTACATCACGGTCGAGAGAGGAAATGCAAAACACACACACAGACACACAAGAGAGGGAAGTTGCCCGATATAGGTTCCAAGGCAAAATGTGTGTTTTCGTTGTGCTCTCGGGTGCAGGACTGAAATGAACTTCAGGGAGAGGATGGGTTTTGATGTGGAAGCGCACCATACGATTCATTTTTTTCTAGGCTCGCTCATTGTCTAACTAATGCAAACCACCAGCAAATCCTGGGAACATATCGAATTTTAACGGACCTCTTTGCCGTGGACAAGTCGGATTTGGAAGGCGTCACATGTGTAGTCACCGAGTACTGGGAACACGTTTAATCTATAAAATTGCACAAACCAAACAGTTGTCTTTAGAAGAATTTGCAAGGTAGACAGGAAAATATATTGAGCTGTATTTAGACAAATCTTCACACAACTTTCCATGATTGTGTGGGAAAATATACTTTTTGGAACTCTGTATTGACTGGATAATGTATTCAGACGCCTTCTGAATAGCCATGCCAAGAAAATACCTTATTTGAATTTAATAACAATTTTTCGATTGAAGCCTTTTATTTGAGTACTTCAACTGCTCATGTTTAAGGAACTACTATTTTCTTTTTCCTTAAGCGCTCCACAAGAGTGCATGTGTTTTCTAGCTGTCTCTCGCAAGTGCTCCTCTACCCCCTCCCCAGTCGCGGCTCCTGGAGGGAGTGCTGCGGGCGGTGGGACGGGGCGGGGGAGGGGCAGGGTGGGGGGTAGTAAACTCCGGCATACGGCCGAACGGAGTTAAGTACATAAATAAATAAATAAAACAAATGACATTGCGCTCGCCGCATTGCCATTTGGCGTTGCAGCACGCGCAATGTAATTCGTTTTATTGATTTATTTGTGTACTTAACTCCGTTCGGCCGTATGCCAGTGTTTACTACCCCCCGCCCCGCAGCACTCCCTCCAGGAGCCGCGACTGCCCCTCCCCCACTTTGTATTGCTTACTATCTATAATCAGTGTGCTTTACTCTACCCCACACTGCTCTTTTTGTTTCTTTTTGAGTAAGGACTCCATGTTTCTCTCCCCTCAGCCATTCCATGATGCTTTCTTTCATCCATGTGCTTCTCTCTCATCCTGCGCATTTCTTTCACGTCTGTGTGTTTACCCCTCCCACTCTGTACTCCATGTTGCTCTCTCTTTCACCTGTGGTGTCCTCTCCCAGTTCTCCTTCACCCCCTTCTCTTCTGCGCTCTGTGAGCTGCTGGTGACGCTCTGTCACCATTTTTTTCATTTTATTCAACATATATATTAATCTGCACATCATATATAGTCATATATTGAGTTTGATTTTCACGCTAAGATTGACCATAGTTAATATGTTCATGTTAAGTTAGCCATAGTTAATATAGGCCTCAGGTTAAATGACTCATGCTAACTTATAAATGTATTTTGGCTGCTGTGTTCTGTCTCTCTCTCTCCCGATTCAGGAGCCAAGCTACATTAGTAAGAATTAATTAAATGTTGCAAATGTTTCGGTTTCTGTGAGAATTAGTTATTTGTGTGTGCTCCATTGAGAGTGAATAGTGAATTTTAACACCTGTGCCTGGGTATATCTTCCTGTTAGAAGATACCTCTTGAATGCAGCGCAGCTGAAATCTTCCATTGTGCAGAAGACTGTGAACGTTTTATCACGAAATGTTAGATTCTGATTGGTTCTCTTTATGGGAACCATAGTGAGTTGTCCTTTACTGTAGAGAATTGTATGTTTTAATTGTGCATTGCTGAGCAAGTTGAATTCAAATGCCTCTTTTGACCCTTGCTTAAAGAGTTAGATCCAGAGTCCTTTCTCATTTACCTAACTAAATCGTCATTCGATTCTGCCTTTTAAAGGCTTTATTTGCTGACACCCTCTGCTCCTTTGACCCTATGCTTAGCGTATTAGCAAATCTTCCCTTTATGGAAAACAGAATCTGCTCGATTTGCTTATCACAAGTATAAATAGTTTATCTTTACATTTGCTATTTTGAATCGCTTTGAATTATATTGACGATTTATATGATGATCTTTGATTTATGACTAATTTTAATAAACTGAATTTATAACTTTGCTAATTTGCTAATAAGCCTTTATGGTTTACAAATTACTACTCTCTGTCATCATTGTTTGGCCTAATGTGCTTACCTGTCATTGATATATTGATGAATTATTAATGTTACTCCTTAGCCGAGAACGAAAGGTCCATCTGCTCGAGTGCAGCTTGTATATGAGTTTGCACCAAACATCTGAATGGTGCAACAGCCATCAGCGCTGGGGCATTGCATTTCCCCATTCTACCCCATCTGCTCCTTTGTTACTTATACCCCGACATCTGTGTTGCTTTTTTTTGTTTAACCCTTTCATGCTGAAAACACTTTTCATTTTAAATTTACCAATCCAAGTGGCTTAAATGCTTAAATTATTTCCTATATTTTACTTGTTTTTTGGATTGAAATAGGAAGATAAGAATTACTAAAGATCGGAGGAAAGGAAAGCAGACAGGTATCTTTCACTCTTTCTTATGACAAGTTAGGTTCATCCAGATTCCTGGTGTTGAGTCATACAGCCCAGACTCAGAGGGGGATATTCTCAAGAACGTGTGATAATTATCGCAAAATTAGCTTAACGCAACTTTGCACATCACAGTCTATCGCGTGAAAATAATGCTGTGTTAACATTGTATTCTCAACACGGCGGTACCATGCGATAATCTCACGCTAACGCGTCAAATGACCGCGATAAAATTACTGTGACGGCAAAAAAACGCGAAACACGAACGCGAAAAAAGTTGCGATGTGGTCAACCGCGATAAAAAAAATCAGCGATAACCAGCGACAGGCCTGCAATTCCTATGCGTCATGTGGGAAAATGCACTATAAAAGCACTGAAAAACACAAACAAAATAATTCAAACTGCGTAGCACCATGGAGGAAGCCGGAGCAAGTACAGAGGACGACCAGAACCCCACAAGCCCCCAGGAGGACCAGCCTGGGACCTCGGGGTCACGGAAGGGCAAGGAGAAGAAGACGAGGAAGACGAGGTTCAGTCCGCAGGAAAACAGGATCATCATCACGAAGGTGATAGAACACCACCAACAACTGTTCGTCACCTCCAACGTGTCATTGGCAAATATAAATGCAATATGGCAGTCCATCCTGGACAAGGTGAATGCAGTCGGAGTGAGGAGGAGGACAATTGGAGAGGTCAAGAGGTGCTGGAATGATGCGAAGCTCAAAACCAAGAAGAAACTCGCTGACAACCATCAGGCAGCAATGCAGACTGGAGGTGGCAGTCCAGCGGAACACCAGGAACTAAATGAGATGGAGGAAATGGTGGCCAGTCATCAGTGGGGAGACAATGGCAGGAGTTGGGGTCCGGACACTGCTCGACATGACCTGACACAACAGCACCAGGGTGAGTACCGAACAGGGACTGGGGGGATGGGGGGAGATGGGCACAATGGCACAAATGCACAATTAAGTAGAGCACACTGCACACCCACAATGACTCTGGATCATGTCCCTGATCCCCTTGGCACACTGCAGCACACATACAAACAGCAAGTAGGCCCCCGTCCACTATGGGCACAAAGGGGTCCCTCCCCACACAGCACCAATCTCACAACCAACCCATGCACACGTGTCAAAACCAGCAAAGCTGCGTGTCTGTGAGCCACCATGACAATGCAAGTGACACTGCATGACGAATAGCATGGCTGCAGTCCAATTATCATGATATGGTGCACGCCACGACACTGGGGTGGCTGAGTGTGGAACACATCCGGAAAGGAGCAGGTTACACTCTGACACATCCACGTGCACAAACAACCCCTGACGTCAACAACACATCTGCGGATAAACATTGCACAAGAGTCCAAAATACGAACAAGAGCCAAAATTAGCCAAGTCTGCAACATCTCAGCACTGTAGAAGCACAGAAGTCAAAGGCACACCGCCTCAAAGGGATAAGGGGCAGCAAAATCACAGCTGCAGGGGCGACTCTCCCACAATGCAGCACACACACATAGCAATGACAGCACATCAACATTGACGACAATGTGGTACAAAGTGCAACACTTTCACTACAGAACAGAGGACACAACTAGTTCCGCTTGTGCGTAGAAACTGGCCAATCACATCTGGCATAGCAGGAAACTGTGAGATGAAAATGTACATGTACAACCTCACATCCATGATGTAGTTCAAATGTCCACTGTCCCGCATCAAATAGTCAGCTCCTCCCAAACAGTCCCAATGTACATTGTCATGCAGTCTGTATGTAAACTAGAACAAAGCGTCAACATACATGTCAACACAATGTTAACATGCATCTCCTCTTCACATTGCAGAGGGACAATCAACACCTCCTGCAGAGCAAACCAGACAACTCATCAGTGATGATGAAGAGAACCTCCACACCTTTGACACCGACGCCCTACAACAGCTCATGAACATCTTAGGCAACCCACCTCCAGGAGCAGGGCAGCCCAGCTGCATCGAGGAGACCCCACCCCCTGCACAGACCACACAGCAGGAAACACCCAACACCACTGCTGGCTCCCAGCACCTCACCGAAGCACACCTAGCATTCCATGACCAGGTGTTAGACTGACAGAAGGAGGTGGCTGAACAGGTGCGGGTGGGTTTCGACCTCGTGGCAGCCGAACTAGATTACATACGTTGGTGTCTAATTCCCATCAGGGACCACTTACACTACCCAACGGACACCCACACTGCGACAGAGACACACGCATTTGCACATTTCCAGTACTGAACCACGCCCAGAGCCCCGGGATAATCATTCACACCCCTACGCTGTACTTGCGTACGCCGGCCCAGTCCACTCCTCTTACGAATAAAGGGGGGGACGACAAAGCTACATGTCCAAGGTCTTACTCACTGCCTGAGGTGACATGGTTGCGTCCGCTGTCCACAGCACAATGTAATGTGGTAGGGCCCTGGCCCATCATGCATACATAATGAACACACGGACACACTTAGTTAGATAGTTGAACTGGCTACAGGCACGTGCGCCCGGCCACCTTTTATTACCAGGGTCACATGTCCAGTGACGCCTGTGCTGGATGGGTGTGGGGTGGGTGTAAGCCAGCCCTCAGGGAGTGGTTGGTGCTGGCAACAACTTGAACAGTGATCACTATTAAAGCGGAAACAGAAAACACCAACATGACACAAACAACTGCGAAGCATCATGGTGGTAGCCAGAGCAAGTACAGAGGTCACCCAATATTCAATCAGAAGGGCCCGTGAGTTGCAGTGAACTGAGGTAGGGGCACCAGAGCTGAGCGTGCTCATGTGAAGAAATTGTCTAGGATTGTGTCCCTTCGGGATATCCTGCTGCAGCTGCAGTGGGGTGTGTTACACCTGCCTCATCTTCCTCATCATCGTCCCAGGTCTTCCCCACTGCCTGAGGTGACATTGTTGCATGACCTGTCCACAGCACAAAACTCAATCAGAAAGGGTCCATGAGTTGTGGTGCACTGAGTTAGTGGCACCTGAAGAGCTGAGCAGGGTATCAAGCTGATGATGGCATCCAAGACAGGTGTGAGCAACTCTGATAGTCTGGCTGTAAGACTCTTTCGACTCTGGCAGTTGTTGGTTGGAAGTGGTCCTGGTGGTGGTGGCGTGTGCAGCCAGCGGTGATGCGTCGTCTGGGCAGGTCAGGAATCGATTTGATGTGTGAGCCCTGGTGGACCGCAGTTGAGGCCGTGGGCAGCAGTCAGCGCAGGGCCACAGACACATGGCGTTGATGACCCCCAGGCCATCGACTCAGAGGCCATCCAATATTCAATCAGACAGGGTCCATGACTTGAGCTGCACAGAGTTAGTGGAACCGGATGCACTGCGGCCGGCACAGGCACACCGCCATGGGACGGTGACCTGCGGTGCACTGAGGTAGGGCCACGAGAGCTGAGCGGGTCCTCGTCGATGTCGAAGGTGAATGTCGCGGAGTGTTTCGGGGGACAGTGGAAGGTGTTCTTCCAGGGCATGATGCAGAGGGCAGAACCAAGCAGAAACAGGCAATATGGAGGAGATGAATGCTACAGACTAATTTTTAACACCAAGTCAGTATCAGCTACATGATGATGAAGACAACCCCCAGGCCATAGACTCAGACGCCACCAAAGTTCAACCAGAGAGTGTCCATGAATTTCGGGGCACAGAGTTAGTGGCACCAAAGCTGAAAGGGGATGCAGTCTGCGATGAGGCCTTTACAATTGTATAAACTCTGCCATAATAAAATCAAGACTCAGTTCCAAATGTGTGACCTACTTGACCGCAGTGTAGGCTGGAGGCAGCAGTCAGCAGGGGCCCACAGCCACGTGTCGTTGGCTTGCAATGCACAGAGTTAGTGGCACCAGAGCAGTTGTTGGTAGTGTTTGATCACCTCCATGACGATGATCCTTTTTTCCTCCGGACTGAACCGCGTCTTCCTCTTACTCCTCTCCTTGCGTACAATGATATGAACTCGGCCATTGAATAATCAAGACTCAGTTCCAAATGTGTGACCTACTTGACCGCAGTGTAGGCCGAAGGCAGTAGTCAGAAAGGGCCCACAGACACGTGTCGTTGGCTTGCGATGCACAGAGTTGGTGGCACCAGATCGAAGGGAGTACAGTGATATAAATGCTGCCATTAACATATGAACTCGGCCATCATGAAATCAAGACTCAGTTCCAAATGTGTGACCTACTGGACCGCAGTGTAGGCCGGAGGCAGCGGTGGAGTACGTCAACGAGAAAGGAGTGCTGGGGGCCTGTGTCGCGGAGGCTGTGATGGTCTGAGGAGGCTGCCAAGGTCGCGGGCCTCGGGCTTGGAGCTTGCACCGGCATGTGGTGGGCCTTCTTTGACACACGCCGGTGTCGGCAGGTGAGCAGTGAGGCCTGGTTGCGCAGGGGGGGCCAAGACGGGTCTGGGGACCAGCGGACTGGGGTGCAGCAGGCGCACAGGATCGCAGGCACTGCCGCTCACGGCGTCGGCCTCGAGGCGGGCCTCGAGGCGCCGCCCTGGCAGACACGTTGGCCATTCCGGAAGAGAACCACGCCCAGGGCAACAGGCTTTTTATTCACAACCCTACGCTGGCCTGGCATACGCCGGGCCAGCCCACTCCGCTCACGCTTACAGGGGGGGACATAACAAGCTACATTTCCGGGATCTTCCCCACTGCCTGGGGTGACATGGTTGCGTCCACTGTCCACTACACTCCAAACACCAGCAGTATATGTCGACATGGACATGTCTGTGGTCTGCATACTGCAGTCTGGCCAGCACATCCACGCCACACTTGGCATTGTGTACATTCTCATTCATGGGTCACTTGCCTCCTTCGCACATGCCTGGTTCTCACCTCTCCCCACATTCTGCTATTGTGTGGCTAAGGTGCCATGCCGTTGATGGCTTGTGTACATGGCTAGCCCAGGTTACCACAGTAAGTTGTGCTGTTGTGTCTGGTAGGTGGGCATGTTGTTTGGCATGTTGTATGTGAGTTTGTAACGTGTGCATTCCCAGAGTCGTGAGTTGCATGACTGTGGAGTTGAGGTGTGTGGTGTGTTCATTTGGTACTTACCAATGAGCAATGCATTCCCATAGGTGCCAGCCTCGAAGCGCTCGTTGATGATGGACTGTCGGAAGATGAAGGAATCATGCACACTGCCTGGGTAGTTGGTGATGACATTGGTGAAGAGTCCCAGGTGGTCCACTATTGCCTGCACATTGATGGAATGCGTGTGCTTCCTGTTGCGGTAATTGTGTGCAGTGGCGGCAGGGGGCACGAGGAGTACATGTGTGCAGTCGATTGCCCCCAACACGTGCGGGAAGCCAGCTATGGCGTAGAAGCCTTCCTTGGTCTCCAGCTGTTCCTGCGCAGTGTGGGGGAAGTGAAGGTACTGGGGTACCAAGCTGATGATGGCATCCAAGACAGGTGTGACGAACTTGGATAGGGATGGCTGTGAGACTCCTCCGACTCTGGCAGTTGTTGGTTGGAAGGTACCAGAGGCCAACAGGTGCAGCACAGCCAGCAGCTTTGTCTGTGGAGGGATGTTGGTTGTCCGCTGTGTTGGTACCGTCAGCCTGTGGGCAATGATGGTCAGGATGCGGGGGATGGTTGTCCTTTTGAGCCTGTAGTGGGCAATGACATCCTCTGGTGTTAAGTCTGTGATGCTGGTGTGTTTTCTGAAGGTCCGCTGTCTTTGTCTGTGCTGCCTCTGTGGTAGTCCGGGGGGGGGGGCAGAGGGGTCCGTGGGGGGAATGGCAGGCCTGGATGTGGTGGCGGTGGGTGTTGTGACCCTCTTGGGGCTCCGAGCTGCATGATCAGTAGCTCCATGGCATCTGTTGTTCTTCAGGTGTGGCTCTGGGCTGGGCTCCCTTTTGTGGTGCAGGTTGTCGTCCGACTTAACACCAGGTAAGAGCAGGTGTTAAATCCCTGCTGCTAACGCGCCTTATCGCCTGTTTTGGGATCTTATCGCCGATATGGCTGGTCGTTGAGAATATTGCGAAGTGGTGTTATCGCGGCTTTTTGCACAGGAACGCCTACTCTGCATCTCATTAGCGTTAGTTGCCGGTGTCATTCGTGGCGATGTTTTTTGCGGCTGCTATCGCAGGAAAACTGGCGATATCGGCTGTTAGCACCAGCTTGTGAATAGGGCCATAAATCTATCGCCACTTTGGCTGCGATAAAGTGCCGCTAACTCGGCGATAAGTCCTTGAGAATATGCCCCAGAAACTCTTAGCCACAGGGGTTATTTGTAAATGTGTGAACCCTAACCTCGGATCATAGAAAGAAAAAAGCTATCTACCACAATGTTGTTGTTTTTCGTTACTTAAGTGCTTAAGTACTTTTTTATTTTCCCCCACCACATGTTCTTTATATTTTTATGTGTTTCTTCACAAAATTTAATTTAGTACAAACTGCAGTTGATGCATCCTTATAAATCCATCAGATGAACATTCATACACTTGAACTGCATTGTATTATATTTTACCATTAGTGGTATGTTTGATCCATGTGTAAAACACTATTCACTGTTGAAGTTCATTTGCCTTAAAAAAAAGGGCATTGAGAAGACATTTGTCAAATAATAACAGCCCAGCTCTGCTCAATTGTCAGAATGAGAATGGCAAGGCCAAAATTAAAACGCTCTGGAATGACATCAATATGTGGAGTTTACAGCTTTCACTTATACGTAATCCTAACCAGAGGAATGGCAATAGCGAACAAACTCAAAAGAAGTTACGATTGCTCTAATGTTACCATATTTGTTTAGGAAAAAGAGTCTAATCTTGGCCGACCATTGAAGGATCAGTTGAGGAATAATTTACAGAGGTGGGGGCATTCTAAAAGAGCTAGAATAGGGAGAATAAAATCTTATATCTGGTAAAACAGTACATTGCCCAGCAGACAAGATTCTCAATTTCACTGGGATTATCTGAATACATAGAGCGACACCATTAAGCATTATAGTCCTCTGCTGAGGGCGGGACTATAATGAGGTGAGGGCCTTTAATAATCGTATTAGCCCGAGGTAGATGGATTATAATGCTACTAGAACATTCCAACCATTGGGGGTAAAATGTTATAAATTAAGAAGGGAGAAACAGAAAGACAAACATTGAAATGTTGGAGCATAAGTTCTATACTAGCCATTATATGCGCCACTTCATTGTCTTCAATGTAGTTCTAGTGATAGGGAGTCATTGCAGCATTGTGTCAGTAATTAGTATACCATTGTAAGGGCACAATGGAAACAGACTTAGGGGGATATTCACAAGAACGTGCGATAAACATCGCCAAAAAGGCTAACGCACGTTTTCATATCACTGTCTATCGCGGGAAAATAGCTCCGTGTCAACGTCGTATTCACAACATGGCGGTAACATGCGATAGTCTCAAGATAACGCGCCAAATGACCGTGTTAAAATGAACGCGACGCCGAAACAATGCGAAACACGAACGCGAAAATGTGCGATGCCCCCAATCGCGATACAAAAATCAGCAATAACCAGCGACAGGCCTGCAATTCCCACGCGTCATGCGGGAAAATGCACTATAAAAGCACCGAAAAACACAAACAAAACAATTCAAACTGCGTAGCACCATGGATGCACCCGGACCGAGTTCAGAGGACAACGCGAACCCCACAAGCCCCACAGACGACCAGCAAGGAACCTCGGGGTCGGGGAAGGCCAAGGAGAAGAGGAAGAGGAAGACGCGGTTCAGTCCGCAGGAAAACAGGAACATCATTGCGGAGGTGACAGAACACTAACAAAAACTGTTTGTCTCCTCCAACGTGTCATTGGCAACAAAGACGCAAACATGGCAGACTATCTTGGACCATGTGAAAGCAGTTGCAGAGTTGAGGAGGACAATGGAAGAGGTCAAGAGGCTCTGGACTGATGTGAAGGGCAAAACCAAGAAGAAACTCGATGCCAACATGAAAGCAGCAACGCAGATTGGAGGTGGGGGTCCAGCGGCACACCAGGAGCTGGATGACATGGAGAAAATGGTGGCCACAGTCATCAGTCGGGATGCGGTGCCAGGAGTAGTGGATCCGGACACTGCTCAACATGACCTGACACAACATCAACAGGGTGAGTACCGACCAGGGACTGGGGGACGGGGAGATGGGCACAATGGCACACATGCACAATTAAGTAGAGCACACTGCACACCCACAATGACTCTGGATCATGTCCCTGATCTCCTTGGCATACTGCAGCACACATAGAAACAGCAAGTAGGCCCCCATCGACAATGTCCCCGGAGGGGGCCCTCCCCACACATCACCATTCTCACAACCAACCCATGCACATGTGCTGAACCCAGCAAAGCTGCGGGTCCGTGAGCCACACTGACAATGCAAGTGACACTGCATGACGATTAGCATGGTTGCTGTCCAATTACCATGACATGGTGCACGCCACGACACTGAGGTGACTGAGTGTGGACCACATCCGGAAAGGAGCAGGTCACACTCTGACACAACCACGTGCACAAACAACCCCTGACGTCAACAACACATCTGCGGACAAACCATGCCCAAGAGTCACAACTCGACCAAGAGCCCAATTTACCCAAGCCCGCAACATCTCAGCACTGTAGAAGCACAGAAGTCAAAGGCACACCGCCTGAAAGGGAGAAGGGGCAGCCAAATCAGAGCTGCAGGGGCGACTCACCCACAATGAAGCACACACACATAAGAATGAGAGCACCTCAACATTGATAACAATGTGGTACAAACTGCAACACTTTCACAACAGAACACAGGACACAACTGGTGCCGCATGTATGTACAAAATGACCAATCACACCTGGCATAGCAGGAAACTGTGAGATGACAATGTACGAGTACAACCTCACATCCGTGATGTAGTACAAATGTCCACTGTCCCGCATCAAATAGGCATCTCCTCACAAACAGTCACAATGTACATTGTCATGCAGTCTGTATGTAAACTCCGCCAATGCGTCAACATACATGGAACACACTGTGAAACTGCATCTCCCCTTTACATTGCAGAGGGACAATCAACACCTCCTGCAGAGCAGACCCTACATCACGTCAGTGATGATGGAGACGACCCCCAGGACATCGACAACGACAAACTCCAACGGTTCATGGACAACCTCCGCACCCCACCTCCAGTAGCAGGGCAGCCCAGCACCATCGAGGTGATCCCACCCCCTGCACAGACCACACAGCAGGAAGCACCCACCACCACGTCTCTCTCCCAGCACCTCACCGAAGAACACATGGCGTTCCAACGCCGTGTGTTAGACTGCCAGAAGGAGCTGGCTGAACAGGTACGGGTGGGGTTCGACCTCATGGCAGCCAAACTAGATGCCATACGTGGGTGTCTAAGTCCCATCAGGGACTACTTTCACTCCCTAACGGACACCCACTGTCCGCCGGATGCCCTCCAACAATCCATGGCTGGCGTCGCTGGAGTCATGACTCGGAGACAACAACAACTGTCTAGTCAGAGTGTCTACAGCGATGTCATCCGTGATTTGGGAAACAAAAGGAGGGTCATGGAGAACATGGAGCGGATGCAGGCGCAAAGGATGGCTACCACGGCTGCACACGAGAAAGCTCTAGATGGGATTTTCCATGCCCTGCAGATCCTCATCATGGGAGTGATGCCACAAGACATTGCACAGATGAATGCTGCTGCTACTCCTACATCCACATCTCCGGCCCCTGATGTGTCAGTGTCACACAGTGCTGCAAACCAAACACCACCACCCACATGTGAGGCACATGAAATGTCAGGATGAAGAGGAGGATGTATCTGCCTTAGTGGTAAGGAGGAAGCAGTAGCATTCATCTCCGCCATATGGCTTGTTACTGCTTGGGTGTGCCCTCGGCATCATGCCCAGGAACAACACCTTCCACTGTCCCCCGACACACTCTGCGACACTAACCTTGGACCACGACATGGACTGCCATATCTTGTATGCTCAACAATGACACAGCAATCAGCCTGCGGACTGGACTCTTCCCCTTCCGAGTAACTTGTCAATCCCTAAAGGACTCAGGCTGGCCCTCCACGGGGCAACATTGTAAAGTGTTGTCTGCATGGCCCAGTACTGAGACAGCCTCAACACTCCACTGAACGTGAATAATACATTCTGATACACACAGATGTGTCATGTCTATGATTAATCAAGTATGAAAGCATGGACGAATGTAGGGATAGGGATTCCCCCTTATGTCCATGTAGCTCATGTTGTGGGACTTGAGTCACAGGGTGCATCCCTGCATCATGCTGGTACATATTTGACCCCAAAAGAAGCCCTGTTGTCAATTGTTGGTCACAAATGACAGCCTATATGTAATGATTTGGGACACATGTGAAACGCTGATGAGTGGGATTCCGTACTATCTTTGACACACAGAAATGGCATTTCGAATACGTGACACCCAAACAGCCTCTCTGTACAGAGGTGACACACCCACCAACCTATTTCCAATTAGTGAGATTGTTAGCACTACATGTTGCACATACACTTGTCAGAGTGATGTGCTTGTACAGATGAGTAACCTGCACACAGGGAATGTGTGTTGTAATGAGTTTATTTGCACATGCTGTGCCTGTGGTCATTTTGTACTGTCCCATGATTGCTAAGGACTGTGACAATGTGACGTGCTCATGTGAAGAAATTGTCAATGATGGTGTTCCTACGGGCTAGTCCTGCTGCTGCTGCAGTGGGGTGTGGCCCACCTGCCTCATCTTCCTCATCATCGTCCGGTGCATCTGGCACTTGTAGCCATGGGGCATTGGTGCGCACACATATGTTGTGCAACACACAACATGCAATGATCATCTTGCACACAATGCCTGGGCTGTACAGGAGCCTTCCACCTGTGATGTCCAGGCACCTGAAACGTGACTTCAACACGCCAAATGTGCATTCCACGATGCCCCTGGTGCGTTTGTGGGCCGCATTGTACTGCCTCTGGGCCTGTGTGTTCGTGGCTCGGAGGGGTGTCATCATCCAAGGGCAGAGTGCATATCCTTGATCACCTGTGACAGTGCAGAGAGACATGAGTCAAAAGTTGGTTCTGCATGATGAGTTGGCAGTCTCACTAGTTCATTGGTGTGTGATATGTGTGACTTAGTGATTCCTGTTTCACAGGTACTGCTTGTAGCAAATGAGCGGCATCAATGTGTATTACATAGCCTCACTGCTGCTCCTCCCTCCCCCGAGCCTATTTACTAGTGTGCGCAGCGCGGTTGCATCACTTGCACTTCTACGGCACACCATTGTCATGCCTGTCTGCGCATGTCCACAAGACTGACAACGACACTGTGATGTTGTGTGTTGAAGGTGGGCGGCCACGTGTGTGTAGGCCTATGGTAAGGTTAGGGCGGACACAGAAGTAGAGTTCATGGCTGGCTGAACTCGCGATGCGCTTGAGGGTAGACCTGTGGCCTATGCTGGGGTAATAGCGACACACACAACAGTTGGCATGTATGATCCCGGACCCCGAGCGGGCTTGCGCTCCTTCATTTATCCCTTCGGCCGAGCCCGCACTCCGGGGGCATGCTACATCGCAACATTGTCCATTGCGGGACGGGTGGCGCCGACAGTACAACAGAGACACACGCATTAGTCACTTCCTTGGCAAGGCCAACACTTAGCAATGCCCAGAGCCCAGGGCTGATTATCCACACCCCTACGCTGGACTGTCGTACGCCAGCCCACTACGCTTATGCTTACAGGTGGGTACGACACAGCTACATGTCCCAGGTCTTCCCCACTGCCTGAGGTGACATGGTTGCATCCGCTGTGCACAGCACAATGTCATGTGGTAGGGCCCGGGGCCTTTATGCATACATAATGACCACACGGACACACTTAGATAGTTTGTGGGACTGGCTATGGGCACGTGCGCCCGGCCCCTTTTATTGCCAGGGCCACATGTCCAGTGATGCCTGTGCTGGATGGGTGTGGGGCTAGTGTAAGCCAGCTCTCAGGGAGTGGTTGGTGCTGGCAACAACTACAACAGTGATCAGACAATCAGAACTCCAAAGTTCAAACAGCAAGGGTCCATGACTTGAGCTGCACAGAGTTAGTGGCCCCGGATGCACTGCGGCCGGCACAGGCACACCGCCATGGGACGGTTACTTGCGGTGCACTGAGGTAGGGCCATGGGAGCTGAGCGGCTCCTCGTCGGTGTCGAAGGTGAATGTCGCGCAGTGTTTCGGGGGACAGTGGAAGGTGTTCTTCCAGGGCATGATGCAGAGGGCAGAACCAAGCAGAAACAGGCAATATGGAGGAGATGAATGCTACAGACTCATTTTTTACACCAAGTCAGTATCAGCTACATGATGATGAAGACAACCCCCAGGCCATAGCCTCGGACGCCACCAAAGTTCAACCAGAGAGTGTCCATGAATTTCGGGGCACAGAGTTAGTGGCACCAGAGCTGAAAGGGGATGCAGTCTGCGATGAGGCATGTACAATGGTATAAACTCTGCCATAATGAAATCAAGACTCAGTTCCAAATGTGTGATCTACTTGACCGCAGTGTAGGCCGGAGGCAGCGGTCAGCAGGGGCCCACAGCCACGTGTCGTTGGCTTGCGATGCACAGAGTTAGTGGCACCAGAGCAGTTGTTGGTAGTGTTCGATCACCTCCATGACGATGATCCTTTTTTCCTCCGGACTGAACCGCATCTTCCTCTTACTCCTCTCCTTGCGTACAATGATATGGACTCGGCCATTGCATAATCAAGACTCAGTTCCAAATGTGTGACCTACTTGACCGCAGTGTAGGTCGAAGGCAGTAGTCAGAAAGGGCCCACAGACACGTGTCATTGGCTTGCGATGCACAGAGTTGGTGGCACCAGATCGAAGGGAGTACAGTGATATAAACGCTGCCATAAACATATGAACTCTGCCATCATGAAATCAAGACTCAGTTCCAAATGTGTGACCTACTGGACCGCAGTGTAGGCTGGAGGCAGCGTTGGAGTACGTCAACGAGAAAGGAGTGCTGGGGGCCTGTGCCGCAGAGGCCGTTATGGTCTGAGGGGGCTGCCATGGTCGCGGGCCTCGGGCTTGGAGCTTGCACCGGCACGTGGTGGGCCCTCTTTGACACACGCCGGTGTCGGCAGGTGAGCAGTGAGGCCTGGTTGCGCAGGGGTGGCCAAGGCGGATCTGGGGACCAGCCGTCTGAGGTGCAGCAGGCGCACAGGATCGCAGGCACCGCCGCTCACGGCGTCGGCCTCGTGGCGGGCTGAGAGGCACCGCCCTGGCAGATACGTTGGCCATTCCGGAAGAGAACCACGCCCAGAGCAACGGGCTTTTTATTCACACTCTTACGCTGGCCTGGCGTACGCCGGGCCAGCCCACTCACGCTTACAGCGGGCGGACGTAACAAGCTACATTTCCGCGATCTTCCCCACTGCATGGGGTGACATGGTTGCGTTCACTGTCCACTACACTCCAAACACCAGCAGTATGTGTCGACATGGACATGTCTGTGGTCTGCATGCTGCAGTCTGGCCAGCACATCAACGCCACACTTGGCATTGTGTACATTCTCATTCATGGGTCACTTCCCTCCTTCGCACATGCCTGGTTCCCACCTCTCCCCACATTCTGATATTGTGTGGCTGAGGTGCCATGCAGTTGATGGCTTGTGTACATGGCTAGCCCAGGTTACCACAGTAAGTTGTGCTGTCGTGTCTGGTAGGTTGGCATGTTGTATGTGAGTTTGTAACGTGGGCATTCCCAGAGTCGTGAGTTGCATGACTGTGGAGTTGAGGTGTGTGGTGTGTTCATTTGGTACTTACCAACGAGCAATGTATTCCCATAGGTGCCAGCCTCAAAGCGCTGGTTGATGATGGACTGTCGGAAGATGAAGGAATCGTGCACACTGCCTGGGTAGTTGGCGACAACATTGGTGAAGAGTTCCCGGTGGTCCACTATTGCCTGCACATTGATGGAATGCGTGTGCTTCCTGTTGCGGTAATTGTGTGCAGTGTCGGCAGGGGGCACGAGGAGTACATGTGTGCAGTCGATTGTCCCCAACACGTGCGGGAAGCCAGCTATGGCGTAGAAGCCTTGCTTGGTCTCCAGCTGTTCCTGCGCAGTGTGGGGGAAATTAAGGTACTGGGGTACCAAGCTGATGATGGCATCCAAGACAGGTGTGAGGAACTTGGATAGGGCTGGCTGTGAGACTCCTCCGACTCTGGCAGTTGTTGGTTGGAATGTACCAGAGGCCAACAGGTGTAGCACAGCCAGCAGCTTTGTCTGCGGAGGGATGTTGGTTGTCCGCTGTGTTGGTACCGTCAGCCTGTGGGCAATGTGGGTCAGGATGCGGAGGATGGTTGTCCTTTTGAGCCTGTAGTGGGCAATGACTTCCTCTGGCTTTAAGTCTGTGAGGCTGGTGCGTTTTCTGTAGGTTCGCTGTCTTTGTCTGCGCTGCCTCTGTGGTAGTCCAGGGGGGGAGAGGTCCGGGGGGGGTGGCGGGCCTGGGTGTGGTGGCGGTGGGTGTTGTGGCCCTCTTGGGGCTCCGAGCTGCATGATCAGTAGCTCCATGGCATCTGTTGTTCTTCAGGTGTGGCTCTGGTCTGGGCTCCCTTTTGTGGTGCAGGTTGTCGTCCGACTTAACACCAGGTAAGAGCAGGTGTTAAATCCCTGCTGCTAACGCGCCTTATCGCCTGTTTTGGGTTCTTATCGCCGATCTGGCTGGTCGTTGAGAATATTGCGAGGTGGTGTTTTCGCGGCTTTTTGCACAGGAACGCCTACTCTGCATCTCATTAGCATTAGTTGCCGGTGCCATCCGTGGCGATGTTTTTTGCCGCTGCTATCGCAGGTAAACTGGCGGGATCGGCTGTTAGCACCAGCTTGTGAAAATAACTCTATCGCCACTTTGGCTGCGATAAAGTGCCGCTAACTCGGCGATAAGTCCTTGAGAATATGCCCCTTAGTCTTGCAGCCTTTGAACTATAATCAGCTCCATGCTGCATGAAAACCATCTTTCACAGTAATATTTGAGGGGTTTGTGTCCTTTTATCAGTCTTCATATTGCTAGCTAGAATCAATAGAAAACCACCTTCAGTGAAAAATGTGAAAACTGCAATACTCCGGTTTTCATACCTTTTCGTACCTAATTGCAAGACCACAGAACATCCATCAATACAATAATTTGATTAATGGCCGAAATTTGGAAATGGATGTAGGAGTACTGTCTAAATATATTTTTACGCTCCATCATTGCTGGGTGTTTCCTGCAAAATGTTCTCACACATATGTTTTTCAGGAAGGGTTGTTTTGGTGTTGGTCCTCAGGACTTGATTGCTATCCTGAAAATCATAGGAAAGTGTGAATTCTGTCCAGATTTTCAGAACAATCCTTAAATAATTTGCTAATCCTCAATCTACTTTCCAAGAATGGCAGGACAACACAAAGACAAGCATAGGTTAAAGTCTAAAATATGGCCTCGATTATGTTGGTCTACTTATATAAATTTAAATGGCCTATCTTCTCCTGGGAGCTATGTAATACTGAAGTACAGCATTGATGTCTATCTCGAGGCTATGTTATTTATAATTTCCCACAAAATATCAGCTTATATATTTGACGATAATTAAACATTAAACCCCATAACACTGACAAA
Organism: Calotriton arnoldi; assembly: GCA_963921515.1. Taxonomy (NCBI): domain Eukaryota; kingdom Metazoa; phylum Chordata; class Amphibia; order Caudata; family Salamandridae; genus Calotriton; species Calotriton arnoldi. The sequence goes on from CAWUFW010013420.1 coordinate 356,003, forward strand.
TGCATATTTTGTCATGGCTTCTAAATTTAAGAGGTGGCAACTTCACAACTTCGAAGTGCTACAGATGTGGACCCTCCACCCACTATGCCCCATGCGGCTGCAATTGTTTTCATATATTATTTTGGTCAGATCTGGCACAGAGAGATCATTTTAGGCCAGCGGGTGTTTGTTAACATTGTATATTTCCCCACCTATTCTTTGTCTTTGAAACAGTGGCCCACTCACGCATTTCACCCTGCTGATCTTAAAAACAAAAAACTGCAATAATGAAATCCAACAACAGAGATGGAAATAGCTGCATTTAGAATACCGTCCAGAAGCAGGAACATTTCCAATTACTGCTATGAAATGGTTAGTTAAATTCTGGCACCTCAATCTCTTTATCATTATTTCTAGCACAACATGCTTCCATAATCATCTATTAATTATTACTATATTGCAAATAGCTACCTAAGTTGCCTTGCGAGCTCTTTTTGCTGTTATGAGAGACTCTTGCTGGTAGTTGATGGCAGTGTTGAGGCAATAAACGCAATGATGGGAATTGTTCTTGGAATTGGTCTCTCTGTGATTTGCTACATGTGGCCTAGCCACTGTCCTACCAGGGGAGGGGCAATTTAAGATGGGGGTGTTTGGAAGACACTATGAAACTGAGGTATGAACGTACACTGGAAGACCTGGGCCCTCATTATGAGTGCCCCAAATAACGCTGATCGCTCCACAAAACCAGAATTGCAAGAGATGCAGACTTTATGCACCCCGTAATTAATGGGTGCAGTGAAGTATGCATCCCCTTTTAAATTTCTGCAGGTGAAACATACCGCAACAGCGGGGAAAATACCAAGTAATTACCAGAACATGGACATTTTGATGTGGTAAGCATCAAGATCCACGTTACTCCATATTATTGGGAAAATCTCAAAACACATGTTATTTATGGCACCTGAAAAGTTTGACCTCTGTGGAGTCGCATTTCATCAGGTAGGATAAGCATTGCATCCTCGTCCAGGCCAAACCTAACGAGAGCCCTAGTATGTTCCAAAGAGTGAGGTGATGTCTCTATGCAGTGTGTCTCATCTACTCGAGCCCTCCCTATGCGCTCATGACTTACATATTACAACACTCATGACATGTTCAATAGCATCACTGATAACATCTCTGATGACAACTGCAGTGACATCATTGATGCCAACGCTGTGCATGGCGGGTGCAAGTTATGGTTACTTGAAATACTGTAACTGGTGATTTTCAGTGTTTTATTTTAGTGTAAATTATTATGTTTAAACTAACATTTTTACTATGTTATAACGTCACCTTTAGCTTTGTTTTGTGTGTGTGTGTGTATTTTAAACATATTCCTTAATGACCAAGCTGCAATGTGGATCTATGATGTTGTAAAAGTATGCATTGTAAAGGTAATCACGCTGTGATGACTGCATTGTAATGTACCACATTCTAATGCAATGTGTGGTAACAACTGCCATTCCTTCAACTCTTCTGAAATCTTTAAAAAGTGAGCCTGATGAGAGTACAGAAGTAGCCCAATGGCCAGAGGCATGCTTGACCGCCACTTTACTGGGATATATGACAGCACTTTTGCCTTTTTCCTACTCTTACGTAGAATAACAGATCAGAGAATTGTGGCTTTTAGTTGGTGTGTGGTTGCTCATTTGCCAGCAAGCAATGCATGTTCTGTAGATTTTTGTCAAAGCTGCGAATAATGTGTCAGTAATAGCCAACTGAAAAGAAGAATCTATGAAAACAAGCAACTTTTGATTGCTGCTACATGTTAGAAGGTAAACAAATCTTAGTATATTTAGTGTATTTAATATGATTTAATTGGGAGACCGCAGATTGCTTTCATTTCATACCTTTTTGTCATTGAGAAACCAAATCTATAATAATGAAATTCCGGAATGGGTCATTTCTACCGAAAGCATACCTATCAGTCTCTGGTTGCCTCTAATGAAAATACTTAGGGCCCGATTGCGATGTCGGACAGACCGGAGTCCGCCCAACATCGCTCTGGAAATGGAACCGAACGACCTCCTGTCATCGGTTCCAGCCCAGCTATTAGGATGCGACCGAACAGGGTCCTATACTTTCCGAACGGAATGCATGCTCTCATAGCAGCAAAGAGCAGAGGTGCAGTTCATCCCTGCACCCGGTGGCAGGCACTTCAAGGTGCCTGCCACCGGGTACAGGGATCAACTATGGTGCCCCCCTAGGCCACCATTCGGCGGCCTTGCACCCATGGGGGCCCTGCTGGGGGCCCTCAAAAGCAGTTTCCCAAAGCCTTTCTGTGTCAGAAAGGCCTGCACAGAAAGGCAGTCGGAAACTGCCATCGTAATCCCTCGGCCGGAAAGAGCTGGCCGAGGGATTACTGCAGGCCTTCCGAATGGGCGGACGGCAGCCATTCGGAACTCCTGTTTGTAATAATTTCCGACCGACTCCATCAAAATGGGTCGGTCGGAAATTATTACAAACAGGAGATTACGATGCGGTAAGGATTCCTTACCTCATCGTAATCGGGCCCTTAGTGTGTAATACAGTGGTTCCTAGGGTAAATATTGTCTGGTGCACAAATGATCAATGACAAGAGAGTGGGACTACACCCTCTCCAAACGCGTGTTTCCTAAAAATGAAACTGCAATGAGCCCAAACTTCATATGATAAATAATTTATAGTAGAGTCTAGTGGTGACACTGCCATACAAGTGTGAAACAGTGTAAAGCACAATTGGTGAGGCACTCATCAAATCAGGTCCATAGTGAAGGCGCAGTGCTCATGTGTTGTGGTCAAATAGAACATTAAATAGACAAAACAACTAAAGTACAATTAGATTCAGAAATTGCTGCCTAGGATTATGAAAGCAAATATGATGGAGTTTCAATTGTAAAGTTCCACCCAGTAGATCTTAGATCCAGAAAGGCAGTCAAATCGCTACATGTTGTTGACGTTTCGAGTGGGAGCATACTTTAGCAATCGGACCACTGAATAAGTCACACAATGTCATTCCGTGCATGTGACATTTGTAAAAACAGTCCTGTCCGTATAAAGAACAGGGCCTGCTTTAAAAAATGTTCACAAGCAGAGATTGTGTATGCATGGATGGCAGTCCACTGTCCCTCACATGATTCCCTCCCTGCCTTTACATGGGGTTGCAAAATGTCTCCTGTCTCATTAATAATAATAAGGCAAGAGGTTTTGTGACCCCCTGCAACTATGCATTTTGCGATGTGACTAATTAGTACATCAGTTGCATAACGAAATTAAGACCAAGTTGCAAACTACTCAGAGTGCTGAAAACACTGATTGGTTTACGACTTGGGACATCAGGCCCTATAATATTATTTAGGACTTGTCAAGCACAAGGATCAATTGTCCACGTGAGTGGTACTGATGCCTGCAGCTCCTAAGATTTATTCTTATTGAGGAATTCATGCTGTGCACTTATAAAACTGACAAACGTTTCTGGGCACCAATAAGGCTTTGCTGGATTATTTCAATCTACCACAAATCCAGAATCTGGGAGCCTCCCTCACAGTACCTTTCGGAGCCATATCTGCACCTCACTCCTTTTTGTACCTACACTCCTCTGAAAAAGATCATTCTTCAAGAGAACCTGGCAATGTTAACAACAAGGAAGGCGAAGGATCATGACAGTCAGAAACCGAATACTATCCTTCAAGTTAGGAGCCATCTACTTGAGCAATGCGTCCCTTCTCGAAGATTAGAGATCCAGGTAGAGTCAAAATACTCCCTTTCTTACCTTTGTTGATGTTGTTTGTGTCATTCAATTTTTAAGTGCTCCAACAATCAGTGCCCTAGGAATTCTGTGGTCTAACCTGGATGTTAACCCAAGAATACTCCTAAGCAGGTCAGAATTACTGGCTCACTCAACAAACCTCTTAACCCCATCTGGCCAGTGGTGGAGCAAAGAGTCATCAAGTGCCAGAGAGACAAATTGCAAGGTACCTTCATTGTATTAGTAGTTTTCTATTTTGAAACATTTTGCTCACATACAGCAAAACAGCCACTAAAGAAAATGGTAGGATGAGTGTGCATGTTCTAATGGAGTGAACCAGTGGAAGGAAAGCTGTCATAATTATATGCCCTTCTATAGTATATGCCAGTGGATCTTAACCTTTGAATACTGCGGACCCCCAGTCAATCACTACAGGAAGCTGCGGACCTCTACCCAAGTAATTTCTTCAAAATGAACTTCAAAACTCTACACAAAATTACATAAAGCAAGTGTGTACCAAACAAATACACAAATGATTGAATATTTAATTCACAAACAAAAAATATGCAAAATCGAAATTTTAATGGGAAGGTTGGAGATGTACAAAATGAGGTTTTATTTATAAAGATGAAGCAATATGCTGGACTCTAGAACAAACCTTTGTCTTTTTAGCTTCTAATGCATGCTCTCTTTTTGTTAGTGCATAGCTTTGTTGCCTTAATTGAGGTCACCAATTGTCCATACTTGATTCCATTTGCTTCACTTGTGCTGCTCCCACACACCAAGATAAGGATTACAACTTAATTCTTAGTTTCCAATTTCAAATTCCTTCGCGTATGCAGAACATTTTATAACTTCGAATTTTCTTTTCTATGTATCTGTACTTCTTTAATTTCTAATATTACTTAATTTTCGAAACAGTTGCGGACCCCCTGAGAAGGCTTCGTGGACACGCAGGGATCTGTGAATCACAGGTTAAGAACAACTGTTATATGCAATATTTTTTTTAAAGATGTTTTTATTGTTTTATAAAACTAAACAGTCACCAATGAGACATTATCAATGGCATATCAAACATCCTACATAACATGTATTATAGTTGTCATACATTAGCAGGTCCACATACATTGATTCATAGATATTCAGTTCTTCGTTGTTCTCGCATCTCCATTTCAACCGTAGGAGAGGTGCATATCCCCCCCCCCAATAGATTTTCCATTTGCCCCATTTTTTGTCCCATTTCTTGGGGCATCCTCTGGATTTAAACACCTCTTTTTCTGCAATCATGCATTTATCTAGCTCCTTAGCCCATCCCCTTGCATTCGGCACATCAGCACTCCCCCAATGCATAGTAATTGCTATTTTCACTAGTGTATAACCCAAGGTGACCCATTGTTGTTCCACTTCAGTAAGATCTGTTGCCTCCCAAATATTCAACAGCCTGTTATATATGCAATATTAAAACCTAATGTGCTCTACCACTTGAGATAAATGTTACATTGGTACCTGTCACAAACCTTGTAAACATACATTTCACTTAATATATGTGACATTTCTGAGGCCATGGCTTAACTTTGTGTGTACACAGCTCAGCACTGCGCGTGAGGTATGACCCAGAGCCAAGATGCAAACTCCCACTTGGCAGTACCAAAGGTTAGATCGTGCTGTTAACATTTCTGACTGTAATTAAACAGGCGTTTGGGACAAATCTGCATTTACATTCTGTTCTTTTTGTTACAGGCGACTGTAAACTATAAAAGGAAGCAAGTTGTGCTTGATTGGTCCCTAAAATATGCAAGACATTTTAAGACATGCTTGTTTGATGGAGTAAAGGCAATGCTGGAGTAAACACAATGCTTAATTTGTAAAAAAAAGAGTGCCTGTGCCTGAAGCTCTGCTCAGAAGCCCGCGGCCAGAGCAAAAAAACGTGGGTGCGCCGAATACCACGGCTGGTAGTCTTTAAGCCATCTCATGTCTCTGTAATCCACTATCAGGCACTCCCTGCCCCTTTATCTCACTCTTGCAGGTTCCTGCTTCCTCACTTTGTGACAGTTTTGCTGTCTTTTTCTGCCTCCATCTTCCCAATCTGTGTGTTTTTCCCCGATTCAGAAAATAAGTGCTGGTCCCCAAAAATAAGTGCCAGTACCCCCCATCGGAAACCACTGGCACAAATTGAGGACTCCTTTTGTTGCGTTCATATTATTTCTTATATAATGCCCTCTGCTTTTTAATCTTTATGTTCAACCTCTGGCCGGAGTAGCCAAGAGCAGAGGGCTGACCATGGTCTCCTATGCTGACGACACACAGTTGGTGGTTGCTCTCTCGTGCGACTCTAAGCAGGACGCCCTAAAATTTCAGGGTGATCTCGCGGCAGTCGCCGAGTGGATGACCGCCAACTGTCTCCAGCTGAATGCCAATAAGTCGGAGGTGCTGTTGGTGGGAGGAGACCACGGTCTATGGAGTGAGCATTGGTGGCCTAAGAGCCTTGGCACCGCCCTGTCCCCAAGCAAGCAGTGAAGAATCTAGGGGTCTGGATGGATGCCTCACTTAATTTTCAGACTCAGACAAAAAAAGTAGTGGGTACCTGCTTCGGACTGCTGCGGGGACTTAAACCCATTCTGGGCTTCTTCGACGCCCCTACTAGGCAGATCATCATCCAGGCCCTGATTATGTCACGACTGGACTAGGCAAATTCACTGTATTTGGGAGCTAATAAGTCTGAAGTTCAGAGGCTATAGAGAGTCCAGAACGCGGCTGTAAGATCCCTTTTTGGTCTGCGCCGGGTCTGCTCAGTGACAAGCACCATTCGCCGTTTACACTGGCTACCTGTGGCTAGGCGCATCGAGTTTAAGGCTCTTTTTATAGCCTTTAAAACTCTGAAACTGGCATCTCTTAAAATCTTGACTGACCTGCTTTCACCTTATGTCCCCTCTCGCCAGCTCCGTTCTGTGGGACAACATCTGGTGGTGGTTCCTAGAGTTAGGAGGGTTCGTGCTGGTGGCCGTTCCTTTCGGAATAGAGCAGCCATCCTCTGGAACTCCTTACCGGCCCATATTCGGGGGTTCACTAACTACCTCGAATTTAGGAAATCTCTAAAAACTTTTCTCTTCCCCATTCCGTAGGTCCCATGGCCTTTCATGTCTCTGTCACCTCACTGCTAGTTAGCGCCGGGACGCCTCTTTGCTGGGGCAGCTGTTGCGCTTAATAAACCCGTTAACATAACATAACATAATTATCGTGATGCTGAGAAGAAAACGTGCAAGGGTCTTTAGGCCATAGTCGCATATGTACAAACTATGAAAGTGGAGGGACGTTACAAAATGTTAATGGTATTTTTACAACAATAGTTGAAGGGATTTCTATGACATTTTTCAGTGGCAATATTAATTGCAGCAGAAGGTGACACATGAAAAAGTGATCGTCAAGTGATGTTGGAGGGAGAATATGACAGCATTTTTTGCAAGCATTGCAATCCAAACAAGCATTAGCAAAGCCAATAGGTCTGGGTTTAATATGCTAATGCATTGCAGCGTTGGCATCATTACAGCGACACATGGGAAGGAGCCAGTATGGTCCTCTAGCCATCATTTTTGTTGTGAAGCCTTTAGCCACCAAGACCCATAATGTTGTGTCATCTTTCTTATTCAGTTGACTAATCATCACGTCGCAACATCTAACTCTGGTGCATCTCTAACTGTTTTTGATAATATTCTTACATGCTTGCTTATCTTTGTGTAATTTGGCATGGAGGTAATCAGTAGTGTCATGGTCACTATTTGTCGGCTGTCATAAAAGCTTCCTGATGTGTCTAGGGATGCCCCTCAATACCCATCACTAGTCCGTTTCGTGTGGAGAATTTCACTCAGAGAGTAAATTTAGTCACTGCTGTGCCATTTGTGTAAGCAAAGGAAACCTACCAGTAGTGTCTGCTTTAATCGTCATAGCAATGTTTGCCCATAGCTGCCTGAAGTGGTCACCGCTGATTTGGCCATTAGGATCAATTCTTGGATGCCCTCAGCGATCAATTACTCAAGTAAGGCTTCTAGTGGAGTGTCTGTTTCAAGTCGCAAGTAAGCTACCTAGGGTGATGATCGCTCGCATTCCAAAAAATGACTTAAATGTCATTATAACGAATGTGTTTTTGCATTTTTTAGTAGCACCATTGTGATTGTCATATTGTCTACACTGCGCAGAAATGCATTGGCTTTTAAAACAGTTTGCCATTTCTCCACCTGCTGCTACCCACTGTCTTAGTATATTCTATAAAAGCTTGTTCCCTTCCTTCTAGGTCTTCCAGTTGTTGGCATAGAAGTTTAAGCCTCACGACCTCTGCCCCTCCCTCCCATTATCCCCCACATTTGAGCTGCTGATGTGAAATCTATTTTCCCAGCAATGTCACTTGCTCTCTCTATCAGAGGCACTCAATCAATGATTTGAAAAGTGAGATGGTTTTTAAAACAAGTTTTTGGTGTAATACTTTCAAAGGCATACGATGGGTCTGAACTCTTTTCCAAGTTATTAAGGGCTTGTGGCCAATTTACAAAGGCATTTTGGAGTACTCCTGTTGTATCACTTCCTGTACTGCTAAATGCTTTCGTGAATCGCCCCTCCCCTGCAGTCTGTTTTCCTTCCTCTTGTTCTGGCATTAAGAGAGCTTTACATCTCTGTCCATGCACGACCCTGCAGTCGCAGTGCAGTGGCCGCAGCGCCCCGGGGAGGGGCAGTGCAGGGGCAGGTCAAGTGCCTTACACAGAGGCAGTTTGTTTAGATCAGCTGACATTTCCTGCATGAGCTTAGGTTGTTTTCTTTGGCCCCCTGTCATTTGCTATCTCTGGCAGGAAGTAATACAGAATTAAATGGCCCTTGACAGCCCGGTAGCTACTACAGGGAGAGGCGTTTTAAGGATCTGGTCAGAAATGGATTTGTCCTTCTTCAGGAATACCACGCATTTTTCTTTTTACTGTTGTTTTATGGGATTTAGCTCACTGGAGGAACCACATCCTGTTAAACGCATTCTTTGTACGTCCCTCCTACACTTCTAGGGCAAGCATGTTAGACTTCCTGTTTCCTACAAACTGTAGATAGTAAAATGACAGAAGAAATAACGATCCTGTTTTTAGCTGAACTTTTTTTCGACTAAAACATTTGCTGGAGTTTAGCTTTCTTACTTATTGCTGCATAGACTTGCAGTTATTTATTTGTTGTCCAACAAAAATGTTTTTTTGTTTTTTTTAAATGCTGAACATGCGTCAGTCAACATTATTAAGAGTGCGCTGGAAAGTCGGGCAGCAGTTTCTGTAGCTCCCCCAGCAACTGGCAGGCAATGGAGGCTGTCAGACACGTTTCCAGGCATGTTTGTTGTGGATGCTGATTTATGGCACTCAGGGTGGAATGTGTCTTAACGTGATCGCTTGTGGCTGCAGACGTGAAATTACAGGTTCTGGGTTTTGTATGCGCTTCAGTGCGTTGTTTCTTTTTTGGAATTGATTTCCTTTACATTAAGAATCTCCAGCCATCACGTTAGTTGGTGGCAGAAACCGTAACCTTTTTAAGACAGCACTTTGTTCAAATGTAATAAAAACCTTACAGTTGCTAAGAGTTGGAAATGGAATGTCTGTAGTAAATAAAGATTATGCACAACACTTGGCGCTTTGAAACAATCATTTTTTAAATAATTGTTCTGCCCTCGTGTCCTCTTTAAATAAGGGGGTGCCACCCCTTCCATATTCTGTAGAAATGTACAATTAGAAAGACAAGGCGCAAAGGCCGAGGTCGAAATGCACAGAATTCACGTGTGACCAGATTGGAACCACTTTTTTTGGAGGTGCCCAGGGCTGCCAGGGGAATAGAAGAACCAAAATGCAATGTTGGTTTCTGTTTGCTTTCTAGTTTAACTTAATAAGCCTGGGGCAAGACTCATAACTCCTGGGCCGTGCTACTCTCTCGTTCTTCTTCTACTTCAGTCACAGTATGGGCAGAGGCATAGCAAGGGTGCCATGGCCCTCATGCAAACAGGGAAAATGTTCTATTTAAGATCACACATTGCGTTAAGAGGCGGAATAAGAAAGCCTATACCAATACCGAAAGGTCACTTATGCTAACCCTCTGTAGGGCAAGCCGGGTTATCATTGGAGGATAACATTTTGATTAGTGTACACAGAAGTGATTTTGACCATACAGGATCTTTTTAAGGTTAGGCCAAGTGTCAGCCATTAAGAAGAGGTCAATGGGTAAGAAGATGTGGTGGCCACTCCAAGGTTTCGGGTGGCATTTCTAATACATTCACTGCAAAGACTAAGGGCCTAATTATGACTATGGCAGTCGATGGACCGCCATAGCCACAGTGGCGGAGCGGGCACCGGCACTCCGACCGCCCTATTATAAGTTGGGAGGTCTGACCATCATGGGACCGCCACAACTGCCAGGGATCAGATATCCCTGGCGGTGTTGCGGTGGTCTTGAGGCCGCAATTTGCTTGGAGATGCCGCTGCGGCTCCGCCAAGCATATTACAAGTTTCCTTTCCGCCATGAACCCTACAGTGGTCCACTTGCCAAAGTGAGAGTTCACCAAAAGTGCTTATGCCAACAGCGCAAAAGCGCTGTCGGAAAAATGAAAACCTACTGGCCCATAAGGTCATGGTAGCATGATGTGCATGATGCATTTCAAAGTCACCTGCTCCCAGTTATCACCAGTGTGACCTGGAGTCCTCCGGAGCATGTATGGGATGGCACTCCTCTTCCCCACGAGCATGGCAAAGGAATCGCCTCACCTGTATCAATATGAAGCCGTTCTCACATTGTCAAACACCAGTACAGTGTATGTGCTTGAGCTGCAGCACTAGAGGCGAGCAGTGCTCAACTTGTGAAATAATAAATGCCGGGGCCCACAGTTTTGCTTACATGCCGCGTCTGGCCCTAAAGAATGTCAGGGTGCCGAATACCAAGGGTACTTAGTCTTGACTTCATCTCATGGTTCTTTCCTCCACTACTAACATATATAGCATGCCCCTTTGTCTCACTTTTTGTCACTGTTTTACTGTCTTTCTCTTCCTCCTTATTCCCCCTTTTGTGTTTTTCTCACTCTTGTTTTAGATCAAAGTCTGGTGAGGAAACATAAGTGCTGGTCCCCTAAAATATGTGCTGAGGGCCCCACATGCAACCACCAGCTCAAAATAAGCACAGGAGGCGAGTACGCTAAGCAAACTGTATCAAATTCAAAGGGGGATTATTTAGGTATCAATACAAGTGTAAAAAAGTATCCCTTCATTGTTATGAATTCATGCATTTGAACATGCCTAAGTTCTCAGGCAACGGAAGACGTTACCATACACAGCATTGTAGTTACTATACTTTAGAATTAATTGGTATTAATTCATCTTTGTAGCACTGGGGGTGTCTAACGTGGGACCGGTATTCCTTGATTAAAGACAGATTTTGAGGATACCACAAATAATGATAATCACTTTTTTAATGTAGGGATTCATATCTCACTTCTGCCATTTCTAAGCACTCCAAAAACAGAGGTTAATATTACCCAATTTTTGGCACTCAATTTACCAACCTTTGGGAAAATGTAAGGCTGAGCTCTCCTTACTGGGATTCAAACTCCTGACCTGCTGATCACCAAATCTGGCATAGAGCTGGGTCACTTGGCCCTACGTTGGACATCCCTGATCCACAACCTTATCAAGACAAGGCTGTCAGGCCATGTTCTCCTAAGACCCAATGTCACAGAGCTCTATAGTCATATAACTGTTATGCAGCCATGTTCCATACAGGGTAAATTGGCATTTGTTACCAGATGTACAGATAAAGTACTAACTGACAGTGCTTAGAAATTAGTGGTCTCATCTGGCAAAATCTTTCCATACATTGTGACCAGGAACAGACTTCTTCCTTCCTGTGGACTTATTTAGCATATTTTCTTATAATTGTTTGTGCTTACTCTGTTAAGTGCTCTGATACCTTTGGGTCAAGTTCGCGCTATATAAAACATAAAAAAAAAAAAAGACATTTTGCTTCAGATCTGAGCCCACTCTTGCATGGGGAATCCTTTTACTACACCAACAATTCAAGTTGCTGCAGAGAGCAGGACGTTGGTCTTGTGGTGTGATGACAGTCGTGTTCACCTGGCACATCAGATTTACACCAAAGTGCAATGCACTGGAATCCTTTGCATTGTTCACATTCCTGACCTTTTGGAAGAGAGAAGCGTTGTAGGAATGCACGCCCCTAGATTGAACATGGCAGACCATAGAGTGTCAGGAAGGAGCAGACGTGACCGAGTGCTGACAGAGACAAGCAACACAGTGTTACACCGTCTGCTCTTATCAAATCCAGGCCTGTCAGCGAACTGGCACTGTGGCCTGATTTATGTGTTGCTCTGGGAATTCTGAAACTGGTGGGATGACGGCTGGACTGGGGGTGGGAGGTTTTCTGAAATCAGTTCACACAACTGTAAAAAGAACAATGTTCAAAAGTATGAAGAAGTCACAAACAACCACCGCAAAGACTATCTGTTATTAATGTAACATACTAAAAATATAAGTGAGCATTGTCATCCATGTTTTCTTCTGTTTTGTTTGGCTTTACTTTGGGAGGGGCATTTTCAACACAGTATTTGATATAAATATTTAGTTGTAATACGAGCCTTACAGCTGTCCCTGTGTATAAAAACCTACAGAGTTGTTGTATAGTGTGTTTAACTGTTCCGTTAAGTTATAGGGCTCTAAGCAGTGGCGTCTCTAGATGAGGACCAGGTAGGGCCCGTGCCCCAGCTCTATTTGTCTTGGCCCCCCTTGTGCTCCACCATCATAGAATGTATTAGGAACCTACACAGAAGAAAACAGACCCTACAACTTGCCACACACATTAATTTGTCCAACCACTCTTCATTGCAAAGCAGGCTTTTTTGCATAAAATGTTTAACCCCGTATTGTATGTATGTGTGTACATATCTATAATTATACAAATATATATATATATATATATATATATATATATATATATACATATATGCATACATACAAAGTAAGACAAACATTTTAAGCAAATATGCATTTGTAGGTGGCCTCACCACCTTTATATGTGGCCCAATGTATACCCCCTCTAAAATGCGCTTCCAGATACATGACTGGCTCCATAAGGTCTAAGACATTTTTATTTCTGGTCTGTTTGATGACAATTTATCCTAATTTTGTTGTGTGCCCGCATGTATATGCACCTTCCAGTTGGCAAGCGTAAGGTTATCTGCATAGCAGACTCTGAAAGGAAATGTAGCCGCATCAGGAATATGACGCCGCGTGTGAACGTGGGTGGTCTGTGGCAGCCTCGCGTGGGGAATCTCTATATTCCTATAGTAGTTGCAAAACCAATTAAATTGCAGTGTCAGCACCACGTGAGGCATTGCTCCGAACAAACTCACGAAAACGAGACGCAAAGCTGAGTATGTAGTGACACTCCGAATAAATATTGTGCAGCACCTCATACCCACTTCCTCTTTTGGGTTTCTTTAAAATATTACCTTCGAGTTCCTAGGGCACATGGGAATCTACATATTAATTGCCAGAAGACTCATCTCCTCTGAGTCACCCCCTGCCTTCATGAATAAACTTTTTATAGCTTTAAGCTTGGCTTCTAAAATAGAACAAACGCTGGAGGCAAGCTTCTCCAGTAACATGCAGATTTTATTAACATCTAGACGTTTTACAACTTTCTACAGACCACCCTTATCTATATCTGGAATGTCCCAGAAAAGAAGCAGCAGAAGGCTCTAAGAATGCAGCTGTTAGACTTGGGTATGTGACAATCACCCTCCCTGGCATTGGGAGCTCTGCCAGACTCCTGACTATGGCCCTGGCTCATCTTGCAGAGCATTGTGCCTGATATTACCACACACATTGTCTGCAACAAGCACAAATGCATGCATTCTCCCATTCCTTTCAAAACACTTGTACAGTGTGTTTTTATAAATTCAAAACGGCCCCGATTCGAAACACTTTTTTTAGCTATCTGATTTGCTAATGGTGGCCGATTTTATTTTGCTGCCCAGACCTATTCTGTCCAAGTCCAATACTGATCATGACTTCATTAGCAGTGTTGCCACTCCATATCCAACCAAATACATTGGCTATGTACTCCACTCTTAAGACCCCCCATCTTCTGAGAAATGTAAAATGTGCATGTTACTTAATTAGTAGGGGTGGGGGTAACTCACATAACTCTGTGTAGCATAATCATGCAGAATTACCTGCAAGAAGAGTTATTCTGTATTTACCAGATGAAAATGGCCCCTCTCATCCAAAATGGACGCCAGGATCAATTTTACTCTAAGAAATAGTGCTAAATGCAACAGAATATGAATACTGAGCATGAGGGGCAATGTGCACTTGGGGTAGGATTTTCTCCCAACTTACTCTTGGCATTTTGCTCTAGTTTCTTAGCACAAAATGCACCCTGACATCCAAAGTGGATGCAAGGATAAATTTTGTGCTAAGAAAATGGCACTAAATGCAACAGAACATAAACAGTAGCACACACAGCCGCTCGTGTTACCTAAATGTGCTCTTGCGGTAAGATTTGTTTCCCCAAAATGACTCCTAAATACGCGACGAGCGTAATCAAGTTAGTATAGGTAATTCCGTGTCAAAGAGTAATGCAGAATTACCTAAATTACTCCGATTACTCTGGCATAATTACAATTACGCCTAGACCCATTAATTAGTGGAGGTATCTTTTCCTTCAAATCACTGGATAATGTCTGTGTGACAGATTTTTATTTCTGAGTAGCACTTCCCGGCACAGGGCCTTCACTCAACTTTAAGTATACTGTCTGTAAAGGATCCACTTATGTGGCACATACTGTGACAGATGGATGTTGAGAAAGAAGGGGCCCAGATGCTATAGAAAATATAGAAATATCTTAAAAAATTAAACAATGCACATTTAGAGAATTAGAACATCCTACTCTAAATGTTATTTAACAACAATTAATGATATTGATTAAGAAAGCACAGAAACCCCTTTTAATTAACATTCTCCTTTCTAACCCCAAGTGTAAAATAAAAGGACACTGAGGCATACTGCCTATGGTGAAAAATACTTTGTATGTGATTCAGAAAAAAAACAGACTTAACTAACCCTTTTTTGAAGAATGTATCTCCAGGAACCTGTTTCCTAGATTTTTTCAAATGAATTGCATCCCCAGAATGTCCTATCCATCCAGGCAAAAGACATTCATGCCGAAACAATCCCTGTTCTTTTTTTTCAGGATCACCTTGGGGTTGGAAACCCTTCCTTTTTCTCTCCTCTACTCTTCTTCCTTTTCCCACCTACTCTTTCCACTACTTTTTTTTTCTTTAACATAGTCCTCTACTGCTGGCCATGTCAACCTATACCCCCACCCATACCCACTTAAACCACTTCCCATTCCCTAATCTGTAAACCTATCTATTCCCTACCAACCTGCCACTGCCTATTTCCTAGTACCTCTAAGCCTTCCTAAACCATGGTATTTCCTCCACCGCATAAATCCTATTGCCTCTAACCCTTCCCCTAAGGACAGTTATCTGACTTAATACTGTAACACTGCCCAATAGTGAAGTCACCTTTAGCAGAGTGCAGAAGGCCCTCAGAGGTTTCTAATATCACAACTTTCTGTGCAGACCTCTACTTCACAAGTCATTTAACATTGTAAGGTTTGTGAGATTCAATATGCATGATTTAATACTAGCATCCTACATGTTTGCGCTCATTCTGTATAGAGTTTCAAAACCAACTCACTTGAACTTACACCTTTATTTACAATTTCAAACCACAACCCTACAACTCACGCAATGGAGGGAGACGCCACGTGCCATGTCAAAATGTGTGGATTACACTGAGGGCCATATTTATAAGGCAAGTTGCATCGCACTTGCACCACGTGAGTTGTGGCATGCGCAACGCAACTCAAAAATTAGATTAAGTCATGAAAGGCCACTTTGTGTGGCCCTGAGTGGCTTCATAAATCTGGAGTAATGCAAAGCAGCACAAATCAGTGCATTGCGTTACTCTGCCTTGGGAAGGTGTTCCATGGGCAATGCGTGAGTGTTCCCACGCAACTTTCATGGGTTTTGATGCATTTCCAGATTTACCAAAAGTGGTAGACCTGGAAAACACCCAAAAGATACACCTTCTCAGGGAAGGTGTAACGAGGAGAAATATCTTTATTTTTCCTCATTACTTCCTCTTTGTATGTGCACTGCATTCCAGTTCCAAAAAGGAACCATCCCCATGGTTCCACGAACAACCTGACCTGTTAGAACTCCTTGACACTCCATCCCTCTTTTCTCACTCCCACAGGAACTGCATACCAATCAGATTACTAGTATCAGTTTGGAGCATGTTTGCTGGGCCTTAATGTGCTCTCAGTCCCTCCTCTTGTTGTAATTGAAGAATCCAGTACACCATTGGCCATCTGCAAAACATCTTAAGAGATATTTCAGACAGACCGTTCTTCAAATCATTTTGCCTTCTTGTGGAGAATGCTCTCTTTTTTACTTTTCTACCATAGCGTAAAGTTAATATATTGTAAGGTGAACAGCAGCCCGAAGCAGTAGCCCAAAGCTCAATAAGGCAAATCCTCCAATCAAAATTGGAATTTCTGGCAAATAGAAAGCACTTCACATTTACTTTCACATGAAGAGTGTGGATAAACAAAGGGTTCAAACCACTACACAACTCTGAAGTAGAGTATAAGTTTGGAAGGCTTCCTATCTTAGATTGTGGCATTGGTGGTTATTCTGCTGTCAGAGGGAGCAGCTCCATGTTCTAGTGTGCTGCCGTAAAGTAGAATGGCCACAGCCAAACAGGATCATCCTATGATTTACTATCGCTTTAGTGTTCACTTGCTAGCTCCTGATTGGCCCTTTTCTCTAACAAACACAACACAGGAAAACCTTTAAACAGGTTACAGTAAGACACAAAAATCCATGGGTGAGAAGCATCTATGACAACATTCTAAGAATGATATTTAACGGAATTAAACAGCTTAAAGTTAAGGAGGGCACGGAAAATAGAAATAAACACAATAATGAAAATGTGTCGAACCTTCCAGGGGATCCAAAGGTAACATATGGGATAACTGTATATCTGTTACAATAGACATGTAGAACAGGTACATTTGCTTTGAATAACTTTCAGTGCTAGTCAGTACAAGGTACAATTCAGCGCTCCTAGTCATAAACTACAGTAGCATACTATTGGCTTTCTGTCTCCAAATTTGACACACCGGTAGCACTCAGAGTCGGAAAGCTGTCCCAGGGAAGAAATAACATTTTAGTATAATCTAAATCTGACTAACTTATTTATACATTCTGAAACAGAATGACAGGCCAATCGACTGATTATGGACACAAGACAATTGATAAGATGGAAAAGCAGAGCTGGTACTAGTCTACAACCTGTGTGCAGCCCTCATGGGGGTCTGGCCAAGAAGGAATTTGGGCAGCCGCTCTCAATGAAGATGTACCTTATTTATTTTATTTATCAAGTTTTGTATAGCGTGAACTTGACCTGAAGGTATCAGAGCACTTTACAGAGTTAGCATGGAAGCAGTTACATGAGTTACATGCGGAGTAAATAAAAATACACAGTGACAGTATATAAAAGAAGTATACGATGGACAGTAGTTTATGGGGATGATATTGTGAACAGACCCAGGGGTATCAGAGTGCTTTATCAGAGTTACCATAGCAGCAATTACACAAGATACATATGGAGTAAATAAAAAGACATATCAGCAATATATAAGAGACAATAGGATGTGTGGACAATATAGTTCTGAGGTAGTTATGGTAGGTTATGGTAGGGTGTTGTGAAGGTGGAGGTGGAGGTGGAGAGAGTAGAGGCGCAGTTTTTCCCCGAGGTAGTGATGCTCAGATTTATTTGGAAGGTGTTGGGTAAGGGCAACAGGTCAGTCAGATGGTTTCGGTGGTAGGGTATAGGTTTTTATTGAGAAGAACAAGTTTAAGTTTCTTCCTGAAGTGAAGGAGTGATTGGTTGCCACACAGATCCTGAGGCAGTGAGTTCGAGATTTTGGGAGCATTCCCAGAAAAGGAGCGGGTGTGAGATTTTTCTTTCTTATATTTGGGTGCAATCAAGAGTAGACTGTTGGAGCTTCTAAGAGGTCTCTTTTGGCCGGCTTTTGATAGTTTGTTTGAGAGGTAGACTGGTTTTTCCGTGTAGAGAGTTTTGTGGGTTATGCAGGCAGTTTTGAGAATACATCTTGCCTCTATTGGTAGTCAGTTCAGTTTCTTGAGGGTGGGAGTGATATGCTCAAAGCGACTCTTGCCACCGACATAGGCTGGCTGCTCAGTGGGGTGTAGCTTTCAAAGGGACAAAGTGTGTTTTTGGAGCACCCGTGAGCGTTGTGTTACCGTAGTCCAGCTTGGAGAGGACTAAGGATTGCACCACAGTCTTTAGGTCTTTAATGGGGATGAAGGGTTTGATATTTTTAAGGTGCTTCAATGTGTAGAAGGCATTTTTAGTTGAGGCATTAATGTGTTTTTTCATGTTCAGGTTTCTGTCAAGTGATTTGACAGTTGGAGATAAATAGTTTGCAGTTTAATGCAGTGAGGTTGTCGAGCCAGATATCTACGGGAAAGGACTTTTCTTTCGGTTGGACGAAGAGGAGTTTTGTTTTGTTGGGGTTGAGCTTAAGATGGTTGTTGGTCAGCCAGGATTGAACCGTGGAGAGAGTGCTATTTAGGTGCTGGATGTCTTTAACTGTCGAAATTTTAACGTAGAGTTGAGTGCCATCTGCATAGAGATGATAGGCAATACGGGCTTCTTACAGGATCATTGCAAGGGGTTCCATATAGAGGTTGACTAGGGCAGGATTGACCCTTGAGGAACTCCTTGTGAGATTGATGTTGCTTTTGAGGTGTAGTTGCTTAGTTTAATTAGCTGTGAGCCTTGGTTCAGGAAAGAAGCAAACCACTGAAGGACAGTTCCATTGATACCTGCACGCTGTGAGAGGGTGTTTAGGAGGATGTCATGGTAGACAGTATCAAAGGCAGCCAAGAGGTCCATGAGGACTAGGAGGCAGGCCTGGTCATCATCCAGAGATCTGTGTAGGTCGTCTGTGATGTTCAGTATTGCAGTCTCTGTACTGCAGCTTTTCCTGAACCCAGATTGGAAGGTGTTGTGCAGGTTAAATGCTTCAATGTGGTTACTGAGTTGTGCAAGCACACATTTTTTCGTTGTTTTGGCAAGGAGAGGGAGGTTAGTTATAGGCGTGTAATTGTTAAGGTCGTTCTGGTCGGCGTCTGTTTTTTTTATGAGGGGGTGACTTGGCCAAGTTTGAGGGTGGAGGCCCTCAATAAGAAGCAGGTAAGAATTTTGGCCCATGTTGGAGGAATGATGTGACTGAGATTTTGGACAAGTGCAGCAGGAAGGGGGTCGGAGATGTGCGAAGTCGGCTTCATGCAGGTTCATTTTGAGGACTTCTTCTTCAAGGATATAGTAGAATACAGTCCAGGATGCGTCATTTTTTAAGTGCAAGGGATTGGGGTTGGTGTTCTGGATTGTTGAGAGGGGTAGTTTGGAGAGACAACCATGAATTGAAGATAGGGCCTTGAGTAGACCCTCTTTGATAGGAGTGCATCCTTGGTGTAGGGTGAAGCGGTAGATGGGTCAAGAGAGAGTTTGATGTTAGATATTCTTTCAGAGAAGAAAGTTGCGAACTCTTTGCAGTGTTTGGTAATGTCATTAATTACATTTTGAGGGAACAAGGAGGTTTGCTGTTTGATGATGTTGAAGAGGTCTTTAGTTCTGTTCCTATAACACTCAAATTGGGCTCGGAAGAAGGACGATTTTTCTCTGAAGATGTGTTTTTTGTATTTTAGGCGTTCAGCTCTGTGGATCAAGAGATGGGTTAACATGGGTTGTCGTCTCCGGTTTCTTTCAGCCAATCGGAGTTGTCGCCTCTCTTTGTTAAGGTCTTCATTGAACCAAGACCTGGAAGAGATACTTCTTGATTTCTTGAGTTGCAGAGGGGTGACTGTGTCAAGGAGTTCTGCCATTTTTGTGTTGTAGTGGGTGGTGAGGTCATCGGCAAAGGTGAGGGTGAGTGGGGGAAGAATTTGAGAACTGACTAATTCTTCTAGCTCTGTCTGGGGGATTCAATGTATGTTCCTCGCCCAGTGCTTGGGAGGGATTGTTTGAGGGTGAGCCTTAGGTTGGATGGCATTGACATCTTAGAGAATTAGGTGGTGGTTAGTCCAGTCGGTGGGTAGGATAGAGTGGACTGCTAGGGTGTTGTGCTTGGAGGTGATTGCGTCAAGGGTAGAGCCCTTATTGTGATTTTGTTTGTTGCAGTGTTGGGTGAGATCGTTTGCTTCCAGGAGGGTGGATAGGGCTTGTACTATTGGATCTTCTGCATTATTCAGGTACAGATTTAGGTCTCCTAGTATAATGTCTGTGCTGCCTTTAAGGGAGTTTTGCGTTATTAGGGCTGCTAAGTCTTCCAAGTATTGTGTTTTTTCACCTGGGGGGTGATAGATGACATGAAACATTATCGGACTGGGACCTTTAGAGGTGAGCTGAGCTCCTAAATATTCAAAGGTAGGGTATTTGGTATTGTGGACGGGAGTTAAGCAAAGATCTTTTTTATGAATGATGGCTAATCCACCACCAATGTGATGCTTGCGGTCGCAACAAATGATTGGGAAGCCTGGTGGAGTGAGGAGATCGATGAAGGGGATAAGTGGTCGTTCAGCCAGGTTTCAGTTAGAAAGCAAATGGCAATTTTGTGTCATAGGATGGTTTCAGCTATATCAGTGGCATGCTTGGCTGCTGACCGACAATTTAGTAGCATGCAGCAAAGCGTGGGTAATGATCTCAGACCAGGCTGGTAGTTAGTTGGGCAGGCGGCCTTGGAGGGCGTTTGGTGTTCAGGTTCCTATTCGTGCCAAGGATGACTAGGATCTTGTGGTGGCAAGTTTGGCTAGGAGCATTGTCATATGTGCTGCTCAGCATTTCAGCTTCCCGCTGCAACATTCCAGTATTGGTGCATCTCGGGTTTGAGGTGGTGATGAGTGTAGGGGATAGTTTGCCTAGGGGTGCAGAATTGGGGGGGTCAAAATGTATGTTTGTTGCAGGATCCGTGCCCGTCATTGAGGCGCGTGAGGTTGGGGCAGGATATGCCTAATCATGCGTCCTTATGCAGTGACACAATTTCATCCAGAATGGCATTGATTTTGAGTTCTAGATGGGCTATTACAGGGATCAGTTGAGAGACGGTTGGGTCTGTGGTAGCGAGTGGATTAAGATGGAGCTCGTCAGGGGTGGAGGTTAAGGTAGTATCAGCCTGCTGTGATTGGAGGACTGAGGGGATGCGGGTGTGATAGATAAATCAAGCATGGCAGTGGAGGTTAAGGTAGTATCCAGCCTGCTGTGGTTGGAGGACTGAGGGGATTCAGGTGTGATTGATAAATAAAGCTGGGCAGTGGAGTGTGCCCTGTGAGGGGGAAAGTAATTCTAGTAGCAATGCCAAAGCTTCAAGGTGTCTGGGCATGAAAGAGGTTGTGGGGGCTGGCGGTGGAGACAATGTGTGGGGGAATGGGAGTAGAAGGTTCCGCTAAAAGAGGTGCCTTGGTGGGTTCTCTGGGAGAGGGTGGAGGGGTGGTGGTGGGCGTGGATGGCATGGAGGCACAGCAAACGGGGAAGTGGCAATCAAAAATGGATAGGTTTTGTTCAGAGGCTTGTAGTAGGATATTTCCATTTCTGTAAATGGTTATTGACAGTTCTCCTCTACAGTTCTGGGATGGGGATATAGAGAGTTTAGGTCCATAAGGGATGTTGGTAGTATTAGTTACGTGAAGCTTTTGTAGGAAGTTCTCTCTCCATTTGGCAGGTTTCTTAGTGTAAGAGATGAAGTCTGTTTTAAGGCCTCCGTGTGTTGGGCGGTAGAAGATGACTGTTATTAGTGTCTCTGGGTGTTCTTTTAGGATTTTGTGTTTGAAGTTTTTAGCAGCATGTGTGGAGAGGTTTCATGGAAATTTAATGCAGTATGATTTGGGGTTATCTTTCCATGATGGAGCTGCGGCGGGACATTGACCGAGCAGTAGGCTCCCAAACTTGGTATGATACTCGGAAGTTGTTTCTATCCCTGCAGAGTATGGAGAGTGCAGATAAAAGAAGAAGGGCACTTTCATCAGTGGTAGAGAACAGCTACTCTTGGCCCCTCACTGACAACAGTGATTTCCAGAGTTCAGTTTTCCCTGCTTGAGTTTTCTCTTCTCCCAGAAGTATTAAACGTTCATCTCAGATTGTTTCTTGATCCACAGTGCGACAGAGTGAGAATGTGAGGGAGTTGGGAGATGAAATGGAGTGAGAGGTATCCCCATTTATACTGTCCCAGGGGGAGTATAACAGAACAATAGTTGAAGGGGCAACAGCGTCACGGACATCTGAGGCTGCATCGGGGCGGCCAGCTTGCTAGCAGGGTGAATGGGGCAGCTGAGCCCAATCTAACATGGCCGCCATGGGCAGGAGGCAAACTGTGTCAGGCGAGCCCAATCCAAGATGGCTGCTGGGTGCAGCAGCCGATACTGGGAGAGGAGCCGGTAAAGTCCGGCAAGGCCAGTAGATCTGGTGGTGTAAGACCAGCCGCTAAAGGCAGGGCCTTGGGAATAACAGCACACACCGCCTCCAACCCCGAAGAATAGTGACCTCACCTGACAAGACAATGCAGAACTTGGTATGAGTTTTAACACAAAACAGAGATTTATTACATCTATTTTACCTTTGAGATCCTACCATGGCACAGCAGAGTGCAAGAAAGTATTGTGCCACAACTACTAAAAGAAAGAAAACATAAAGAGATTTGAATATGTTTGTTTTATGAAGCTAGGCCAGATTTTAAGGTTTTCATTGTTGTTTCCATTAGAAGTTCAATTGTTAATGTTGAGCTAAGTTGGCCAGTAAATCAACATCTTTGAAAGAGATTTCCCAGAGCACATGATAGAATATATTTGAAACTAAAACTTTCTATCATCTGGCATATTTAATCCACGGTTTTTGAAGCTACTTAAGTACTTATGCTGCGAGTGCAATGCTCTTTACACTTCTTAAATGTATTTTTTCCAAACAAATCATTTCCCACATGTATTTTATGTCTTTTAGTAGGTGTCGGCACACTACATGTAGTTGGCTTTAAAGGCTCGCATGGAAGAAGGGGCTTATGCAGTGTCTCTTTGGACTATGGCTTCATATCCCCGATCCCGACAGGCAAGACATGTTGTAACAGAGGTTGTTCACAGATTGGCCCCGACCCCATTCTTTGTCACTAGAGACCGCGGACGCGGCTCACAGGTTACTGGCTTGCCGTCCCTGATATACAGCAGCCCACTGCAATAGGCCACTCTGATTTCAAGACCGCTCTGCAGCGCGAGCAATTCAAACGCCTCCTTTAAGCTGTTATAGCCCTTATTAGGTCGACTCTGACCCAGCATCCAACTGCACAGACCACGGCCGCGGCTGTCTGTATCCTTTACTCTCCTTGTACTTGGCCTGGACTTCTACTCGGTCTTCGCCTGAAACAAACCTCCTCCAAGTCACTCTGACCTGGATCTAGGCAAAATGTATACAGGCATACCATTGTTAATGTCCTGATGATGATCCTATATCTTTTGTAAGGATCGAAACGCCGTCGACTTGTTGTACGCCATATACACCTCTTTATTTAATACTTATTATGGGTAATGGTGTCTCCACTATAATTTGATTGTCCTACCAAAATGTGTCTCATACAAACAATTTACTCTGCCTGAGCCTTATTGTTTCATATTGTACGTCCTTCCCACTAAGTTGGATACAGACTTGTGTCCCACTGTATTTGTTTCTTGCTGAATTTTGTGTATATTTAAGCAACTATATATCAAAAACACCTGTCCAGCTGGACAGCTGTAAAATATAGTACTGATTGGGTCTATATTTATTGTTTGCTCTCATTAATCCTTGTCTAGGGACCACTGTCTTTAGAAATAATTGATTACCCAAGGTCCCTGACCAACCTAATTTGGGTTCCCTTGTTCTTCATAACATGACTATGGATAAGAGCAGCCAATGGGGTGGTTAAGAGCATCCAGGCGCTGAAGATAGGTCTCTTCTAGTTACAGGTTTGCCATCAATCTGTTCTGGCTTACAGCTAGGTTGGGTCTGGTGTAACTCCCTTACTAGGAGGCTACTGTCTAGTACGTACACCAGATTGCCATGACGTTAAATATGGAAGGTCTCTTCCCCAGGCAATGCATAGCAAATGCTTGGTGAGCAGATATATAGGGATCTTGCAACAACCATTCATAATATCCCAACACAAATGTACCACCTTCAGCTTGTGCACATGTGCACATCTCTTCTCACTCACCGGACTTTGTGCAGTCAATGCACTTCACTTTTGGTAAGATGCTATCCCAATAGAGAAAAATAGTGGTTTGCAGATTAGGCTACATTTCTCCTCAGATGTCATGCGCCTCAACCTTCCTCAGCCCCTCTTCAGAGTTTGAGCAATCATCAAGGTAGAAAAAACTTTGGTATTAGATATTTTTCCACGATGCATATTTCAAGATTATATTAAAACACTGCTATTTAGAGGCTTAATTGTAGAAGACAGCATAAATTACACCACTACCACAGAGCTTTTACCTCCCAATTTTGAGTTACATGAGAACAATGAGGCATAACAGAAAGTTACACCCATACCACATGCTTTTGTATAATATTTTCCCCATAAATACCACCGACCTTTTGCTGGTGGTTAATAGCACTCCACTGCTGATAGCTAACATACTCTAAATATGAGCAAAATGTAATATGCGCAAACAAAATTATTAAATATGTGTTGGCACTGATCAACCTCTCCCTCTGTTTCTCTATTACATAGTCACCAAATTAAAATCTGGGATCTACCACATGTCCAAGAAAGTGGTACAATAGCCTACCTTGTCTTAAGCCATCAAATTTTATTTTAAACACCTTGAGATAAGTAATTGCATCAATTGACTTCACTGTGTATTTCTTAGAAACAGCATTGCTTTTTTTGCCAGAAACAATTTTGCTTCACATTGTTCAATGTAATTCAATATTTTCTTCTTACTATCTTTGTAAATCAAATTCAGAATAAATTACACTGTGGATCAGGATTTGGGGTCTTGGATAGAGTAGTTTTCCGTTGATGTCTGACTTCCCGCATGGTGTTATAAATGAGTAAAGAAGCTGTCACCACAGCGCACACACTCTCATGGTTGGTGTTTGTTGATGACTGGGGGGAATCCAGCCACTGAATCATAGCCACATCTTAATTTCAGGCTTTTGGTTTGAGGGAATTCGTTGTGCCCTACTTTAACCTATTCAGCTTTTGGACACCAGAGAGATCCCCTAAGTTTCATGCCCTGTCTGCCTTCCCCAGGTTTCCACAGATTTCTGCTTGGATAAAACATTTAGCTAGTTTGTAATCTGTTACATATTTGAGCAAAGCAAGCCTGACAAATGTGTAGTCCAGAATTGCTAAGCTATTTTTGGTGTCTTTGATGTATCTTGCAGGTTAATCAGAACGGAATCTTCTTTTAAGGATGTGTAAGGGAAATCTATGTAATATATTTAAAAATCACCCCCTGGGATGACCTCAGATATTACAATACGCTTGAGATGTTTGTGACATCACTGATAAAATTACTGATGACAAATGAACTCACATCATTGACTACAAAACTGTGCATGGCGAGTGTGTGAGTTATAGTTAGTTGAAATAACTATAACTGTTGAATTTCAGTGGTTGTTTTTATTTAAAACATTTCGTTTAAACTGACATTTTCATCTGACTATGGGGAGAGGATGTGGCCTAACGGTTAGGGCGGTCCACCTGGAAGGTGGGGAACTGGGTTTGAGTCTCGGCAGGGATGCTCAACATTATCTGATTCTGGGCAAATCACTTAATATCCCAGTGCCTAACAAAAAGAATTAATGTGACCATCTGTAACGCAACTGGTGCTCATGTAAAGCGCTCTGATACCTTCGGGTCTAGTTCGTGGTATATAAAACTAAAATATATATATATATAACAGCACTTTAACCTTTGATTTTTTCAGTGGATAGATAGACAGACAGACAGACAGACAGACAGACAGGCAGACATACAGACAGACAGACAGACAGACAGACAGACAGACAGACAGACAGACAGATAGATAGATAGATAGATAGATAGATAGATAGATAGATAGATAGATAGGTAGATAGGTAGATAGATATGCTTTTCACTTGGCCCAATTGCCACTGTGCACAAGATTGAGGAGGGTGTTTGCTTATCAGAGTCAGCTCCTCCTCTGCTCACATAATCCACATCCCGATGCACTTGGTAAAACAAGTGCCAATACACCAAAGTAGCTCTCTGTATTCGATCTATTCACAGTCTGCTATGGCACGTTTCAACCGTATAGCCGGCCTTGATCAGATACTGGGGCGCCATATTGGATGTTTCTTTAAAGTGCTCATGTGCTCCACTCATCGAACAACATAGTTAAAATACTTCTCGTTGTAACATCAAGCTCAGTGCAAAAATATTCATATTGATAAAAACTATTACATTATAAAATATATTACAATTTCATTATGCATTTCTTCCTAGTAGTCATGAAATTTCAAAATCGCTAAGTCAGTAATATTTTACCTTCTTTTGGTGCTCCTAATACCCTGTTCATATACCTTTGCTATAGGAACACGAGTAAAATTACAAATTTTGCCATTAATGCATTACGAGTTATGATCCTTACTTAATTCATGATCTGGACATAGTGCTAGCATAGCCCAATGCCATAGTGCTTATCTAATCACAGTAAACATATCAAATTAAATACATAAATCCCTTCACACTGTCATGCCCAAGTAGGCTTGTTCTCATAACACCTGCATAAGAAACTGTAACCTGAATAAAACGGCCCCCTGCATTGAAAGAGAGATGCATTAATTAGTAAGTGCTTGTGTAGCTCTTCCTCCATATTGAAACCTCCAGGGCTTATACTGTTCAGCTCTATGATATAGGATGGCTCTAGTTTTCTTAACACTTTTTCTGTATTATCACCTCTGTAACTCCTAGGAACTGATTCAATCACAAAGTACGCAAGTTCTTTATCACTTCTATTATGTTTTTCTGTGAAACGGCAGGCACCTGGATAATTCTTGTCCTTATTTTTTTGTAGCTCTAACATGCTGCAGCATGTGCTTATGCACTTGGAGAATTGTGCTCTCTACATAATTCAACCTGCAGGAGCACATTAGAATATATTCTACATATTTGGGCATGCAATTATAAGCTCCTCTGATATTTTTGGGAAACGTCTGGAATGGTGTAGTGTATTCAGTCTTATTAACTCCATACTGGCATGCCTTGCATTTTATACATTGTCGGAATCCACGACTTTTCCCTAGCCAATGTCAAGGTCTAAAAAAATGGATATCTGTTGCTGCGGGACTCCCGCAAGAGTGTGCCTGTGATAGTTCCACAATACCAAGCAATGTGATTGGCTGCCGAAACATGTTGCAGCTGCCATTACGGGACTCGGTCCTATAGTTCTGAAAGAAAACTAAAATAAAGAACATAAGAGGCCAGGGTAGGGATACCCTGACCCCCTAGACCTTGAGGGGCAGATTGGGACCCCTAAACTTCCCAATCTCCCGCCCCCACCCCCCAGAAACAGGGCCAAGTTAAAAAATAAATAAATTGGCTTTGTTGCTTCCATGCAGGACTCCTGCAGGAGCCAGTGTGGCCCCCCATGTGGTCCCATGTGACACAGGGCAGCACTGGGTTCCAATAAAAATTTGCACCACTATGACCTCACATATTACATCACTGATGACATCTGAAACCTATGGCAGTGCAATCTATACTTATGTCTGTAATGTATATTTGGCAAATTTCTGTGTTTTTTTGTTTTTAAATGGTAGTGCTTTTTCAGTGAATTTGATTTTTTTTTTAACATATATGAATGTAAATCTGTTGCCTAAAAAGTATCACTGATGTGAGGTGTACCTTAGCAACTTATATTATTGCTTCTTCAGAGCCACTGTTATCGATAGTCATTATTTTAAGAGAAGCCAGTGAAGCTTAAACATGAAATAGTAAAGGTATGGCACCAGAATAGCGAAATCTGAATATCATCATACATGAATATCTAGTCCCAAATATTGATTACAAACATTTTGCCCCATTGGAGTTAATAATAGAAAATCTGCACCCAGTGATATTCTAACATACAACCAAAAGAAAGCGAAGCTTAGAAACAAAAATCCTAAAAGTAAATCTCACAGTTGGCACTGCGCATTACTTGACTCTAAAAAAATAGGGTGTATTTAGAGATTGGTGGACAGGGTACTCTGCCACAATAATGTAAATTACCCTATTCACTAAACTTTTGGTTCACCCACCCTCTTCAGAGTAAAGCGAACAAACATGTTTTCACCGCTTGTTTGTAGACGCCTTCGACTGAAAACCCACAGTCATTAGGCTGTCGATCTAAGTACTTTAGACATTCTGGTGTACTTTTTGTCTTGTTCAGGACCGACAGGAAAAGCCTGACAGTCCCAAACAGAATAAAATAAAAATTACCCACACACCAAAAACTCCCTGGGTGCTAGGGCCATTAGTTTCTTGCATGGCAAAAGCATACTTTTGGAGTTTGGTTTTTAAAAAACAAAAATGTTTGCTGAGTGGCTGCATGAAAGTACAGCCAGTCGGGGATCTCTAAATATGGCGGGCGATCTCCGTGCTGCTACATGTGCTCTTAATTTTTCATTTTCATATTCCCAGAGCCTCCCGCTCCCAACGTTCACTGTGACTAGCTGCTTTTTGAATCTACACAATACTGTGGGAACTACTGTGGTAACTACAAGTTGGTTAGAAAGTATTCTCTGAAACTAAACAGCTCAAAATCACAGCAACAATCACACTGTTGTATTTTGTTCCTGTACACACAAGTATTTTTCACAGATATTTGGCAATTCTTGCAGTGGCAGCACCTCCGCTTAGGTGGAGGAGCATCGCCCCACTGCTTTAAAGCAAGGCAATGGAAAAAAGTTATTATCATTTTATTTTTTGTATTCCAGTTGCCACCAGGTTAGGATGGGGCGGAGTGGGGTCCCGTAACATTGGGGAGGAGAAGTGGCTGCTGCTGCACCTAAAGTGCACATGACTGTTTGGCCGGCCGTCTCAGGCCGGCCAAACAGTCATGCGCACTTTGCATGTTCTCCACCCAGGCTACATTACAGCCTGGGTGGAGAACATGCCCAGGCTCCCTTTCCCTCTCTGAGCACCGAACCATGGGGCTCAGACCAATCACAATAGTGCTATCAGCAGCGTCATGATTGGTTAGGAAAGTCTGGAAGCCTAGGTGCTTCCTGTTCCTGTGAGGAGCGGCAGCAGCTGGCGACGGCAACCAACAGGTAAGTTTTCTTATTTTTTATTTCCCACACCATCCCCTGCTCCCCCCCGCCACCGTCCCCTACCAGCCGCCACTGGTGAGGCTGGTTTTTTCAGAAGAAACAGTGGAAATATTGTTTGTCCATTGACGTTTACTGGAACAAGCCCATTTAGTCGGATTACACCAACAAAGGTTTCATAAAAATCAGCTTTTTTGGCTAAAACTTTTAGTGTTCAATGTAAGTACTGAGAGTTAACATATTTAACTGCTTCTTGAAAGGGGCGTAGGAATGTGAATGGTTCTCAAGTGACCCTCATTTGAAGTGGTAAGCGTCCAATATATGAGACTCAGACTGACACCCTAACATCCGAACATGACTGACACCATGATGTCTAAGAGACACTGACTGCATTGAAGTCTGCTCCTGCACAGAGTCTCCAGATAGTCCAATAAGTGAATGAAGTATAGTGAAAACTTTCTTAAGAGCGCACTACATCTCTGCCTACTATTGGATGGTGCGTACCATCAGGTGAAATCAGTACTCTGAAGTCATTAATATTATAGCATAATTAAAATACTAAACTCTGCACTTAGCAGGCATCTACTAAGCAATCACAGCCAAATACAACCAAACAACCACACAGAACCCATGGAAGGAAATCTCAGAATCATACAGGGGCTCCCAGATGTAGACGTGCAAGAAAGTCATACTAATAGTAAAAAGTGTTATACAAATGCTAATAACTTAACCCCTGGGTTTGCTCGCCCAGCATGTAGCCAATGATCTTCCTCTCCTGTCATTTTTACGGCTGTAACTCCTTGATAATAGATTAGTACATGTTTGTTGTGGTATTTTTTTATGTGATATTATCTTTAAAACTCTCAGAGCACTCATATCGCTGTATGCTTGACAGCTCTACAGTAGAGCTAAGCTTTGTCATTTTAGTGTGCTGATATTATGTAACAATTATAGCCATTTGCTGATGGTGTTAACATCAGTTAGCACCTCTACCAAGGACATTAACTGTTGTTAATTGCATACCATGCAAATATTACAATCTGAAGGCAAGGACATGTAATAATGGGACATGTAATAATGGGGAAAGCAATTATCAGCTGTATGAGGATAATAAGATCATTACAATCAGCCTCTCATATCGTACCAAACATAGACAGAGAATCATGCACTCTCTCCCTCTATGCCTCATTTCCTTGCTTCAAACTCTTAATAAACTCAAAATCCAGGCAAACTACAGTAAGTAATGCCATAGTTCTGAGAATTCTGACTGACTGAGACAATTTGGGGATAATTGGACAGGGTGATTTAGACACTGATATGCAGCCCAAGGGCCCGCCAGGTCATTGGAGGCAGTGTTCACCAGATGGAGAACTACTTTCTGGATTTAGACATCCCCACCAGGCAGGAGGGATCTCTGTGCCTTCATCGGAGCCGCCAATGTGGTAGCTCCACGGAAGGCTCTGAACTTTGACAAGCGGGTGTCCTGTTTGATGCTTCCGCCTGGAACTGAATAGATAAAAACACAATGGTCCCCAACACACATGGAACTTTATTCCTTCATGTCATGGCTATTGTGCATTTTCACTTTAAACTGATAGCCACGAACCATTAAAGTTTACGTCCGTGGAGCCAGCAGAGATTAAAGATGTGAACCTCATACCTCTGCTGCCCAAGTTCGTCAGGGTGGGGACCACCACTGATTTCCAGTGATGAACCCACTCTGACCAATTCTAACAGATCTTACGAGTCTTACGAGTCTTTATGGGCATGATGTATGAACTGGTTTTGTGATTGCAAAATCTGTGCTTCACAAAATAACAGATTTTGTAACCAGAAAAACAGGAGTCGCAATTTACTAACAATATTTTGCAAGTTGGAAACTCTTTTTTTTTTTTTAATTTCAACATGTTTTTATTTATACAAGAAACACATTAGCAATTCTGTTACAGGGTTAGCCTAGGTTGCCCCAGACGCGGTTTATACATCAGTGTCCTGAGACATTGTGTCACGTTTGTTTAGCTAACCCCCCAAATCGATAGTTAGAGAAAAGGAAAGAAAGGCAGACAGAAAAAGGCAGAAGAAAGGGGAAAGAGGAGATAGGAGACAGGCAAGGAGAGTTACATTTCTTATCAGTTACATCTGACATTCTGCGGAGATGTTGGCACTCATGCAGACCGGTGTTGGTAGGCCTTCCCCCTTGCGGCGGCTCAGGGGAGGCGACATTGGTTGAAACCAGTTAAGTACAATTGTCTCGGTAGTGCGACCCTCGGGGGTACCAGGTTGTGTATTGCCGTTTTTACTCGCAAACTTTTTTTCCCTGACCCATTTCAAATCTCAAAGAGAAGTGGGGATGAAAGGGATGCTCGCCTCTTTTTTGCGAATCGGTAAAGTTTGTGGTCATAATAAGTAGAGCACATACTGAAATCTTGGGGTGGTACTCTGTGAGACAGCTCTCATTTTGTGGATGATAGCAGGGGACTATGGAGGGAGGAGGGAGGGCACCAGAAAATGCTCGCCTTGTGCCATTCCTTGCATGTGATAATTTGTTTAAACCACTCCCTTTAAAAAGGAAACAAGAGGAACTTACCTATTTTTAAGGCAGTATCTTTCTTGCCTGGTATATTGAATTTTTAACTAGCTGCTCCAAAGTAAGTACATACTTAATAGCTCCTGATCCTATGTTTCTAAGCACTAACTACTGGTAATGAGGTACTTGGTGGTAGCTGGTGAGATGATATAGTGAACCCACGATCTATCAGTTCAGAACCAGAATGGCACACAAACATATGTTACTTCTACCGCAAAACAATAATTTGCACCTCTATGGTAACCACTTTTGTTACCAATGTCCCAGGTTAGATTCAACCTGGTGATATAGAAGTTAAGTTTTACAAACCCCGTTCCAAACACTTATGTCATCCAGCTTCACAGATAATTGTATTATTTATTGAGAGGAAAGGCTTCTAAAGAATATATTTTTTTAAAGTCTGTAAAGTTCTCTGCTTGTCTGTAGTGACCTAGCCCATCCTATGCAAACCCACGAACAAATAAATAAATAATTTAAGGATCATACGCAAGAGGTACAGAACCGTGATCACAGTGTGATGAAAGATCATGTTGCACACTGGGCAGAAAGAGCTGTTCTTCACCCAAGAAAAAAAGGTAATTCTAATGACTAGACATACAGGAGACCTTCGAAGGCACGCATATGATTAATGTGTGCAGAAGAAAGACGTCAGCTAACCATGCCCAGTTAACAGCTGTGCTGTGTTCTCGCAGCTGTCTACAATAGGTGGAGCTTTGTCCTGCTGTTAGCTCCGCCTCCTGAAACTCATCTTACTCCTACAGACGACAACACCTATTCTGTAGGGTGAAGGTGAAGGGTTAAAGCCCCAGTATAGTGTCCCACTTATGGGTCATCTAATTCATAACTATTGCATCTCACTTTAGAATAGTCATCAAGCTTCTCACACAAACTACGAAAAGCATAAAAATCTTTTTTTTAAATCTTATTGAGAATGCTAATGCCATACACCACTTCTGCTTGCAGTTGCTGTACCATTTAACCCCCATAATAACATCATTAATTAATCTTGGACTGATAAACAGGAAAACAGCAAAGCCAGCCCCTTAAGTTATTTCTCGGAGGAAACTGGTAATCAGATGTAGAACATTTCCAAGGCTGTGTGTCGATGCAACATAATGTTAAAAGGGCTACCCCACTTGTATATATTTATCAACATTTTCTGGCATAAATAAGTACATTTAATCGGCTACGGAATAGGGTCTCAAAGAAGCGCAAGCGATCACTTTATACCATACGAAATGCGGAGCACTCATATTGAAGTACTTTATTCAAACAAGTCATCAGATACCTTCGTACTCCCCGAATACACCAAGTCTTCACTCACGATCACACCTGTCAAAATAATTTCGCTAATCCAAAAATCACAACTCTCAAAAGTGGCTGAGCAGAAGAGCTATTGATGTTATCAAACCAGCCCCTCGTCTATGGAGTCTATTACTTTAACTTTTCTCTCAAGTTCTACAAATAGGCCAAATCTTTTTCATGGACTGCGGCGATGATACACCTAATTCACAAAAAAGGGGCAAAGTAGAGCCAAGGAATCCTTGTCTCATAGCCCTTCTAGATATCAAAAAGGTAAACTTTTATACCTGTTGGACACTCTTTACCCCTGGGCCCGTATTATGTATCAGGCACACTGTTCATGCTTGCACCACAGAGCACCTTTAAACGGGTGCACCAGGCGCAAACATGAACGGTGTGCCTCATTACAATGCATCAGCTGCCCTCAGGATAATATGGAGATGATGCTTTAATCAGCCGCTCTGTTTTTCACTGTGCAGGCAGCGCCTGCCTGCATGTTAGACAGGGGACAAAGATACCCCTGCAGGTGGGTTCAGTGATTGACTGATCCCCCCTGCAGGTGGGTGCAGTGAGTGACTGCACCCACTTGCAGGGGGATGTCTGGGGCATCTATGTGACCCACTTCATCCCCTCCAGAGGGCTACCCTCAGGAGGTGCACTGACAGTGCACCACCATTTTGTGGCGCACTATCAGTGTGTCCCCTAGCTGCTTCTTTGTTTTTTCTCCCACGTCCATAATATGGCGCAGAGGGAAAGAGGTTCCCTCATTTGCATGAGACCACGCCGCATACAAATGAGGGAATGCCCTCTCGGGATAGCTCTGGTGCTGCATGCGCGCAAGCGCTATCAGTATTACAGAAATGCCCGCACAAATGCCTGCGGCCCTTTCTCTAATACCAAAGTGCACAGGGGTGCACAAGGCAGGCACACATGCCTGTTGCGCCCCAGGCCCCCTGGACAACAAATAACTTACTCCTATTAAATCAATCTGGATTCAGATCCAATTGCTCAACGATCTATAATATTGTCAGGTTAAAGCTACTGATGGATAAAACACTAAAAAGAAAACTTAATCAAACCAATTTCTCACCTACTCTATGGCCTTCACTGGCTGCAGGTGGAGAAGAGGATATCCTTTAAGGCTCTGTGTTTAGTCTACAAGGCGCTTTAGAGAACCGGTCCATCTTTTTTTCAAGATCGGTTCTCCTGGTACTCGCCCAGCAGGAACCTCAGATCAAGCTCTGTGCACATGGTCATGGTTCCAAGAATTAACAGAGCAAAATGGGGTGGAAGAACGCTTGCATACTGCGGTGGGAAACTATGGAATTGCCTGCCTCTCTTACTTCGCTCACAACCCACCCTACAGCAATTCAGGAAGGAGCTGAAGACCGGGCTATTCCCACTCCACTGTGCGGCACCTTAGACCCTCCCCGAGGCTGATGGCCTCCCCCTGGATCTTGATTCGCATAGTGCTAAGACGCCCTGGGGTATTGCTCGCTTTACAAAACTATTTCATTCATTCTTCAATCTATATGTTTGTAACATAGGGTACTTCTCTGCCTTCAACAGGCTGAACCGGAAGAAACTCTGTGATAATCTGTCAAAATGGGGCATTAACCATATGCTATTACACTTTATCATATCGCTACATGAAAATGCCTGGCTCCAAATCAAACTAAAAAAGCTTTAGTCGAAAATTAATACATCAAACTGTCTCAAGCAGGGCTGCATCTTGTCCCCTCTACTCTTTTCCTTACATGCCTTGGACCTAAGTAAAATTGTATCTTGATCACCCGAACGTTTTGCACCAAAACTAAACAATACATTTAATACTAACCTAGCATACTCCGATTACATAATTATATTCTCTATAACACCTTCAGGTCCGCAAAGCCACCTTCTTAATCTACAGGATTCCAACCGGATAAATAACCTACAAATTAACCTGGGGAAAACAAAAGTAAGTCTCAGAAGGGAGTGAAGTGGTCAGTAACTTCTTATGGCTATTTAGTTCTAATAGTAGACAACAAGCTATCTTGGTCAGCAAATACAAAGAAATACAAATACAAATAAAAAGAAATCAGCCCACTTGGCCACAAAATCAGTAAAATGATTCTCTGGGATATATGAAAGTCTGGCCATTAGCCAATTCCTTCATAATAATCACCTCAAAGCTTACACAATTACTCTTTTATGCCTCCGTCGTCTTTAAGGACAAAATGATAAATTAAATCAATCACATTCACACAATGGCAATAATCTCTTTTTTGAGTCTTTGTTATTTGACTCCATGGGCTAAAATACAGCTCATGTTATCACTAACACCAGTACTTGGACTTATTTGGTAATCGCAAACGCCCATGTACAAATGTGGGCTCAAAACATTTTGCAATTCCCAGTGGGTCACAAAGAGACTCACCTCATTAATTTTCATGAAGTAAGTATTTGTTTGCGACCCACTGGGAATCGCAAAAATTACAAGGATGGTGCAGACCGCCATGTCTGTGATTGCTTTTCAATAAAGCAATGTTTTTATTTTTTTTTAAATGCAGCCCATTTTATTTTAACGGAGAATGTGATGCGTTTCAAAAAGAAAAATGAAAGGTTTTCTTTCCATTTTTTAAGAGTAGTCAGTGGTCCATGAGACCACTGCCTGCTCTTAAAAAATGTTTTTACAAACATTCACAAATTTGTGAATGGGTAGGTGGTAAAATGTGAATGTTTTGTGACCACATTTCATTCACTAAACGTTCACACCGATTTACTATTAGGAAAGGATGCCCTAAACACGCCTCTTCCTAATACCGAATCGCAAATCAAATTTCCGATTTGGTAATAGGTTACTGAATTGCAAATTGGGCCTTGGTACATTGAAAAATGCCTTTTCTCGCTCGCAAACGGCCCGATTCTGCAAATCAGGCCGTTTGCGAACAAAAAAAAGCTTTGGGCATCTGGCCCTATGATTTGAATATTTAAACTCAGCCCTCAGCTTTGCAATCATAGAAAATTACAGTTAATAATCTTCCACCCTTATCAATTCTTGCAAACATTCCTCACCAGAAGTGCCCCACCCTGATACATAAGACTCTTGACTGATTTGAACACTTTACGGACACATAAACATGCGGAATATACAACTGAAACATACATCAACACAGTTCCAGCATATCTAACTTCTTCCTTGGAGCCTGCCTGTAAAAACAACTACTTAAGATTTCACCTTCCTTCTGTATATCCTGACCGCCCAATTCGAAGGAATTTGGAAAAAACTGAGTTTACCATCTAAAGCACACAACCCTGCAGATACAAGGATGAAAGCATCAAGCACATTCTATGTTTGCGCCCGGCATTATTGGACTCAAGAAAGAACAGGCGCGGCCGGTCCATTGGGGCTCAGGGGCTACGCCCTACCACCTTTTGCCCCTCACGAACAGTGTCTGTCAGGCTGCACAAAGGTCAGCCTGACAGACACTGTTCACTTACAGTTCAGGCAGCCAGACATGAGCAAAATGCACAGGGTCCTGGCTGCCTGAGCTGAACTTTGCTGGGATGAGGAAGTCACAGCTCCTGTGGGCGTGACCTCTTCAGCTTAGCAAAGGTCCCTGAGGCCCTCCCCCTCAGTGACGAGGAGTAGCGTCACTGATTGCCTCGCACCTGGGCGCTTCAGTTTTAAGCCCTTCCTTAAAAAGTCCTACTTGTCCTCCCACTTTAATCTTGGATTTTACATTATAAACGGGCGGCTAATTTAATTCACCCTCATGCCTTAACATACTCTGAAAGTGAATGCCCAGTGACGTCTAAAATGTCTACCCACCACCCCAAGGCTTAATTTGAGCCGGTGGTTTCCGGTGCTCGGCACCAGCAATTAATTGTCCAGCACCGGCACTTAATTGTCGACACTGACACTTATGGCAGCTGCCACATGGTGGCGCTGTTTGTATAACTAAGAGACGAGCAGAACAGCAATTTTTTATTAATTCAGTATGCATTAAAAACAACTAATACCTGCTCTCCAAACTATTTTTACAGCTTTGTGGGCCTTAAATAAGCTGAATTGTCACACTTGTAGTGGGCTGGTTAGTAGTAGTTGTGTAGGTAGTGTCATTAGCAACGATGGCAGTGGCAATGGGTGGTGCAAGCTGCAGAGGTCTCCTGACTAGAGCCCTGGCACTTATTTCTTTTTACAAATTAAGCACTGCCCCAGCCCGCCAGCCTTTATGGCGTCCATGCGCAAACTTTGTTCCCAGAATGTTCCAGTGAGTTCATGATGTGCTAAGTCTTAAGACTTCACTTTACAAGTCTTATTTGTAGTCTCTTCTACGAACAATAAAAAGCTAATTACAATATACTGAAAGCATTCTACACGAGGTGAGAGATTTTTGTTGACTGACAAGGCCAATGTACTGAAATGGTGCGGTACACAGTAAAGCTTAGCCTAGTACGTGGTGTAATTGTTGCGGCAGAAGCCATGAATGCACAGCTGTGGTGTGCATGACTAGGGTGGCATTATTCGACCTGAAAGCTTATGGGAGACGTTTGGTCGCACTGCAGCCTGCGCCACTTTCTGCGTGTGGGTCTGTGACAGTCAACCGAGGCTGGCATACACTGCAGCATGTTTGCCTGCCAAAGGAACCAAACAACACCTCCCAGGTGGGCGTCCTTCCCAGTGCTTAATTTGTAAAAGAACAAGTTTTGCTTAAAAGACGGCGGCTGGCGCCATCGAAGGTCAGGATGCCGAATACTAAGGATGCGTAGCTTTGATTCCACCCCATGCCTCTTTAATCCACCACCAGACACTCCCTGTCACTTTATCTCACTCTTGCAGGTTCTTTTTTATCCCTCTTTCTCTCTTTGTCATCGCTTTTTCTTCTTTCTCTTCCTCCTTTTCCCCCCTTGGATGTCTTTGTCTCTATTGTTCTGGATCAAAGTCCAAGAAAAGTGAGGAAAATATTGCCAGTCCCCAACAATCACTGCCAGTGGGACTCACCTGCAACCACTGGCTCAAATTAAGCACTGGTCCTTCCCCTTGCCAGCTCACGCACCGGAAGCCTGCCATGAAAATAAGTGACAGAACAGAAGCGACTTGTATTCATGTGGACATGAGCACCCCTGAGCCGGATCTGTGGCTTCTACATTCTACGGCTGCTTCACACCCATAGTCACTATCAGGACCCCAGTCACCGCCTCATGCAAGGAGCACACGCTAATAATCTGCTCCACATGCAGTGACACAGGAATGTTCTCGCCCACGCCTCTTGCACTACGCCCTGGAAGTCCGCTTCCTCACTGCTCTAAAAGAGTAGTCACAGGCAACATACAATGTGGAAGACTCTGGCCATCACCCCGACCCCTTAAATACTGGTGGCAATGTACCCACATACAGACAGCAAAGACCCGCATACAGCTGTCCGTGCCAAGGGGCACTTCAGGCCTAGATTTTTTTTTTTTCACCAGAGTCCTCCCTCATGGGTATGAACTACAACTGCAACCCCATTTGTCGTGGAACATAGATATATATAAGATTTTCTCAGCCTCCTCCCAAATAGCCCCAATACGCGCCCCGAAGGTGAAGGTCTTCCCTTCATGTATGTTGAATGGAGGCACATGAGACAGTGGAAGCAGCGAAGCAATCATTCACATCGGGCATTCACCCCTGCAGGTGAGGAAACTCTTTCAGGTAAGTACACCGCAATAGACGCTGTCATTGCTAGTGTATTCACCAACATAGATCCCTTCTGGCTCAGCAGAAAGAACCGGGTCAAGTCACACACAGGGCAACATTAAAGGGGACAGCAACTTAGTATTGTATCCCATGCCACAGTGCTAGTCCTATTTCTACTTTCAGGGAAATGTGGGAGCGGTGAATTTAGTCCTCCCACCAAATGCTACTCCGGGGTGGTGAGGTTTCGCGCATTGGCTCTTGCAATTTTACACACTGGGGTGTGAGCGCAGCGAAGCATAGTAGCGCTAAGTGCAGTGGATGTTTTAAGCACCAAGCTCAAGTTATGTCATCAGGCCTTTTGGTCACCCATAATGTATTGTTCTTCAAAAAAGTAAAAAAGGCAGCTGCCTCGTTCATATCGTAAGCCGCTCTCCAAATGGACAAACCGATATCTCCTTCTCTTCTCAAAATCTATCCCCTACTCAGCCATAGCTCACAGATCCTAACTCATATCCCCCCAAAATGAGACAAAGGCACTTGGATGCAATATAAAAACGTGCACCTTAATGCAAAGTCAACCAATAAATCAACGTGGACACAACAAAGAGAAGGTGCACTTCACTGTCAATGTACTCTATTGCAAAGTACGAAATATTATAGGACAAAAAGAACCTATGGAGAATGTATGAGCCTGGTGAGACATACAGCTTTTGTTTAAAGAAAGCATAAAGAACACAAAATGTAATTTTGCTGAGAAAATGCCTTTTTTTAAGCTAAGTCATATTTTGGTTAGGTTGTTTTCAAGGCACCTAGGTGCCTTGCCCGAGGAAGCTTGCAACCAAAAATATAAGTTAACATAATAAAGTTACAATCTCTGAAAGGCTGCATTACTCTTTTTCTGCTTCAAAAACTATGAGATAAGTATATGTTCATGGCAAAAATTACCATACTTGTTTTAGGAGTACCGGATACATAGAAACCTTTCCAGATGTCCAGATAATGTACATTTCCTTGGAAAGACAGTAAATAAAAAAGTAAATAAAAATAATTTACTCAGCTGGTGCTAATCGTGAAAATCTGTCATGGGCCTGTCCCTTCTGAGTCTATGTAGAACACTCTCCCACTGTGGGGACAAGTCAGTACTTCTTTGTAAGAGATCAAGTAATGAAGATTGTATCCTGATCACCATAAATCAAACTGGTTTCTAAGCACTTGGGCGAGATGCTTCACTGAATGAGGTAGGTGGTCCATGCCTCAAAAGGATATAACCAGAGGTGTTTAGGATGGGCAGCAGCATCACAACAAGCTTCCTGTCCAATTGGTGAAGATGACTATCTGAAGCCATCAAGCGAGGGCAGGAGGCCAGGAGCCTGAGCATCCTGTTTGACGGGGACTCTCCTTCGCACCTCAGACCAATCCATTGGTCATGGGTGTAATGTAAGAACCGGACATGCTAAAGAAGGTACTCTTACTGTTTAACATCAGTTACCAAGCGGAAATGACGAGACAACAGGAGTATTGGAAGACTGCATATGCCAGTCTGCAAAGTAAAAACTACAGAGACTGCAGACTAAGGCAGCATGGCAGGCCCTAAACACAGAAGATATGAACATATTACTTCAACGCTGAAAGCACTCCTGTGACTTTTGGGTCAAAAGATAATAGCGCTCAAGGTTTTGTGCACCCTGAGATCCTCTTCTCTCTCTGGCCTCGCTTTCTCTGTCACTTTGAGTTTCAGTAATATTGTATGCAGGTCTTTCCAGTATGCCCATTTCTTGGTTCCCTTCTCGTCTCACTCTCCACCACATCACTTGTAAATTTGTCTCTTATTCACAGTGCTTAATTTGAGCCGGGGCTTTCCGGTGCTAAGCACCGGCACTTAATTGGTTTCCGGTGCTCGGCACCGGCACCTAATAGTCAACACCATACATAGAACAGTCTACCACATGGTGGCGCTGCTCATCTAATTTAGAGATGAGCAGAACAACGGTTGTTTAGGAATACAATATACATTAAAATTGCTAATACCTGCCTCCCCAGCCATTCCTTTAGCTTTGGGGACCTGGAATAATCTGAACTGTCGCATTTACATGCGAGAGAGATGGTTAGTAGTTGTTTTGGCAGCGATGACAAGAGCGATGGCTGGTGCATGCTCCAGTGGCCTCCTGGACAGAGCCCTGGCACTTAATATTTTACAAATTAAGCACTGCTTATTCAGATAGTCTTATAACCCAAAGCTTCTTCTTTTACTCATGATTCCTACAACCGCCTTTCTCTTGCAAACAAAGATCAGATTGTCTCACAGCCTTCTGCACTCGATAACCCTCTGGTCCCCCAGGCTATATGCTGCCACAATTCAGATCGTGTACTTAGCCTCAACCACTGCAAACTTTCACAATCTTTCTTGTTCCCCTCACCCAGATATCCTCTCTCTCGACCTAAACTAGGAACGCTGCTGTGCACTTTGACCCATACATTACAATGATAATCACTTTCACTCCAACAGTAGCCCTTTACCACCTTCCCAGCAAAAGCAGAATGCGCTATCATCTCTCATCCCAATAGGCTAATATTGTGCCTAACTAGCTAGTGCTAAACAAGCTTGGCCACTGCAATACTACCTCTCCTCTCCTAACAAAGCCATTAACTTCTCCATGTGGAAATGGTGCAACCTGTGAAATCCCACCCAGGCAGGTTGGCACCAGGCACACAACCCAGACCCCGTTCAAGTTTGTTACTCTTGTCTTCAAAGGAATCTGTGACCTTGCTCTACCCATATCGTGCAAATTACATAAGTATCTACATTCCCACCCGCTCCCTGCGCTCTACAATGCAAACCAAACCCTCCAAAGGCAGTATGCAACCTTTTTCCCTCCCTCCGAGATCTCTGCAGATTAACGCTCTTCCCCATATCTGAGATGGCTGTTTCCCACCAAGCATTCAAGAAAACCTTGTAATGACCTCCAGGTCATGGAAGAGCCATTGCAAGGACAGGCCAGGAGAAGCTGGTCTATCTGCTGATATTTAGACTACATCTCTAGGCCCGCGCCTGGACAGTAATGCCATTTGTGTTCGTATGGGGTGTTCCACCTATCACCCCTTTACTACCAGGTTCATGTAACCACCAAAGACCCACTTCTAATGAGCAACCTTTGTTCTTTAAAATGGTATGTTGCGGCCAATAAATACAAAATGTCCAGGACGCAGTTTACTTCACTGACATCTTTACATGTCTTATCTCTCTGGCAGAGGTCAATATCAAAATACCCATAATGAGGAGCATCTTTACCTGATAGCCTCAGTTCTTAGAAGGCTTAAGTTTGTCCTTCTGCACACACACCAAGGCCACTGCTTTGAAATTGGTAACTCTCAGGGAAAGACTATTAATGTACAGTAACAATTAGAAGGACTGATAACGTATCTAACTGTAGTGGGCTATAAAAAGCAAAACACAGTTAAAAACATTATTATTCACTGAAGGAACAGAATTGGCCAAAAGACATTTATCAGAAATTACAGATGTTCCAGGCGAGATCGTGTCTGAAGATGTTAAACAGCCAATGTTTTAATGCAATATTGACTCGTACGCACTTGATCAACATTTATATAATAAATTATTTATACATGACAGTGACGTTCGTAGTTTCCATACACTGCTAAAAATCTTAGCTTTGTCTTTTCGAAAGCAGTTGCAGATTAACATGAAGAAAGTAAGTTTTCCCAAGTACTGTAGCCGACTCTGACATCCAGTCACTGTAGAAGGCTCATGTAGCGGGTGAATCACTGAAGGAGCTCAACAGGCAGAAGGAAAGAGTTAGCCACAGTCTTGTGGGACTTCAGAGTGGATGCCCTCCGTATTTAATTTGTAAAATTATGAGTGCCGGTGCCGAAGCTCTGCTCAGAAGCCCGCGGCCGGTGCAAATGCACTTCATGCCTCTTTAATCCACTACCAGACACTCCCTGCACCTTTATCTCACTCTTGCAGGTTCCCGTTTCCTCCCTATGGGACGGTTTTGCAGTCTTTCTTCCATCTCTCTCAGTTGTGTATTTCCCCCTCTCTTGCACGGTAAATATGTGATGCGGTAAATAGGTGTTGGTCCGCAAAAATAAGTGCCGATGGCCCCTACCGGCAACCACCGGCTCAAATTGAGCCCTGGATGCCCTGGATAAGGTGTGGAGGACCGCCAACTTGAGGATATTGGTAGTTCCTGTAGAGGGCCTACGCCTTAAGGCCTATGTAGGGTGGGGTGCACACACAAGACACATGTACACTGTAGTGGCATAGTGTGAGCCGGAAGTCCAGTGCGACTCTGGCCCGTTTATTTAAGCTCTCTGGCCACGCCTGGCCAGAGAGTGATACATAGTGTGGGGGTCCTTCCGGGCCAGGGACTCAGATGGAGGCACTAAACACTAGACCCCTACATCCCATCCCAAATCAGTTTTCCACAAAATGTACCACACTGTTCAGCACGCAAACTCTGCAAGTCACTAGTTCGGCCTGGGGTTCGGCCTTATATTGTAACGCCGTGGTCTCACCCTTTGGCTCACCTCTGGACTGGTTACCTCTGAGCTTCCAGGACTGGGTGTTGGTTCGCCCTCAAGACTCAAGTGTGTCGTCGCTGGATCTCTCCCTCTCACTCCGACCAGACTTGGGGTCAGCCACTCATTGGTGACGATGCCATCCGTTTGCTGGTTATCGCCAGACATATCAGTCTCGGGAGCCTGAACCCTCTTGAACCACGAAACATTCCTGGTGATTGTCTCTCCTCCCTTCTTCGCAGTGACTGCTGTTCCCCGGGTCTCCACCACAATCCACAGACCGAGTTCGCACGCAGTGCGGAACTTGCCTCCGCTGCGGCGGTTCCTCACTAAAGCAGTACACCCTGGCAGTATCACTCGAGGTTGTGCCCTTCTCCGCTTACTGCTTTGTCATTGGTCGCCGACCTCTGAGCTTGAGTGTCTACGGGATCATAGGGTTCTGGCACCCAGTTGTCGGCCATGGGAAGCGTGTCCCGCCTGGGCCCAGATAACATCAACGACCACGGGGACCGCTGGGTGGTGCAGTGCAGAGTATTTCGGTACTCCCGCAAAAACCTGCGAGCCTTCAGGAGAGGGCAACCGTCCTGGCGCACGAGGGTCACCAAGGGCCCGGAAGGATGAAGTCCAGAATGAGGGAGAAGGTGTGGTTCCCCGGGCTAGAAGAAGCCGTAGAAACCGTCGTCCGGAACTGAAGAG
Organism: Calotriton arnoldi; assembly: GCA_963921515.1. Taxonomy (NCBI): domain Eukaryota; kingdom Metazoa; phylum Chordata; class Amphibia; order Caudata; family Salamandridae; genus Calotriton; species Calotriton arnoldi. The sequence continues at coordinate 400,010 of CAWUFW010013420.1, forward strand.
CATGCCAACTCACCAGTAATCCTGAAGCCCCGGCACCGATAATAACCGAAGAGCCTGCCCCGTCACCGTGGTCATGGGTGAGCCTGGATTTTAGAAGTTTTCCAGACGGAAGGGTGACTGCCGTCCTCATTGACAGCTACACAAAGTACCCTATCGTAGAGGTCCTCCCGTCCACGGCGTTCAACCACTTGCAGCCGGTGCTAGAAAGAACATTCGCCCTCTTCGGGTTGCTGCAAGTGATCAAGACGGACAACGGTCCCCGTTCCTAGGAGGCGAGTTCAAAGATCTCCTGACCCACCTGGGAGTGAAACATCACTGCATCACTCCCCCATGGCCACAGGCCAACGGCGAAGCAGAACGATTTATGCAGACTTTAAATAAAGTGTTCCGAATAGCCGTCGCCGATCAGGTGGATCCCGAGGCAGCCGGTATCACGATTCGTGAGCCTCTCAGCACTACTCCGCTGTTAGCGGCACTCAGTTCCTCTCGGACCCTCCAGACTTTTCCCAGCTGGGCTCGGTCCATCTCGTTCCACCCGTTGACGTCGTGGAGAAAGCGTTCCCACGACCCCTTCCTCAGGGCATCCATCACTCGTTGAAGGACCACGTCGGTCTCGGTGTGTATCTTGATCTCGTCGGTGGTGAGGGCTTTTGGACAGGCCCACTGGGAAATCATGTTCACGTAGTCTTCTGTTTGTCGCTCATGATCGGAGTTTCCGTCTGCGGGATCCGAGGGGTGGCGCGAGAGGAAATCAGCCGGGTTCTTTGCCCCGGGCCTGTACACCAGATCCAGCTGATAATGCTGCAGTTGTATAGCCCACCGTTCGATCCGGGGCGGTGGATGCGGCGAGGTTCCCTTGAATAAAGACAATAGCGGCTGGTGATCCGTCACGACCCGGAAGGGATGCCCACTGAGGTATAGATGAAAGTGGTTGCACGCCCACTTAATGGCGAGTGCCTCCCATTCAATTTGAGAATTCCTGGTTTCGGTGGATGTGAGCGCCTTGCTTGCGAAGGCCAGCGGGACCCATTTCCCAGGCTCGGTCTCTTGTGCTAACAGTGCCCCCAGACCGAAGGGACTGGCATCAACTATCAGTTCAGTTGGCTTGGTGGTATCAAAGTAGGCCATGGTCGTCTTCTCCAGCAACGCTGACTTCACTTTGCGAAACGCCTCTCCTTCCTCTCGTCCCCACTTCCACACGGCATCCTTTTTCGTCAGCGCCCGCAGGGGCTCAGCTATGGTGGCAAGGTTGGGTATAAATCGCCCGCAGTATGTTGCCATACCCAGGAAGCTTCGCACTTCTGATGTGGTCGTGGGGGCTGGGGCATGCTGGATGGCCTGTGACTTCTGAGGGTCTACCTTCACGCATTCCTGGCTGAATACGTAGCCGAAGAATTCAATGGATCTTTTGAAAAACTGACACTTGTCCTTGTGAAGGGTCACCCCATGATCAGCGAGGCGCTGGAGAGTGGCTCAAAGGTGACGATGGTGTTCTTCAATTGTCGCTGAGTGCATCAGTATGTCATCGCTGACATTTAGTACCCCGTGGAGGCCTGACAACACTTCCTTCACTGCGTTCTGGAAGATCTCCGCTGCTGATGAAAAGCCGAAGTTCAGCCTTTTATAGCGTCGCAGCCCCAGATGAGTTGAGAACGTCGTGATATAACGACTCTCTTCGGCTAGCTTCAGTTGGTGGTAGCCAGCATTGAGATCCAATTTGGAAAACCAGCGGGATCCGTTGAGGTCTGCCAGGATATCATCTACGGTAGGTGTGAGGTGTCTCTCCCGCTTTATTGCTTGGTTGGGCATGCGCATATCGATGCAGAGCCTGATCTTCCCCGGCTGCTTCGGTTTCTCTGCTATCACCATCGGTGATACCCATGGGGTTGGTCCGGTGACCTTCTCTATGACGCCTTGTTGTTCAAGTTTTTGCAACTCCTGCTCTACGAGCGGTCGTAGATGAAAAGGTATGCGCCGATGTCGTAGCGCCACGGTCGTCACTGCCTTATCGATGTGGAGCTTCACAGGTGGCCTCTTCATGCTCCCAAGACCTTTGAACAATTGGGGAAAAAGCTCAAGGATATCTTCGGTTTGCAATGTCCTGACGGCATTGGCGAAGGTCACCAGACCTAGATCTTCCGCGGTGTGGCTCCCTACTAGGATGTCCGACTCCCTATCAACCACGTGGAACGTCTTGGTGATTTCGTGGTCTTCTGATTTGTACGTGAGGATCTTCACTTGGGACGGTGACAGCACAGGCCTCTGGTTCAGCCGCTTGTACTGCTGGCACCCCATGATGTTCACAGACGCCCCTGTGTCGAAGAGAGCCGTTAACGGGAGACCCTGCAATCTCGATGGCGCACGTTGGCTGTGGTCGCCGTCTTCGCTTGAGATCGCTGGCAAACGAGATTAGGTAACATTCTCCTTCGTCTTCGGTGGACAAGTCTTCGAGGTACTGCCTGCGCTGCATTGGCGGCTTGTTTCCCCTCGTGGCTTCCGATTCCTCCAGTGTCAGGTGTCTCACCGCTTTGGACGGCGGTCTTCAGCCGGGTGCTCCTCTATTCCTCATTCCTCCTCGGCATTCACTCGCGAAATGGTTGGGGATGCCGCATTTCGAGCACACCTTGCCCCGTGCCGGGCACTCTTCTGGTGGGTGCTCCTCCTTCCCACAGTATCCGCACTGTGATCTTCGCGCGCTCCTCTTCAGCCATCGCCCACGGGCCCCTCTAGGCTGCGTGCGCATCGCTTCTTCTTTCTCGGTCTTCACCGTTGCTGGTTGTTCTACCTGTTGGGTAAGGGCGGTGTCCATGGCTGTCGCTCTGGCCTCCGACAGGTCATGTGATCGCGCCAGGACCAGTATATCCTCCAGAGAAATGCATGGCTGTCGGAGAATGAGGGTCCGCAGGGTTTTATTGTGACACCCTTGGATCACTTGCGCTCATACTGTCTTGGCCTGGTCATCTTCTGTGCACATACTGGCCAACTCCCTCAGTCTCGTGTGGAAAGCGTCCATCGAATCCTCTTCCTTTTGGCGCGCTTGCCAGAGTTTAAAGCGTTCGTAATCCGGATTCAGCTGAGGGTCGAAGTGAGCATTCAGGGCTCTCACCGCCGCTTCGTAATCCGTTGGTGCCCCCGTGTTAGGCAGGTGTGCGAACAGTTTATATATCTCATCCCATGCGAAATGAAGTAATAGCGACCGCTTCACCGCCCCGTCTGTTTCTCTCGTGGCGATGAAATGATTGTTCAATCTGCCAATCCAGACAGTCCATCTGGGGGATGCCGTGGCAGGGTCGATTAGTTCACTAAACGGGGGCAGCGCACTAATCTGAGAGTGCGGGGACACTTGCGGCACTGCTGGGGGTGGTGGCTGCGGAGCTGCCTGTTGGCCTGCTGGTGCTGCTGGGTCGGACATGGCCCTTCTTGCCTCGTGGGCCCTCTGTTGCTATGCCGCCTTCCCCTACTAGTGTCTCCAAAACAGCGCCAGACCACATCCCTGCTCCTCTTCCCAGGAGCGTGGAATAGGGACCCTTGAGTTCCTATGCAGCCCTGTGGCCTGGGACCTCCAGATGGTGCCGTAGTGCTGTGGCTCTCGGTACTTGGCCCTCTGGGGTTTGTCTGGGCAGGCGTGGAAAAACGTGGCCTTCCCGCAGTGGTGGCACGCTGTGGGGCTCTACTCTCCGTGCACTGAGGGCATGACTGGGCGCTGCTGCTCATGCGCGCACGGGGTATAGCGCGAGCTCCACCGGGTCACAGCCAGGAGCACCAGTGCTGCGGGCCGCATCGGGTGAGTGGCGGGAGCAGGCAAACGCTGGTGAAGGTCTCTGTACCTGTGCGGCTCCGCGGAACGCCACGGGGCACTCGCATGGAGGCACACGTTGCAGCGCGTTGGTAGGCGGCGCTGGGGGCTTCACTTCGTCAACGGCTGAGCTCGATCAGGCCGACGGGCCGGGAGCTGCTTGCTGTTGCATTGGTGGGGTTGGGCCGTTATTTCGGACCCCCACCCTCGTCGCCAGTGTAGAGGGCCTACGCCTTAAGGCCTATGTAGGGTGGGGTGCACACACAGGACACATGTACACGGTAGTGGCATAGTGTGAGCCGGAAGTCCGTGCGACTCCGGCCTGTGAGTGATACATAGTGTGGGGGTCCTTCCGGGCCAGGTACTCGGATGCAGGCACTAAACACTAGACCGCTACAGTTCCCACATCAGCATCTACAGAGTCTCATAGAAGTGAGGACTAGAATATCAGATAAGCTGCTTGAATTCAGGAGTGAGTCTGCTGCTCACATGGTCTTTTGACCCTCCTTTGTTCCACCTGGAGGTGGACATCAAACAGCAGCTGAAGGCGGCACGGTTCTACTAGTCTTCGATTCATCAGAAAGCAATGTTAGAATTTTATAAACTGCTTATCACAAGAAGGGAGCCACATTTTAAGGCAGCAGCCTCCTCCTCTCCCTACATATGAGCCTCAACTCCATGACCGAAAAGGAGCTCAACAGGAAATTAAATATCACGTTAATACCAAAGGAATAGAGCCTTATAGTCAAGTTAAAAGTAGAATACAACAGGAAGAGATAAATGTTCAGCCAAGTTGATGCAGCAAGATCTTTTCTGAAGAGTTTGACTCTGAGAGCTGACATGGTGAGTTTTCCTGTTCTTTCTTTGTTGTTGGATGGGTGTGGACGAGGCCTAGGCCATGGTGTGTAGTCAAGTGTCCTGGGCTGTTTGCTTGTCGCTAGTTTCCTTCAGAGAATGGGAGCAGGTGTTGTTAGTGATACTTATTCTATGGTTTATTTACAAACTGAGGCTCCTCTTTATTCCCCCTCCACACCCCTTTCATCTTTTGAAATTTGAAACCAATAATTTGAAAACTCCAACTTCCTTTTCCCCTTTTCCCCTCTTCCGACTCCTGCGGGTATACTGTGTACACATATGTGTGCATTTGTTCTGTATAAAGTGCTCTAGTACTGATTGGTGCAGTGGCACTAAAGTACATATAAATAAAATAAATAAATAGATACAAAAGGATGTAAAAACTGAGCCCACCCTGATGATAAGAAGCCGAACTACCCTATTCCCCTTTAGAAAAAGTCTCAAATTCGCTTTCTCAGGTCATTCCAAAGTAACTGCTGTGTTTGAGCTCTCTGTTTATTACCCGAAATATGACTGATTTTACACAAGTAATTTGTTTTGTTATAATGTATGGGGCATATTTACAAGCCCCTTGTGCCACTTTTGCGCCGCCGTTGCGTCACGCATGTGACGCAGTGGCGACGCAAACCATGCGCCGCATTGCGCTATATTTACAACGTGACGCCTCTAGGGAGATGCGTCACGTAGTAAACCCCTGCGCCACATGAAACCTGCGTCAGGTTTCATGTGGGCGTACCGGCGCAGAGGGGGCGTTCCGGCGCAGCAACGCCTCGGAAAAGTGACGTAGTGAAATCTACAAGATTTCACGCAGTCACTTTTCCGACGCTGGTGCGTCAAATCCTTACGCCTGCTTCAAGCAGGCGTAAGGATTGACGCACCATGTTAGGGATAGGATAGGGAAGGTTGGAACAGTGCTGGAGTTGCGTCGCGCTTGCGACACAACTTCAGCACTGCGCCAACCTTCCGCCGGCAGATGCGTCATGCATCTGCTTATCCTTGCGCCACGATGCGCCGCATTGTAAATGCGGCGCATCGGACGTGGCGCAAGGGTAAACTTGCGTGACGCATTTTCCCTGGCGCATCCCTGCTGATATGCAGGGATGCGCCAGGGAACGTAAATATGCCCCTAAGTCTGTTGTATGCATTAATGCCTGCGGTGCAGCAGCACTATAAAAACTGTCACACAAAAAAAAGAGAGAGCTTTGAAGTTAATAAAAACAGCAGTCAAATATTAAACAGAATTCAAACAGCCAGTCAAAATCTCAGGAAGACAATACTCTTGCTGTTTTTATGATTTGTTTTTACCACCAGATGCTTGATTACAGAAAACCTAGTTAGACTCTTGCTTATGTTAAAAGAAAATGCAGATTGAGCCAAGACTTGTCCGTCTTTACTGACGAATCACAATCCCTGAACTGACACCAACCATGAAGGAAGAGAGCACCTTCTGTGTTGGCCTCATGAGGGAGGGAATGTACCACTCGTGTACTCTCTGATCCTGCACTTGCCATTCATCACTATGGCCTTCATTTACCATAAAGGTCTTTTTGTCATTAATTCTTTCACTCTTTTTAAACATATCGTGAAAGTCAAATCAGGCAATTGTCACAGAAAGTGAAATGCACATTTGCTATTAGCAACCTGCACATCACAAATGTGCATGCTCGCTGTCTCATTAAAGAGGTGCCAGGAAGAAAAGTGTATAACGAAATGCATGCTTGGGTCTATACCTGCCACACCCCTTGGCCCGAGCCTACATTCACACCATCCATGCATTGAGCACATGTCCAGTCTGTGCAATTTAATTTGCTTACAAGCAGCACCTATGTGTGCAGGGATGTCTGCAATGCGTAAGTACGACCACGCCCAACAAACACCCAAGCCAGCTGGGAGAAAACCATGTACATCTGACCCATTCAATGAACCGACCAAGATCACGCTTCTTTTCTGAAATTGCTAGCATTATATCATTTAGAAAAGTGTGTTTTCGCCTCTTAAAATGAAATGCAAAGCGTGTTAATCACAGAATACCTTGGCTGCTTAATTACTAGTAGTCTTCCTTCCTTTGAGCCCTGGCGTTCCTCGTCACAGTCCTTGGATAGGTGTGCCTCGTTTGATAGACAGCTGAACCCTTTCCCTGCTTTTTTCCTTGAAATTCTGAGAATTATTCCTAAACCCTAGGTTATATTCTTCCTCTAATAAGCAGGACAAATGGGGGCCATGCCTATAATGCTTCCTGAAATACCAAGCTCATAAACCTTGCATTCTCAATACCCCCAGGGCGGGGTTAGAAACTCGACTCGGACTCAAAAGTAATGAGGATTATTGGTAAACCAGGTCACTGCCCCCATGGTCCATCTCCTCCTCCAAGTCCTTTCATAGTGAGAATGTACCCATGCCTAAAAAGGGAACATAGGGAGTGGCAAATAATTCATAGGATCAAAAATGATGCAACACCCATTGATTTTTACATTCATAATACAAAGACAACAATAAAGGGCACTGTTAGGGGCCTACAGAAGTCAAGACTTATGTTTCAAAATGAAAGTTTGTCTTATGGAAGGAAGTCATCCTGGATAAATAAATGGACAAAGCTCTTTGGACAAATAAAGCATGCACCTGAGGCTCTTCAGCCTAGGCAAGACAGGGAAAAAACAGATGAAACTTAATCCAGAGAGTACACAAAGTGTGGAAAAATCTTGGAGATAAAATTTGGGACTAGGATGAAACATAACCTTGTCTGGAATAAACCTAAAGAAAAGCTCACAACAATGCAAAGTTCCCAATTTGCTTAACGGGGCTCCAAGCAGATAGCAACCAGAAACACCACCATAGCTGTTGGAATCAGTAAGGAAATAGAATTCAAGAGTTCAAAGGGAACCAATGGCAGGTCCCAAGATGTGACCAGAAAGTGAACTACCTGCCCTCTAATAAAAAAGCTTCTGAGGAGATAAGAAACTAAGGAAAATACCTGAGGTACCTCAGAATCTCCAAAGGGTTTAATCGGTGTTCACTGACTTCTTGATGTGGAAACATCTAGCCTTAGCAGAAGCCCATCGATGAGAAAATTAAAATCGCTAGAGGATTGTGAGAAGCAGCCTGAACATCTTAGAGGAACACAGGATACAACATTTTCCCAGTGCTGACCACATATCTTAAACATATTTGGTTGTGTAGACTCCTGAAAACTAAGGGTAAGCTCACTGGAACATCTCTGAGCCTACAGACTGAACCACACGAGTCCCATACTTCCCGTATGAGACACTGGAGAAAGTATTCTGAGAGAATAGGACAAAACACATCCAGAGAAATGGATTAATTAGAAACCTCCATGGGAGTGTACTGACATGATCTGTAATTTGGGAAACAAAGGAGCTATTAAGAGAACCTGTTCGTGGTCTTCCTGAATTTTCTGTAGAAACCTGCTCAGGAGGAGGAAGGAAGGAAGCCAATACAAAAAATAAATTAGAGCTTGAGATCAGAGACAGTGCGTCCTCATACCAAACACTGGGAGAAGTTACAGAGCTGTGGTAGAAGGGTATTCTGTTCAATTAGAAACAAACAGATGTAACTACGGGAGAGCATACTTCTCCAAGTCTCCTGGAACAGATAAGGACAAAGATTTAGAGAGCCAGAGGATGGGAATATCTGACTCAAATGATTTGCATGCTTCTTCTTGGTCCCGGCAATGAAGGCTGCTAACAGAGACTAAAGATGGTGCTTAGTCCAGGTCTTGATTTTATGAGCTAGAGTCACTAGACTTGGAATTATTTTCCCTCCTATGTAATTTATGGATGCATGGGTCACGTGACTGTCCATCCTGACCTTGACTGACTAGCGCTGTAGATGAGAGGACAAGCTAAGACAGCACTGAGAATTATAGTTATCTATCCCCAGTTGCAGAATTGGGTTGATTCTTTTGGGGCCCCTTGACCCTGAGCTGTCATAGATCCTAATGTTTCTCCCCAACCCTGCTGCTCGTATTTGTGGCCAAAATGTTTGGATTGTGAGAAGACAAAATCAATCAATCAGGATTTAAAAAGGGCAGCTAATCACCCGATAGGGTATCCAGGTGCTTGGGGTCCCAGAAGCTTAATCGAACAGCCAGGTTTTGAGGGCCATACGGAATTCCAGAAGTGAGGTGATGGTCCGGAGTTGCGTGGTGAGGCTGTTTGTTAGACTTGGCATCTTTTGGCGTGTTTCCCCTGACTTTTTGCTTTCTGACCTCCCGGTTTTGACGCTGTTTTTGCTGGTGTAATGATTCTGCGCACTTTCCTCACTGCTGTCCAGTGGGAAAGTGCAAGTGCTCCTGTATAAAATGTGTTATGGATTGGTGTTTCCATGATTGGCCTATTTGGTTTATGTGTCAGTCCCTTGTAAAGTGCACTGCGAGTGCCAGGGCCTATAGACCAAATGCTGTTGGTGGGCTGCAGCACTGGATTGTGCCACCCACGCAAACAGCCCGTAAAGTGTAACTCGGGCCTGCCATCGCAGAGCCTGTGCGCAGCCTGGGGCTGCCATGTCGACTTGGCAAGTGCACACACTTGCAAGTCCCTAAACCTTCCCTTTGCTACATGTTAGTCACCCCTAAGGTAGGCCCAAGGTACCCCTGTGGGCAGGGTGCGTTGTATGCGAAAGGTAGGACATGCCCTGGTGTGTGTGGCATGTCCTGATAGTGAATTACAGCCTAGTTCGTTTTTCACTATTGCAAGGCTACCTGTTCCCCCTAGGCCAGAACGGGCAGTTTTGATTATTACAGCTTATAATCCTAACTGTCCCCGGGAACATGGCAGAAATTCGAGTTTAGTATGCCTGGACTCAGAATGATAAAATGCATCTTTTAGTGAAGTTGGTTTTAACATTCTGTGTTTGAAAATACCACTTTTAGAAAGTGGGTATTTTCTTGTCTAACCATGCAAGCCTGCCTCTGCGAGGTTGTGTATTCCTTGTCTGGAGTGTGAGTGACAGGGGATATAAATATTGGGGCCCTGACCCCATGAATTTAGATCTCGCTGGAATCAAGGATCCTGCCAAGACGAAGAGCTGGAAGAGCTGCCAGGAGGAGTACTGCCCCTTTGCTGTGTTGTTGCTTTGTTGGGTTGGCCTGCAGCTGCTGCTTCTGCCTTGGGCAGTGAAAGGAAGGAACTTTCTACAAACTTATGCTGAGTATCTCCAAGGGCCTGGAACCGAGCTGGCCTCCTGTTAAGAAGTCTCAGGGACTGCAAAGACTTCACAAGCCTCTGGGTACCGCTTCTGGACCGCTGTTTCAGTTGCCACAGAGGAAGGGAACCGCAACCGACTCCGTCAACCGAATCCATCCCTGGCCGGTGACCTGTTTGCACCGCAGACCGCATCGCCCCGCTTCGCATCGCAACCCTGGTCTCACCGTGGGCGACGTCCGACGCCGCCAACACCGAGCCGCTGCTTGCACCGTGACCTGTGGGCACCGCAGTTCGCATCGCATCGCTTCACTGAACCAGCCGGACCCGACCGACGCGGACGCTGCAACTGGCTCAAGAGTCGTGACTGCATCGCATTTGGGGCACCGCTCGCACGTTTGCGACGCACCGCTCCGACTCGCACCGCTGTCTGACGCCAGCTCCCGCACTCCGGCTTGGTCGCCTGCATCGCAACCTGTCAGCACCGCATCGAGCATCGTCTCACCCTGCATCGCACGCCTTGGACTCACCGACTCCGTCTGCACGACGCTCATCGAGCCGCTGCCTGCACCGCATCGAGGGACACCGCACCTTGCATCGCTCCGTCTCGCACCGCAACCGCGACGAACGCCGACCGGCTCGTACACTCCGTACCAGCCACAACGAGAAAGGTACTGTGACCGAGTCTGTTCACGACTCTGCTGGCCCGTATCGACGCGGTCGGCTGGAACTGTTAGACTCTGTGGTGTTCAGCATCGCGGTAGACTCGGACGGAGCTACCGACTCGTACGAACTTTGTTTTTGGACTATTCCTGCAAAGAAGAAGTTACCTTATCAAGTATTCGTTTTTAAAGTATAGTATTGTGGATTTTTGTCGTAATTGGTCTTGTCTTGAGTATATAAAATATTGGTTATTTTTCTAAACTGGTGTGGTGTCCGTTTGTAGTGCTTACACTGTATTACTGTTGGTTATGTGCAAATGCTTTACACACTGCCTCTGAATTAAGCCTGACTGCTCGTGCCAAGCTACCACGAGGGTGAGCAGGGGTTACTTCACGAGTGTAACACCCTTACCCTGACTAGGAAGAAGGGTCCCTACTTGGACAAAGGTGCAAGCCCTTGCCAACTAGAGATCCCATTTCTAACATTGGTTGTCAGCGGTGAGGATAGGACTTGTGTTTGCACTTGACTTACAGTGATTGGTGTGCACTACTACCATATCGCAGACCATTACGTACCACATACTGGTTCTTTTTCTTTTGGCCTATTTTTGATCTTGCCAGTTTTCAACTCACTACTTTTGTCATGCCTGACACAACTGCATCATCCGTTGCATCTCTGGAAATTATCTTTGAGGAGGATAGGTTGGAAACCTAAGCCGTAAAGGAACTACGAGCAATTTGTAAAAACCTGAAAGTCCAAATTAAAGGCCTCACAAGGAAGGAGGAGCTACAGAAGGCGCTGAGGGCCTGGGTAGCAGCCAGACATGCCAGTGGGCAGCCTGGTAATCTCAGTGAGGAGGTGGAGGAGCCTATTTCCAGGGTGGATATGCTTTTGGGTAGGGGGGAACCTGCCAGGTCAGGCAGCAGCAGTCTGTCCACAGAGGAGCTGGAGGACAGGCGGGAGGCAAGGCAGTTTGAGCTGCAGAAGCTCAGGCTGGAGAGTGAGCGGGAGGAGAAGAGATTGGCCATAGAGGAGAGGAAGATGCTCTTAGAGCATGAGAGAGAACTGAAGGAGCTAGAACTTAGGAGTAAGTCAGGCTCAGATGGTGGCAGCAATTCGTCCAGAAAGGCAGACAGGATTGTGCACATTCCCAAGAATGTAGGCAAGGAGTTCAAGAAGGGGGTGACATACAAAGGTGGTTTCAGGGTTATGAGGCAGCCATACACATGAATGGGGTCCCTGAGGAGAATTGGGGAGCAGGATTGTGGCCACTTTTCCCTGAAGAAGCAAGGGATGCTCTGATAGCTTTGGGTAAGGGGTATCACCTCACCTATGCTGACATGAAGGATGCCCTTCTCACGAAGTATGGTCTTACTCCTGAAAAGTACAGGGATCAGTTCAGGTCCAGTAAGAAGTCTGATGCCAACACTTGGTTGGAATGTGTGGATGTGTTCTGCAGGTCGCTGGATGGTTGGGTGAAGGGCAGTAGTGTAACAGATTTTCAGGGGTTCTACAACTTGATTGCATGGGAGCACTTGTCTAGTCTATGTTTTGCAGATCTGCGCCAGCACCTAGTTGATAGTAAGCTAACTGACCCCAGGAAGCTTGCTATGGAAGCGGACCGCTGGGTGAGTACCAGGGTCCACCAGAAAGCGTTTGGGGGAGACTCAGCCAAAGGTGGGCAGGGTCCCCAGCAGAAAGGTGGGGGGACAAGGGTAAAGCACAGGAGTTCTCTAAAGGGCCCCAAACTAGTACCCAGGGTAAAGGTTCCCAGCCCCCCGGTGATAAGAAGAAAGGGGTCTCTACAGGGAAGCCTGTTGAGACCGGCCCCCGCAAGTGTTATGCATGTGACCAGGTAGGTCACTTTAAGGGGGACCCCAAGTGCCCAAAGGGGACACAGCCACCCACCGGTGGACAGTCCAAAGTGTTGGCTAGTGTAGCGCTTGGGGAGGAGGGGTGCCCACAGGAGGGTGGGGATCCCGCAGAAATGACCCTTGTCTCACTAGGGGACAGTGAGATGGTCCCAGGAAACCAGGTGCCCCCTAACACAAAGAAATATAGCACCTGGGTGACCATTAATGGGAACAGGGTAGAGGCTCTCAGAGATACTGGAGCCAGTGTGACCTCAGTCCGGTGTCACCTGGTGTCTGAGAAGCAAGTAGTCCCTGGAGCATTCCACCAAGTAGTTGCTGTAGACAACTCAGAGCGCCAATGTATGGTGGCGCAGGTTCCCTTTGAATGGGGGGTCTCAGGTCCCTTGAGGGTGGTTGTGAGCCCTACCATGCCTGTAGATTGTCTGCTAGGTAACGACCTGGAGCAGTCCTTATGGAAGGATGTTGAGCTCAGGTCTCACTTGGAGATGCTTGGGTTGCCAGAGTGGGCATGCGTGTCCACTCGGTCAATGGCAGCCAGAAAGGGTGATCAAGAGGACTTGGAGCCTGGAACAGTGGCCCAAGTCCCTGCCAAGAGAAAGGGCAGGGGCGCGGGAAACCGGCCCCCGAAGTTCCCACGGACCGGGAGGAGGCGGACCTCGAGGGGGACGCCCGGTGCCTACAGGGGAGCAGGTAGCCGAACTGGGAGACATCTCTGAGCTGACCCATTGGCAGCAAGAAGGGGGTCCCACCAGGGAGGAGTTCTGCAGGGAGCAGAACGAGTGCCCTACTCTGGAGGGTCTGCGGCGGCAGGCTGCAGACCAGGCAGCTGGTAATCAGTCCGGGTCACATCTGATCTACTGGGAGAGTGGTCTCCTATACAGTGAGCCTAAGGTTGCTGAGCCTGGGTCAGCCCGTGTGCTGGTGGTACCCCAGCACTTCAGGACCTTCCTACTGGGTCTGGCTCATGATGTGCCCTTGGCAGGACATTTGGGGCAGGACAAGACCTTTGACAGGCTTGTCACCCACTTCTTTTGGCCCCAAATGCGAAGGCAGTCAGATGCACACTGTAGGTCTTGCCAAACTTGGCAGGCAAGTGGTAAGAGTGTGAGGAAGGTCAAAGCTCCTCTCCAACCTTTTCCTGTTGTTGGAACACCCTTTGAAAGGGTAGGGATGGATATTGTGCGGCCACTGGACCCCAAGACAGCCATGGGCAACAGGTACATCCTGGTCTTGGTGGACCATGCCACCCGGTACCCGGAGGCAATCCCTCTCAGGACAACGACGGCGCCAGTGGTGGGCCGGGCGTTAATGGGGATCTTTTCCCGTGTGGGATTCCCCAGAGAGGTGGTTTCTGATAGGGGGACCAATTTCATATCGAAGTATATGACATCCCTGTGGAAGGAGTGTGGTGTAACCTACAAGTTCACCACTCCTTACCACCCACAAGGAAACGGTCTGGTGGAGAGATTCAACCAGACCTTGAAAGGCATGATCAAGGGTCTAACAGAACCCATGAGGCGTAAGTGGGACGTCCTCTTGCCATGCCTACTCTTTGCATACAGGGAGGTGCCTCAGAAGTCTCTTGGGTACAGCACCTTTGAGCTCCTGTATGGCCACCCTGTCAGAGGACCTCTGAGTTTGGTAAAGGAAGGCTGGGAGGCGGCTCCCAGGAAAACTCCCCAGGATGGATTTAGCTACATGGTGGCCTTTAGAAACCAAACTGCCCGCTTCAGGAAACTCGCTCAGGCGAACCTAGAAGCAAGCCAGGAAGAAATGAAGAGATGGTATGACCAGAATGCCACTCTGGTCGAATTTCAACCTGGGCAAAAAGTGTGGGTCATGGCCCCAGTGGCACCTTGTGCCTTGCAGGACAAGTGGACTGGGCCATATGAGGTAAAGGAGCGCAAAAGTGACGTCACCTACCTGGTGGATTTGCAGGCTCCAAGGAACCCTTTGAGGGTCCTTCACGTGAACCGCCTCAAGCCCCACTTCGAGAGGTCCGAAGTGAGTATGCTCTTGGCGACAGATGATGGGGTGGAAGAGGAGAGTGAGCCTCTCCCTGACCTCCTGTCTACCAAGGAGCATGATGGGTCAGTAGAGGGTGTGATCCTCTCCCCTACTCTGACTCAGGAGCAGCAGGGGGACTGTCGCCAGTTGTTGGGACAGTTCGCCCCACTGTTCTCTCTGACCCCCGGTGTTACTCACTGGTGTACCCATGACGTGGACACTGGTGACAGCCCTCCTGTGAAGCACAAGATTTACAGGTTGACTGACCGGGTCAGAGCCAGCATCAAGGAGGAGGTCTCTAAGATGTTGGCATTAGGGGTGATTGAGCCCTCCCACAGTCCTTGGGCCAGCCCAGTGGTCTTGGTCCCAAAGGCTGCGGCGCCCGGTGCCACTCCAGAACTCCGGTTTTGTGTGGACTACCTTGGGCTCAGTGCCGTCACCAGGACTGACGCGCACCCCATCCCCAGAGCTGATGAGCTCATTGATCGGTTGGGAGCTGCCCGGTTCCTCAGCACGTTTGATTTGAAGTCTGGGTACTGGCAGATTGCCTTAACTGATGGGGCCAAGGAGAGATCAGCATTCTCAACCCCAGAAGGTCATTACCAATTCCGGGTGATGCCCTTTGGGTTGAAGAATGCCCCTGCCACCTTTCAGAGGTTGGTCAATCAGGTGTTGGCTGGGCTGGAGGATTTCAGTGCTGCCTGCCTGGATGACATTGGGGTGTTCAGTTCCAACTGGGAAGAACATTTACAGCACCTTGAGAAAGTGTTGAGGGCTCTGCAAGGTGCAGGCCTCAGGATCAAGGCCAGTAAGTGCCAGATCGGGCAGGGTTCTGTGGTGTACTTGGGACACCAGGTAGGAAGCGGCCAGGTGGCGCCCCTACAACCCAAGATTGACACCATTCTGGCTTGGGAACCCCCCAAGACCCAGACAGAGGTGAGAGCCTTCTTAGGTCTCACCGGCTACTATAGGAGATTTGTTAAGGGCTATGGCACCATCATTGCCCCCTTAACCGAGCTGACCTCTAAGAGGCAGCCCAGGAAAGTGATCTGGACTGAGTCCTGCCAGAAAGCTTTTGATGCCCTGAAGGCAGCCATGTGCACGGCGCCCGTGCTCAAGGCACCTGACTTCTCCAAGGAATTTGTCGTGCAGACTGACGCTTCAGAGCATGGTGTGGGAGCGGTGCTCTCACAACTGAACGAAGAGGGCCTGGATCAGCCTGTAGTCTTCCTTAGCAGGAGACTACTTCCCAGGGAACAGAGGTGGAGTGCCATAGAAAGGGAAGCTTTTGCTGTGGTCTGGGCACTGAAGAAGTTGAGACCATACCTGTTTGGGACTCACTTCCGGGTTCAGACAGACCACAGGCCCCTCAGATGGTTGATGCAAATGAGGGGTGAAAATCCAAAACTGCTGAGGTGGTCCATCTCCCTACAGGGAATGGACTTTACGGTGGAACACCGTCCTGGTACAGAACACGCCAACGCAGATGGTCTGTCCAGGTTCTTCCGCCTTAGTGAAGAGAACTCCAATGGGGTTGGGTAGTTCGCCCTACTTTCAGCTGGAGGGGACATGTGTTAGACTTGGCATCTTTTGGCGTGTTTCCCCTGACTTTTTGCTTTCTGACCTCCCGGTTTTGACGCTGTTTTTGCTGGTGTAATGATTCTGCGCACTTTCCTCACTGCTGTCCAGTGGGAAAGTGCAAGTGCTCCTGTATAAAATGTGTTATGGATTGGTGTTTCCATGATTGGCCTATTTGGTTTATGTGTCAGTCCCTTGTAAAGTGCACTGCGAGTGCCAGGGCCTATAGACCAAATGCTGTTGGTGGGCTGCAGCACTGGATTGTGCCACCCACGCAAACAGTGTAACTCAGGCCTGCCATCGCAGAGCCTGTGCGCAGCCTGGGGCTGCCATGTCGACTTGGCAAGTGCACACACTTGCAAGTCCCTAAACCTTCCCTTTGCTACATGTTAGTCACCCCTAAGGTAGGCCCAAGGTACCCCTGTGGGCAGGGTGCGTTGTATGCGAAAGGTAGGACATGCCCTGGTGTGTGTGGCATGTCCTGATAGTGAATTACAGCCTAGTTCGTTTTTCACTATTGCAAGGCTACCTGTTCCCCCTAGGCCAGAACGGGCAGTTTTGATTATTACAGCTTATAATCCTAACTGACCCCGGGAACATGGCAGAAATTCGAGTTTAGTATGCCTGGACTCAGAATGATAAAATGCATCTTTTAGTGAAGTTGGTTTTAACATTCTGTGTTTGAAAATATCACTTTTAGAAAGTGGGTATTTTCTTGTCTAACCATCCAAGCCTGCCTCTGCGAGGTTGTGTATTCCTTGTCTGGAGTGTGAGTGTCAGGGGCTGGGGGATGCCAGGAGACAGGGTGAGTCAGCGCAGGGCTGAATAGCAAGATCTACATGTAGATGGGTGGGAGGAGTTGCACCTGGGCCCTGAATAGGACAGTGCCTTCCCTCCACAATGCTGGCTCCACCTCCTGTGGTGCGTCTGATGTCCCTGGCCTACTCACTGAAAGAAGGGACGGAGACTTGTCAACAAAGTGCTCCAGAACTGGTATGGACTAGGCAAAGGCCTCTCTGCCTTCAGAGAACAAAGGAATTTGGGATATAAATATTGGGGCCCTGACCCCATGAATTTAGATCTCGCTGGAATCAAGGAACCTGCCAAGACGAAGAGCTGGAAGAGCTGCCAGGAGGAGTACTGCCCCTTTGCTGTGTTGTTGCTTTGTTGGGTTGGCCTGCAGCTGCTGCTTCTGCCTTGGGCAGTGAAAGGAAGGAACTTTTTACAAACTTGTGCTGAGTATCTCCAAGGGCCTGGAACCGAGCTGGCCTCCTGTTAAGAAGTCTCAGGGACTGCAAAGACTTCACAAGCCTCTGGTTACCGCTTCTGGACCGCTGTTTCAGTTGCCACAGAGGAAGGGAACCGCAACCGACTCCGTCAACCGAATCCATCCCTGGCCGGTGACCTGTTTGCACCGCAGACCGCATCGCCCCGCTTCGCATCGCAACCCTGGTCTCACCGTGGGCGACGTCCGGCGCCACCAACACCGAGCCGCTGCTTGCACCGTGACCTGTGGGCACCGCAGTTCGCATCGCATCGCTTCACTGAACCAGCCGGACCCGACCGACGCGGACGCTGCAACTGGCTCAAGAGTCGTGACCGCATCGCATTTGGGGCACCGCTCGCACGTTTGCGACGCACCGCTCCGACTCGCACCGCTGTCCGACGCCAGCTCCCGCACTCCGGCTTGGTCGCCTGCATCGCAACCTGTCAGCACCGCATCGAGCATCGTCTCACCCTGCATCGCACGCCTTGGACTCACCGACTCCGTCTGCACGACGCTCATCGAGCCGCTGCCTGCACCGCATCGAGGGACACCGCACCTTGCATCGCTCCGTCTCACACCGCAACCGCGACGAACGCCGACCGGCTCGTACACTCCGTACCAGCCACAACGAGAAAGGTACTGTGACCGAGTCTGTTCACGACTCTGCTGGCCCGTATCGACGCGGTCGGCTGGAACTGTTAGACTCTGTGGTTTTCAGCATCGCGGTAGACTCGGACGGAGCTACCGACTCGTACGAACTTTGTTTTTGGACTATTCCTGCAAAGAAGAAGTTACCTTATCAAGTATTCATTTTTAAAGTATAGTATTGTGGATTTTTGTCGTAATTGGTCTTGTCTTGAGTATATAAAATATTGGTTATTTTTCTAAACTGGTGTGGTGTCCGTTTGTAGTGCTTACACTGTATTACTGTTGGTTATGTGCAAATGCTTTACACACTGCCTCTGAATTAAGCCTGACTGCTCGTGCCAAGCTACCACGAGGGTGAGCAGGGGTTACTTCATGAGTGTTACACCCTTACCCTGACTAGGAAGAAGGGTCCCTACTTGGACAAAGGTGCAAGCCCTTGCCAACTAGAGATCCCATTTCTAACACTGTTCCAGGTCTTTCCTGCAATATGGGAGAAGGAGCGTCCTCCACCTCTGCTTCGATAGATTCGGGGAGTATGGGCAAGTGAAAGGGAGGCAGAGCGTAGTCTTCTCGATGATTGGTGGAAGTTCAGGCGGTGGTTAATGTAGGTGGGTCCTTGGTTGTGTAGAGCCTTGTGTGCGTGGGTCAGCAGCTTGAATTGGCATCTCTTCTGTATAGGGAGCCAGTGCAGTTGCCTGAGGTGGGGTGTGATGTGGGTTCATCGGGGAAGTCTGAGGTTAAGTCTGGCTGCAGCATTCTGTATGGTCTGAAGTCTCTGTAGGAGGTGTGCGGCAATACTTACGTAGAGGGCATTCCCGTAG
Source organism: Calotriton arnoldi (assembly GCA_963921515.1). Lineage (NCBI taxonomy): Eukaryota > Metazoa > Chordata > Amphibia > Caudata > Salamandridae > Calotriton > Calotriton arnoldi. The sequence goes on from CAWUFW010013420.1 coordinate 418,678, forward strand.
TCCAGTCAGCTGGTGATGAGGGCTTATGTCACGGTGCGTCTCATGTGTAGGGGTAGCCACTTGAAGATCTTAGGTAGCATGCACAGAGTGAGGAAGCAATTGGAGGAGATGACATTGATCTGTGATTTCATGGTGAACTTGTTGTCAATGATGATTCCGAGGTTTCTGGCGTGGTCGGAGGGAGTGGGTGCGGGTCCAAAACAATCACTCTGTTCAAGTGATCAGGAATTGGCCATCACTGAGAAGCCTGACAATTTTCTGGAGTGACTGGAATCATAACCTCCTAGTCTGTTGACCAAGGGATCCAGTGTTTTTAGCAAGTGATGAAATAGCTGCTGCAGGTGAAGCCAAGCCCATGGACCCAAGAGATCAAAGGCCACATGTCTTCCTGAATTTTCAGCCAGTTTCAAGCTGATGCTTCTGGAAGTTCCAACAGTAATGAAATGCAAGACAGTAGTTCTCCCTTCTTAGAGGAGGAAAAAACACCTGTAAGAGATCTTTAAGAAAAAGAGCTCCAAAGAAACGAAGGTACTGACATGGCACCAGGTGTGACATGGTGAGGTTCACCAGGAATCCCTGGGAATTAAGAACTTCACAAACCAGCAGGATGTCTAGTTTCCCCTTGGGAAAAGAAGAACAGATCAACCAGTCCTCCAAGTAAGGAAAAACCTGAATGCTCTGGAATGTAATATATCCACCTGAGACATCGGGGTCTTTGTAAAGACTCTTGGAGGTAAGGATATTTCAAAAGGGAGCACAGGGAACTGAAAAGTGTTGATCTAGGACACCAAATCACAAGTGCTTCTAAGTGTGTTGGGAAATGCAGGTATATGTACAACAGGTCCAGAGAAGGTAGAAAGACCCTGGTAGATACAAGTAACTGAATGGATTGTAGAGTCACCATCTTCAATGGACTATGTGGAACAGATTTACTCCTCCCAAGATGAGAATAGGACATAAATCCCTTGATGACTTTTTGAGGATGAACAGAATAGATTACTAACCAAGACCCTATTCTGCCTTGGGAACAGAAATTATTTCTGCTTTGGTCAACAAGCCCTGAATGACCTAGAGGAGAGCTTTATGGGGAAGAACACATGTCCTTCCACAAATTAAATCTGATTCCCTCTACTACTTTCAGTACCCAGGGGCATGTCACTGAATCTTTTGAAGCATCGAAAAAACCTCAAAAGCCAACCCCTCAACAGGAGGAGGAGATGACAGGGAGTCATGCTTTGGGGAGTAGGAGGAGTAACTCAAGGCTAAAGTCAGGCGTTGTCAGAGGTAGGGGCCCCCTGGCCTAGTCCCTCCCCTGAAAGGGCTGATTTGAACCCTTATTAGCAGGAAAAGGAGAAGCAAAGTGTAATTGACTGAAACCTCAGCGCCTTCCAGGGCACCAAATTATTTTCCTTAAATTATGGTTTTCTGCAGAGCATTTTACCAGCTCTTCTAGTGGTGGACCTAAAAGCTTGCCTCCCATTAAAGGAAGGTGAAGGAGAAGAGATTTCTCCAAGAGCTCATCAATTTGTGGTGGCAAGCTGCAGTATAAGACACCAAAGCAGCTAATGTCGCACATAATCAGTCAAAGGATATATCAGACAGGAAGCTGTTCCATCATGAACGGCTGAGCTATACAATGTCTGCCTGCCTGAGTTTCTTCCGATAATGCCTGAAAGTCTCAAATGAGGGGTCGTACAATATAGGTGGCATAAGTGATTGCTCTTACAATTAAGTTAGAAGCAGAATAGGCTCACTTTCTTGCTGTCTCCACTTTTTATCTACTGTATCAGAAGGGGAAGCATTATGCAACATGAAAGCCAAGCCAAAATACAGCCGACTTATACCACTGAAGGAAATTCCTCCCCAAAATTAGAGATACCGTATTGATGAGCTAAAAAATCTATCTCCCTCTTCCAGCACAAAAACTAGCAGACTGGGCAGTATAAAGGAAGACTGACTAGTTCCTTCCTTTGGTGCTAAAGAAAGAAATTCTCTCAGAACTGCGAAGGACAACTGTGTTGTCACATGTTGTAGAACCTCATTCAAATCTGGTCCCTGTATATAGCGAACGCTGTGGTTCTGCTACGTCCTCTATATCAAAGTCAGAATCTGTACATTCAGAACTCCTGGGTGTTTTGGAAGGAGGGGGTCCACCTTAGGCATTTAAAGCAGCAGCCATTGCCTGCGTAATCATTAGGAGGAAATACATGAGGGTTCTCAGGAGATCCCGCACCATCTTGCTCAGAGGCTGAAGAGTATAAGGCTGATAACTCAGAGGCCCCGGAGGAGGGATTGACCGTAATGGAATGCTTCCTGCTCTCCATCACAGCTCTCAAATGGCATTCTTGCAAAAAGAGACTTTAGACTCTATAGACTCTTCTCATATCTGCTGATATCAAAAAGAACTAATTAACGCTGTTGCCCAACTCTCTCTGGGCCAGCAACATGACTACATCAGGCAAGGGGCAGTGGTTATGTGAAGGGAAAACCATGACGGGAGAGCAAAGAAGCACCTCTCACCTGCTTAGTGGAGAAGTGAGGCTGGGCTTCCTCAGCACCCCAAAAGAGCGATATCTCAAGATCGACCCGCAGTCTCATTCAACGGAGGCAACGCTGTAAGCATTAGGTGTCCAACAGAGAAGGAAGAGTGTCATGTCCTTTAGGTTAGTCCCATCATGTACATACCGATTACATACATTGTGTCCCATCCACATGACATAACGGTCTTACAGAGGTGACCTTTTACCTAGTAGCTTTCTTCTGTCTCTCCGACATCAGGCTCTTGGTACCATATTTTAATCCCTGTACCTGACGTACATAAACATGTCCCCTGGCACGGTAGATTTATTCTGTACAAGGGTCGCCACTTTTTTTTCATCCATGACCAACAGCCAGCTGTGCATGATCATGTTTGTTTACAAAAGGATTAGCAGGGGATTAGCGAATGTTTTCAAAACATATTGATTCCAGAAAAACCCCCGAGTGACCACTTTAGTATAAAATACCCTCACTCCCCCTTAGAAAGGCAGAGGAGAATTCCTTCCGAGCTGTACCGAGACTCTGCAGGCTGATTCTTCGATAGGCAGAGACCTGACATCCCTTACGGGGTGCCATCCTCGACGCAGAGATGGGGTCCTTCATTCAGAACCATCAGGTGAGGGGTTAGTACTTCCCAGGGGAATTCTTGGTTCCATTAGGTTCCATTAGGACATATCCTAGCACTTACACATACATGCTTCACCTACAACTCTAGGCTAGGCACGGTTAGGTAGGCTACGCATCGTAGGAGTACGCCAATGCTATTGTTTTATGTAATATGCTTTTATTCATCTTATTAGCACTATGGTAGAAATGTATCTGCTATTTACGATATTGGTACTAGCGATCACATTTGTCTTCTCCTGTGTTTTGATTGTCGCAGCTAACATGTTTCATACTAGACTGACGCTTGATCAATAAGCAATTATTGAAACAGTTCCAATCGTCATTCTATGTATTCTGAGAAAAACAAGCACGAGTGACTGAGTGAAAGATACCGTATTGTTTCCACGATACCTGAGGAATCAGGGTTGTCATGTTCAGTGGTTGCCAGAAACTACATACACCACTGTAGAATACAGAGGGGTGGTAGTGGCACTGAAGAGCTAGCTGGTCTAACGGCTGATTCATCCTGTGGTGGTGTCCAGAGTCTGTCTGCACACCAAGCCCTCAGTTTAGGTCCTGGGGGATCCTGGGAACTACATGACAAGAGTGCATCGGGCTGGAAGAGCAGGACCCACTGTGCAGGTAAAGTACCAGATCACAAACGTACCCTGCTCTGGCAGGGGCACAGCTGCAGGGTTCTTTGAAAATAAACAACTAATAAATAAATGTTCTTACCTTCTGTCATCCAAGGAGGCAAACATGCAGTGTTTCCCACAAGACAGAAACAAAACAGGTAGCATGAAGTGTGTTGCCTCCTTTACCCCTGTTTTTAGGGGATGAATATATCCCAGGGATCAGGAAATCCATTGGGTTAGGATAGGCAGCAGCTGTCTGTCAAAGGAGACAAGCCTCACTATGCAAGGATTGGGACACGAAGAGGTTTTGTCATCTATTATGAGGTACAAATAAGGTATGTTTCAATCTACGACAATACGCAGTAACAGTGACAGTCTAAGCACCGCTGCTGCCAGGCCTCTAAAATAGAGTTTGTTCTCCACGTTTAATAAAATTGTCTTACATTTTTTCCAGTGCTAGAGTACTGTAAAGGTAGGCCCAGTGCGATCTCCCAGACACGTGGAAGCGAGTGAAGTGTTTTTCTTGGAATGCTCCAGATAGCATATATCTTTAAGTAGCACTTAATCTCCACCTGACACTCCTTTCATCTTCGTATCAGGCTACCATTATGAAAATGGTTGTGGATAATAAGTCACAGTGTTGGCTATACAAGCAGATGTGCCCTCAGCAAATAAAGAGGAAGCGATATCTATAAAAGATGACAGACCTCAGAAATTGAGGGGATTTCCATTGCTACTTAATTAAAGACAAATGTTTTCAGAACTTTTAAAAAACTCATAAAGCATGTATTAGTTATTAAAGGGTTTTTGGAGACAGCAGACTGAGCAATACATACTTCCGGGAAAAGCTGGCCAAGTTCTGCAAGAAAAAATAAACTAAAATTGCTTCAAATGTGCTTTAGTTTAACTCATTCATGTATGGGATAGTGGACTATTAATACAGGCAAATATTTACAAAGGTGTACAAAATATCTTAGATAACTGTACTATAACTGCGCGATACTCCATCTAAACCTCCCACGGCAACTTCCACACTTTGCAATAAGGAGAAGTCTGTCACCTTTAGACAACATGCATATGTGTTTTGTGTGATGCATAGTTCAATGGCTAGATTACACTGAGAGCTAGTGGCAGCAGCTGCACTGTGTGATCTAAGACACCGCGTGCTGATAGACATGCCAATTAAAGTAGATGCCTCTCGTGCAACCTTGCGGTTATCTTAGAGGAGGTCACTGACTTCATTCACTGCTGAAAACAGCTACAAGTACACCTCCACCAACCAGTAAAAAAGAGTGACAGGCTTCTCCCAGAAACTGTCTAAACCAAGTCTACACCCATCAGTGTGTTGTGTTGTGGGCCCTAGGCCCACATGCTTCTAAAGGGACTGACACGGACACAGTGTCTATCGTTATTCAACTGGCCTCGAGCACGTGCACCCGGGCCCTTTTATTAGCAGGCTCACGTCACTCGTGACGCCTGTGAGGGATGCGTGTGGGGGTGCAAGTGTGCCCACTCCCATAGGGGAGTGGCTCTAAACTCTATGCCTGTCGAGACACTAGAACGTGTCTCGCAGGACATAACATTCCTCCCAAATTTTAATAAAACAAAGGTTCCCTAGTCCAACCTGTAGGGAGAAATAACAATGAAATGTACACCACAGGGTCCATCAATTTCTCGGGTCAGGCATCCAGAAGACAGCAGACCAGGACTGGTGACTCCGACTGTAGCAGGATGATCTCGGCGGGCACTCATCATTTAACCTGGGTGATCCCGGACACGAATGCTTGCTTGGAGATGTCCGCTGCACTCTCGTAACATGCCAGTGGAAGCATGCCCTTTGGTCCCAGGTGGCTTCCTTTCGCTGACCTTGAGGATGGTATGTGGTGATTAACAACAGTTCATTCACTGGGTGCGTCAAGTTCATGGTTGGAGTCCATGGTGAAAGTTTACTGGATACTTCTGGATTGCCTGAAGTCTCTTAGGCCGTCTTGCTGTGTCCAGTGACCTGTCGGTGGGGCAATGTCTCTTCCAGCTCTCCCGCCTGGGGAGGCCCTTCGTCGGGCTTGCCACGGGACTGCAAGTAGGCTGCGATTGGGGCTGTGTGTGTGCCGGCTGGGGGCAGCTGCAAACCGCCAAGGAGCCAGTAGCCAGTCTCTCGCACAAACCTCAAGGGTGTGTGGGTCTTGGTGAGGACATGCTCTCTCTGCCGCCGTTCAGGTTCACACCAGGTCAGCGGGTAGCCTCTGAGTCTTCTTGTTGGCGAGGTCGGCAACAGTGTAGGACTCCAACCATCGGTACTCGGGATGGTTTCGTGTGACGCACTTGATGAGGACTGGCATGGTGGCATGGCCAGTCGTGTGGTGAATCTGGACGATTGCTGGTGATGACTTGCCTTGATGATTGCAGGCTTTCAGTCTGGAGTCAGTCACCTGAGGCAGGGGTGTCCAGGTGCCTCCACGTTCTCTGGGAAGCACTTGCATTCGTGTACTTTGGCTTCTTGGGCTGTCGGGACTTTGATGACGGAGGGGTGATGAACACGGTGTGAAATGTGAGGCATGAGACTCGGTTCGCGCAGGCTGTGCGGCTTACCCTCGGCCTCCCGCTGTGCGGTTGCCAATTCCTTCTCGGGTTATCCCCCTCTTCCCTTGCTGTCGCTGTGTCAGGACTCACTCCTGTTGTAGCTTGGGCTTTCTTCTTGCAGTATCCAGTCTTTCTCCCCCTTTTACTTCTCTTCAGCAGCCTGGAACTGCCTCTCTCTGATCAACCTCTGTGCTCCTCAGTCACTCTGTTGCACTTCATTTGTTCGGTGGGTGCTTTACCGCTAGATGGCCACTAGGTGGCGCTGCAGGGCTAACTATAGGACCTTCTATCTGGAACCTTGCTCGGTTCCGTGGTGCTGCTGTTTGTCCTGCTTTCGCAGGCGTCGTTGAGGGTAGAGGAATGGAGGGTGACTCGTGGCGGGTGTTGCCTTCTTTGCACCCGATGCCCTCACGCTGCAGACACCTGTGTGCCTCTATGAATGCTGCCTGTGATTTGTCCACATTGCCAGAGCCTGGATTGGCTGCAGGAGCTCTGCATATGCTGCGGGCCTTGCTTACCTGCCCCCTTCATCTCGCGGCCGCTCCTGCCGCTCTCCTGCAGTTTCTCCTTTTCCCCAGGCCAGGCAGGGACCTCGCGGCATGCGGGCGCGGCCTAGTCTCTTTGATCCTGCCAGCTAACGCGCACTCTGCGATCACGGTCAGGGCACCATCCGGGGAAGCTCCCCCCACGACGTGAGACCCAGCCGGGCAGCAGAAGTTCCTCCCGGTAAGGCTTTATATTAATTCAGCGGCATAGGTGGAGGGTGAAGCACACAGGGTTCATCGCAGTCTCTCAGTGTACTGCTAATCTTTTCTCTTTACAGTCTCTGTGGCGGCTTGGCGGCTACACTTTTGTAATTGCTCCCACCCTTCGCAGCAGTCACTCTATCTTCACTGGCTGCGCAGGGGGGGCTGGAGCTGCCACCACGGAATCTCCGGTGCCCCTCTTTCACTGGCAGCGTGTCTCGCCGCTGTCCGCCTTACGCCACTCCACCCCTCCAGTGGTGGCTGGCAGATGCAGGGCTCATTGTGTGGGCGCAGGGAGGTCTCTCCCACTCTTCTTTGCATGGGGTAGGCACCCCTCACCGCTCGTCCCGTATCCGTTGGCTCACCTTACGCCCGCCGGGTTTTCAGGCTGTTCACATGCGGGGTGGGCTCCCGCTCCGCGGTCTCTTTCGGCGCTGCTGCAGTCCTTCTCTCCCTGCAGGCCTCACTCGTCTCTGCTGTTGCACCGGTGTGTCTCCGGTCAGCTACGGGCCACTTCCACTCATTTCGCGGGGCTTTGTGACAACCTGGCATTTGTCGCCATCCCGGGCTCACCTTGGCCTGATCGCTGGTCAGGCTCTTCATACGCGGGGTGGGTTCCTGCCGCCTCAACTTCATCATGGGGCCCTTCACACGCCCCGCGGGCGCTTCGATAATTTAACCACCTGCTGCAGGGGCCGCCCTCTACAAGGGCGATGCATATTCCCCCTTCAACCACGGAATCACGGCGGCTGCACACGCGGGGTAAACCCGCTCGTCGCCAATGTTGTGTTGTGGGCCCTAGGCCCACATGCTTCTAAAGGGACTGACACGGACACAGTGTCTATCGTTATTCAACTGGCCTCGAGCACGTGCACCCGGGCCCTTTTATTAGCAGGCTCACGTCACTCGTGACGCCTGTGAGGGATGCGTGTGGGGGTGCAAGTGTGCCCACTCCCATAGGGGAGTGGCTCTAAACTCTATGCCTGTCGAGACACTAGAACGTGTCTCGCAGGACATAACACAGTGTTCTTGACCAGCCACCAAGGAGCCCCTCACCCCCACATTCAGAAGTTGTTGACATCTAGGCACCCAGGGGTCTGCTTTGCATGTCCGTCTACAACAAATGGATGCCTGCCTGGTTACTTAGTGCTAACTGGCAACACGTTTACAGTCTTGTGGTGGTCTTTTATGCAGGCAGCGCATACTGTAAACACTTCAGGAAAAGCTTTCACAAAAGATGAATGAAATGACCTTTTGTGCATTGCCCGCACTAGCACTATCTACATCCGAAGATTAATCAGCATAGACAGGGGCTTCCGCTCTATGCGCCTCCTACTCGGGAGCTGCACTACAAGGGCATTATTCAAGCCGTGGGACGGCTCACTCCATCACTGCTCGAGAAATGCTAAAAGAACAGAGATATTTAGATTAAACCACGGGCACAAGGACTATGTTATGAGAGAAACGGGTCATAGGCATCGGCAGCGAGGGGTCGGATTCATAAAGAGACCTCCTGTTGGTCAAAGTAGAGGCGAAAGCTCACGCAGCAATGGGATCTTAAAAGAACATGCACTACTTCCATTGAACATAAGCACAGGCAAAGCCAATCGGTCTGTGTTTTTCTCATTCATTTCTTTATTAAAGAATTTTAAACGTTCAACATACAATACAAACATTGTAAGGAGAAAAAGTGAACATTTGATAACAACTCATGAAAACAAGTGTTCGGCAATCATTTATAGACATGGACGTACAAAGATATACAAAGAGCTTTCATAGTGGTGTGAGTGGAAATGAGATAACCCGTCCCAGACGTGCGAGTGACCCCCCTCTGCCCGTGGCCTCCTTCGTGCATCTTAGCTTTCCGCCCATACCAGGGAATCAGAGTCAGAGACTTAGCTGGTGCATAACGGCTGCAGTTTATTTTTAGAGCATGAAACATAAACATCACATTTCCATGGTCATCCGTATGCTCCATGATTACGGCACTGCATCACATCCATAAACTTATGACACTCTGATGCATTGCTCTTTACACTCCTTCCAGCACTTCAGCACAGCCCCCTGTGTGACGGTCTCCCTCCTTTGGTGCCTAGCGCTTGCGGCCTCCAGGCTACCCTTGTTACCGCCAATTGGTGCGGGTGGCCGTCTGGCCGGGCCCGGGCTGCCAGTGCCGTGACCACCTGCTGCTGACCCCATGCTGGCCCCTCACCTGCTCCCTCAGTGCCCCTGCCGAAAGGCATCCCAAGGATACTGTTTTGCTCATCAACCTAGGCTAGTGTGCTGTCTTGTCTGTCTATTTTTTGTGCTGTTTCCATTTGCCCTTTCCCCAACTTTGCGGCTGCGTCGCCCGCTACTTGGTGTGGGTGGGTGGGCCAACTTCAGGTGGTCAAGAATATTGCTTCCTTGACCTTGCCTCTTTCTTATCCCCTTTTGCCCTCGCCAAGACCCCTAGCTGATTGGTGGGTTCGAACCCCGCCGGCCAATCACCTGCCCCCTCCGTCCTTGTGCCAGGCTCTTTTCGCAGGCATTTCTTTGGCTCTGTGAGGCCCCGCCCTCGGGAGCTGTTCCTCGCCGGCGTCTTTAGTGGCAGGCTTCGCCTTCCAGGCCTGCGCCATATTACAGCAGATTGTATACAAGCGATATCCTTTTGGCATCCCATTGCTTGGCCTTTTCTATTTCCTCGTATGATTTTCTAGAATAAGGGGTGTTTGGACCTCAAGCATCACATTCTTATTTTAAATATTTCTCAATTCTGATTTTACTTTCTTTTTCATTGAGTCCTCTCATTCGAGATACCCGACCTCCCTTATTGTATGTTTGTGTTATTATTTTAATTATTTTATTTGGCAGCTGGATTTCCTTTGCCACTTAGGCCTGACTACCGCCTGTTTGTGGGCAGAGAAAGTAGCACTTCCAAGGAAAGCCTTACACCGCTCACTTATTAAATTGGGGCTGGTTTGTTCTTAGCTCTCAGATGATGAAATACCGCAGATTATATACAAGCATTATGTTTTTCTTAGCCCATACTTTGAACTTTCTTTATTTCCTCCCATGCTTTGCTACAGTGACAGGTGCTTGGACCTCATGCATCCCATTCTTATTTTAATGATTTCTCAGTTCTAATTTGACTTTCTGTCTTTATATTCACTCATTCGAGTGTGCATGGCCTCGCTTATTTTTTTTTTGTATTGTGTTTTTTAATTACTGGCATTGGCAGTTTGGGTTCTTTGCCACTTTGGCCTGACTTCCGCCTGGTTTTAGTCAGTGACAGTAGCATTTCCAAAGACTGCCTCCCCCCACTGACTTATTTAATGGTGATCGCAGCAAAGGCGCCACGGCACTGGCATACGGCTAGCTTGCTTAAATGGGTGCCTAAGGTAGTCCGTCTGCACCCATCCGTGACCAGTGGCCTGCCATGTTGAATCCCAAACCAGCACTTTAAGCGGAATCCCACCAATTCCACAAGATCTCTTATCTTAGTTTCCTCCATACCACACACTAGATCCTGAAGAACATAAAGACTTGCCACCAGATAGCTTGTTTCGAGGCTGACAGGTAGTGCTCCTCTCCTCCAGGCAGGGACAGATATACTCCGCTGCTCTGGTGCTAAGAGATCTCTGCCAGCCTGGTGGAGATCTCTCTGCCTTCAGAAGAGCCGCCACCAGGGCGGCTCTGCTGATGCAGTGAAGCTTTGCTGGACAGGTGTCATGTTCAAGGCTCCCGCACAGCAAAGATTTTTGTTTTTCAAAAACATACTAGTTTTGGGTGAGTTTGCTTTTGAGAAACAAAAAAAAAAGTCCCTAACATGCTGGGAGGCCAGCGTTTGGGGTAATTTATTTGTTTTCCTTTTTGAGACCACCAGGCTTTCAGCCACTTTGTCCTCATTATGCACATGTGGAGAGTGACATATGTATGAGCGGCACAGTGTCTTCGGCTTTGAGAGTTCTCCTCTGTCCCTGTAACTTCTTGTGCCACAGGAAAGGCTTTCCTCATGGCTTTCAGCAGGTTCCGAACTTTTCCTCAGAGCTATCCTCATTGAGGGTCTGGGAACAGAGTGAACTAGGCCACTCACTACAACTGGATGGTGCACACCCTGCACATGACGCTGATCCTGGCCACTCCACTGCTAGGTAACAGCCTGGTGCTCCTGTGCATCCCCCTCCAGGGACTGGCCAAAGAAATACAAGATCAACTCCCTCTGCTACCTCTCCTATGCCTGGTTTTCCCAAAACATGGCGTTGTTCACGAGCCCAGTTCACCACAGGCAGCAGCATTGACCGTAACATGGAAAGACTTGGCACATCACAACCTAGAGTGTTAGTTCCCATGTAATTGATCAGAAGGATGTGCATTTGTTCTACCAATCACAGGATTTAATAGGAAGGCACAACCACAGACCCTTCTACAACAGCACCGTAGCTCATTAAACCCTTTAAAACCATCTTTGTGATTATCTGCCTTTGCTTCTGTGGGTAGAAAAAGGTGATCATTATACTGACCTATCTAACCTGTGCAGGTGCAATGGCAAACCTTCAAAGATCATGAATGAAAGTTACAGTCAGCCAATGGCTGGTAAATGTGGGTTTGTTAATATTTGCATAACACAACAGTCATTGGCTGAGGTGTACCGACATTATGACCCCCGCTCTCGATGCATCAGTCATATTTGCTCTTTGATAAAGCTATCTCCATCCAGAACAATAAGTACTCCATACACTACATTAGGGGCCATTAAATGTGGCATGCTGCATGACAACATGAACTGAAAGTTTGTCAAGGGCTGGGTGCTGAGAAGGTCTGTTTAATGCCTGTCTTGATTTCCAGTGGAAAGGGAGGCTCCTTCCAGTGGCCACGGTACGACCCTCCACAGAATAATGTACTTGGAAGTGCCAAGTGTCTCCTTAAGAGTGTCCCAGGTAGAAGAAAAAAAATACAAAGGGTTAAAAAAAAAACTTATTTGGCAATTATATCAATCTTGACTTAAGATGATAATACTGGAGTAATCAGCAAGGCACCAAACTCCAATTAATATCAGGAAGCATAAACAAGCCACGTAATACCAGAAGTGGAATCCAGAAGAAAACAATCCAAACTGCTAGAAACAACATGTAGGGACGAAAATAGAATTCGAGTGTGAAGACCAGGACAAAAACTCAGGGAATGAAATGCAGTGCAACACTATCTTCCTATCTTGATGCCCCCTTTAAATATGCTTCAGATGAAAACTGACATCATAGGAAAATGGTTTACTACATCTTGGATTGGATTACTGCATCTTGGATTGGGAACCACAGACCTCCTCCAGTGAACAAACCACCATCTCGCAAAGGGGTGTTTACAAGGTTTGTTCCCGTGTGTTAGACTTAGCATCTTTGGTGTGGTTTCCCCTGACTTTTTGCCTCTACGTCCTGTATTTTGATGCTGTGCTGGACTTCGTTTTTGCAGGTTTAGATGCTCTGGGCACTTTGCCACTGCTGATCAGTGTCAAAGTGCAAGTGCTCCCTGTTAAAATTGTTATTACAAATGGTTCTCCCTGATTGGCATATTTGATTTACTGGTAAGTCCCTAGTAAAGTGCACTGAGTGTGCCAGGGCCTGTAAATCAAATGCTACCAGTGGACCTGCAGCACTGATTGTGCCACCCACATGAGTAGCCTTGAAAAGGTATCTCAGACCTGCCACTGCAGTGTCTACGCACAGTTTTAAACTGCCATGTCGACCTGGCAAATGCACCCACTTGCCAGGCCCTCACCTTCCCTTTTCTTACATGCAAGGCACCCCTATGGTAGGCCCAAGGTACCACCATGGGCGAAAGGTAGGACATATTGTAGTGTGTGTGACATGTCCTGATAGTGAAATACTGCCAATTTCGTTTTTCACTATTGAAAGGCCATCTGCCCCATAGGATAGGATGGGAGATACTTTGTAACATCTTACAAGTATAACTTCCCATTGGGACAAGATAAAGAAATAAAGTTTAGGCTCTCGGAACTCAGAATTTAATAACACATCTTAAAGATGGTTTTTAAAATATGTGTTTGAGAATGCCACTTTTAGAAAGTAAACATTTTCTTGTTTAACCATTCTGTGTGCCTCTGCCTGTTTATGGATTGACTGTCTGGTTTTGGAGTGACAGGGGCAGGGGATGTGCATTCACTGTAGACAGCCACTGGGGAGGTTGAGGTGTGCATGGCCCTTCCTGGATGACTCAGAGCTGAGCTGAATTGGGCTTGGCTGCATTTAGAGTAGTTGGAGGAGATTTCCTTGCACCCGAAAAGGGCCTGTCTCCCTTGCACAATGCTGTCTCCACCCCCTGTAGTCACACTGCACCAGTGAGGACAGAACTGGTTTGGACTAGGCTCAGAGACCCTTGCACAAAGAGAACAAAGACAAAATGGGGTATAAGTAGTAGACCTTAAACCTCAGAACTTTAGATCACTTCTGGACTCCAGAGGAAACTTTGCGAAGGAGAAGAGCTGAAGAGCTGTGAGGAGGAGTACTGCCCCTTTTCTGTGTGCTGTGTGGGGTTGGCCTGCAGTTGCTGTTTCTGCCAAGGAAAGGACAAAGACTGGAACTTTGCTATGAACCTGTTTGAGGAAGAATCTCCAAGGGCCTGAGTGTGCTGGCCTCCTGTTCTAAAGTCTCAGGGACACAAAGACTTCACCCCCAGCTCCCCTGAAATCGACTGCTGAGAGTTCTGACCTGCCATGAGGTGCCTATTCCAGTTTTGGGCCTCTGGAGGTTGTTCCTGCTGTCGGGAGCTGAAAGAAACCTAAGAGAAGTAAGAAAACCTGTCTCCGACGCCATCAGCGACGCCGCTGTGACCTGCACCAAGGCCCGGGGCACTGCTCGTGAAGTGAACGACACACCGCCTGGCCTGCACTGCAGTTCTGATACCTGCCGACGCCTGCAGACGCCTGCAGTTATCAGCATTTCCCGACGCCAGCGCTCACACTGACTCTGTCATCGCCAGCCCCTGCATCCTGTTATCGCGGCGCCGATAACCGCCGAGGGTGACTCCACGAACTCGCAGACTTTGCATCGTCACCAGAACCGACGCCTCACTGCCGACGCAACCGTCTTCCCCTGTCCTGGACACGACATGTTGCCTCCTTGCGGACACAATGCCTCGTCTCCCCCGTGGCAACCAGGGAGCCGGCCTTGACCTCGGCACCGACTCCTCACCTCCACGACACTGTGCATTGCCATAGCCTTCATTTCCAAGGTACTGTTTGTGTGGGGGTCCGTGTGGCTCCGTGCCCGATGCCGCGCTCCTCACGGACGGCGCCGTATTTTGCATTTATTGCTGTCACGACGTCGCACTAGCCCCAGGTGGAGGTATTTGTTTTCTACAACATTTAGTTTTGCAATAATTGTCCTAAAAGTCATATTTTATGACCCATATGTTGAATTTTGGTTGTTTTGGTCTTGTTGAGTTTAGATGAAGATACTTTATTCTTCTAAACTGGTGTGGTGTCCATTTGTGGTGTTATCACTGTATTACTGTGTGTTTTGAGTACAAATACATTACACATTGCCTTTGGGATAAGCCTGTCTGTTCATGACTAGCTACCCAGGGGGTGAGCAGGGGTTATCTAAATTGTGTATCCCCCTTACCGTGACTAGAAGCAAGGGTCCCTATTTGGACATAGGTACCTACCTCTGCCAACTAGAGACCACCATTTCTAACACCGCCCTTTTCTGGAAATCATTATTTTTGCTGGACAATAAAGAAGCCTTAGCTTAAAACTCTGCACACCGTACTGGGTTTTAAACTCCCACCACTACCCTTCACACTCCATGCAGCTTGCAAAAATCCCCTCCTGGTTACCACAAGCATCAAAGCGGTGAAACAATCCAGGCATCGAGGGCACCCAGCCATAGGCTGTGCATGGCATCTGAGAACACGTTGATGGACAGCACAGAGAACACACATTCTCCCTCTTAACTCAAGCAGTCTCTGGTAATCTGTTGGTACTGCCACAGCTCAGTTCTCCCTATAGATGTAACAAAGATATGGTCTCCGGGCGTAGAATTATCTGGTCCTCAAACTCCAGGCATGATAATTCCAGGCTTGGAAGCCCCGGTCCTAAACCGTTATGAGTACCGGTGGGGAGCTGCTGGCAGCTCCTATGCCAAGCCTCCGCACCCCCTTATACTTCAGCAGGGCTTCCACCAGCTGAAGCAAAATAAACTCTGACCTCCCACCACACGACCCCCCCCCCCCTTCAACCCTGCAGGGCCAGAAAAAAGCCTGACAACATTTATCACCTGCTCCAAGCAGCTAGTAAATGTGTGCAGATTTAGGCCAATTGTTTCACCTGAAAGGGGGAAAAACTGGCAGAATTGAACCCGGTATTCCCGGGTCCATGTGCTATTCCCCATTCTGGGAGAAACTTGTAATCCCTGTTATCTCACAGGGAGATACTACTCAGTATCCTAAATACCAGCTCTGATATCTCCCTTTTGTGTCATGAGATGTGCAAAAACAAAACAAATTGTGGTATGTACCACAAACTAGCCCACAGATCAGAGTCAAAACTATAAAGCTCTTTTCTCCAATATCTCTGTTACACTGCGGACTGAATGCGCAAGACTTTTAACATTCTTTTTTCAATTTTACTTTATTATAAAGTTCTGTTTATTTTTTAGATAATAATGCTGAATGGACTTTAGGTGTGTGTATATATATATAGATAGATAGATAGATAGATAGATAGATAGATAGATAGTTAGTTAGATATGCATCTCTTTGTGTCAACGAATCCTTGGAAGAAAACCTTGGCTAATCCACAAGACAGCCAATCACAATTTGAACTTTACATTAAAAAGGAGTCCCTTCAGTGGTACAACAGTGTGATGCACCAACCTGGAATCTGCATCTTATGCCGTTAGCAAATAAGAGCAACATAAGACATGGCATATACCAATATGCAGTCACTAATACGATCAAAACACGTTGTTTTTATGACAAATTAGAAGCAAGTGGCAGTGGCAATACAGACCAGGTCAGCGCCTCCGTAATGTCTTTCAATAAGTTGAATTATATATGTAATAGCGTGCTCAATGTAAACACTGTGCCACTTCACCAAATGTTACCCTGTATAGGAAAAGACCTTCCCTATACACTTAAAACCAAAACATATAATACAGAGCACAGCATCAAATTGGTTTAACAACCGACCCTGTTGTCAGTTGATTTTAATAAACATAGCACCCTGCGATATATGCAATAAATCATAAAACAGTTCAAATGTAGTAAACAAGAAAAATCTTGTTTTTTCTTGTTTACTGCATTTGTACTGTTTTATGATTTATTGCATATATCGCATGGTGCTATGTTTATTAAAACCAACTGACAACAGGGTCGGTTGTTAAACCAATTTGATGCTGTGCTCTGTATTATATGTTTATGTTGTTTTTATGGTTCGATGTGCAGGGGCGTAGGCTGCCCATGGCGGCCCCTGAGTTTGCCGCCCTCGGCAAAATGATTGAAGAGCGGGGGGGGGGCGTAGCGGCCGATTCTTGCGGCCGTAACGGCCGCAGGTATGAGCGGGGGGGAAGGGGGGCCGGCTGCCGCCCCAAAACTCGTGCCACCTGGGGCGGTCCGCCCCCATCGGCCCCCCCCTAGCTACGCCACTGTCGATGTGCTCAGCTACTTTCTTACTTTTAGACTGCCAGTAATTAATAAAATGTTCAAATAAACCATCTGTCGAATATGGCGTTTTCAGTATAGCTGCCCCCATTCATGTTTAAACAAGAACATGAGCTTTCAGCATACTGCAAAAACAATTCAAACAATCCCTGGAGGTGACTCAAATATGCCAGGGTACCCATAAAGGCTCAACACCAAAGCAAGTTTAATAGAATAATTGGGGAGAGGGTGTGGCCTTACGGCTAGAGCGGTCGACCTCGAAGCTAGGGAACGGGGTTCGAGTCTCAGTAACGATGCTCAACATCCTGTGATTCTGGGCAAATCACTTAATCTCCCCGAGCCTAACAAAAATGAATGTGTCTTTCTGTAACGAAACTGGTGCTATGTAAAGCGCTCTGATACCGATGTCTCGGGTCTAGTTCGCGCTATATGAAACTCTAAAGGGAAAAAAAAAAGCTGCACAAAAATAAACTCATTGTTTAACTATTCCTTATAGCATTCGTTCACGATGTGACCTCAACGTCCTTAGCACTTGAGGAGTGCAATACCATATGATGGATCACTGGCAGAATACAGAGAAAAAAAAATATTGTGTGGACAGAATATCGTGTCAAAAATATCAGGAATCAAAATATTGAGAAGTTAAGCGCAAATAGGTAAGTATAGATTTACTGTTCTTAACTCTGCATCTATATACCGCGAAGATATATATATATACATGTATGTATATATATATATATATATATATAGATATTGTCAAGGTACATGTATGTGCTTACCCATGGAAGCTCTGAATACCCATAGAAACGTACATTCACGGCATTCTTGTCCTTGATGTTCTTGACGCAATATTTTGTCCACACGATATTTTGGACCCGATATTTTGTCCAAACACCCGCATGACAAATAATAACGTAGGGTCTCACAGACAATGTTCCAGACAATGTGTACATTAGACATGCATCTCAAATACAAAGGAAACAATGAAACCACTGCAATAAAAGGAATCAATGCAAAGCCAAAGTGCCTTTGCTATGAAATATGGGACCACCTTCAAGGTAATTCATATGAAGAAGTAAATATCCCTCAAATGACAGCAGTACATACACAACCACTGCACTGTAATTCATTTTATTAACAAATACCATTGGAAGCAACCTCTAAAATCTGTAAACATGCTTTTGGCAGGACTTTAATTTGATGCCCTACCAATGAGGATGTAGGCAGGAAGAGACTGTAAGAGAAAGAGAAGACAAGCAAGCAACAGTCAACTATCATGAAGCCACTGATACTTTGGACTCAGAGCAGCAGCGTTTCACATGATAAATGTCAAACCAATGACATACAATCGAGCTGTATAAGAAAACCACCCGTAACATAGAATAAGCATGAGTGATGAATATGACACATCAGGAGTTGAGTAAATTGAGCCATACTGTTACATATAAAAGACTCATAGAAATGCTGAGCAGCCTGGTGAAATCTGGTCAGTATTTCCTAAGCAGTTTGGAGGAAAGGAGGCAAACGCTGGAGGTTTTCAATGCACAAGCAGTACCCGATGGGAGCTGAAAGGCAACACAAGCTTAAGTGTGCATGCCACAACACGCTGCAATAGAGCAGATTTCGATGAGGTCCTGGAAAGAAACAAGAGGGAATGGAAAATGATGAAAGGTTGGTCTGGGAGATTTCATATACACATGCACCCACTGCATGAATGTAGTTCACACACACAGCCCAGGATGGTGGGAGAGGGCATTCTTTAAAGATCGACCAACTAGAGAGGGAACTTTTTATCTGATGACCTAAAATAGTCATATTAGAAAGAGGCAGCACTCAGAATTATGGAATAAGTTTAGCACATCCACGCAATTTAGCCACTTTGACTAGATGGAACAATCAGGTTCCATCTAGTCAAAGTGGCTAAATTGCGTGACAAGGACTTGCAAAGAACACGAATAATCGTGCAAAGGAGTGTGTTTAATAATAGAAAAGTAAAAGGTCATCTGTCAATGTATACATCACTGGTGAATTTATCTGAAATATTCTGTCCAGTTGTGCAGAGTACACAACCTCAGAATCAGTGTACCTGTTTTTCCTGATTTCTTTCTATTCCCAACACATGTATTGTTGATTTCTGTTACATATCCTCAGGAAATGCAATAGATTACAGCCAGCCCTCCAAATCTGTTTAGTTTAAAAATAAAGCAGTGGATTGTTTATATAACAAGTAATATGAGAAGATCCACAAGAACCTAAACATGTACAAGTTGGAGAAACTATAGCCTTCGTAGGTATGGGGCATAGTCACAGGGTGCAGGTGTTTGCTGCTTTCAGATAACTATGTTGAAAACAGTTGCCCCTAAAACAGGCCCTCCTTGGGTTTGGATGTGCTAGAGAAAGAGGTATGTTGTTGCTGAAGGAGTATGCCTGTGACAAAGTGACCCTAGGAAAGTTTGGACGTCCAGGAATCCATCACCCAGGTTAACAAGCATTGGCATAGCC
Source organism: Calotriton arnoldi (assembly GCA_963921515.1). Classification (NCBI taxonomy): domain Eukaryota; kingdom Metazoa; phylum Chordata; class Amphibia; order Caudata; family Salamandridae; genus Calotriton; species Calotriton arnoldi. The sequence goes on from CAWUFW010013420.1 coordinate 437,942, forward strand.
AATCGCTCTCAGCAATGGGATTGCCTAATTGTAGAGACGTTCGGAGAGATGTTTGTGAAATGCCCTTGCCCTGGGAGCGACTGAAGCATATTTTGGTGAAAAATATCAAGCATGAGTGATATTGCATAACCTGCCAAAATATACAGCATGATTCCAGGCAGCGAGCGCTGAAGGCAAGTATGTTGCTTGTTGCTGCTCCTCAGCCTGAATATATTAAATCATGACTGATTTGTTTGAACCTACATCATGCTTAATAAGCGCTGTGCATTCATATAGTGTATTTTGGCACTTTATGCAACATAGCTCGTGCTTGATCATTTTCACCAAAATATGCTTCTGTCGCTGTCAGGGCAGGGGCTTTTTCCAAACATCTCTCGGAACGTCTCTGCAATTAGCCACTCCCATTGCCGATTGACTATGCCAATGCTTGTTTGCTTCAGGAGTAATAATTTCCATTTGGAAAAGAATATACTGCTGCAAATGGGCCATACAAATACACTCTAGAATTTGAGAGCGTCTGGAGCAGATAGAGCAAAGCTGAAATATCTATGTGTGGGTGGGAGAAAGGTGTACTGGGTGCGCAGTAAGCACTGTGAAGGGGTCAAGGTCTGTTTTGAATGAAAATATTTTGTGTTGCGAGCAGCTAAAGCTCACATTACATGTGTGCCAGAGTGGCGATTGGTTATGAAGATAATCACAGAGTTAACTGATAACAACATAGCAATCTGCAATAAGGGTAACCGTAATAACTTGATACCTTTTGTGCACAACTTGGTGCAACGCTAGTGAGCCAGGCTGTCCCCAGATCAGCCGCAACTGGCGCTCGTGAAAAGCACTCTTAAAGACATTTTAAAAAGTATAGCAGAAACAATGCCCTAAAATGGCCACTGCATATGTTTAGTAGTAGTTGGTCGCTGTTCTCGGCGAGGGCTAAACTCTGGAAGAAGTATGATGCATGCATGCCATGGACACATGGGGAGAATGAAGTATGGAGCGATGACGGAGCCAGCAAATGGGAGGCTATGGGAGGGCTGAAGCCCACAAACTAGATACAGCATGTCTCCTTGAGACAGAGCATGCGGTGTCTACAGCCGAAACGTAAAAACAGCTAAGACAGCAGGACTTCAGGTCAGGGACCTGTAGCAGTCATAAACCCACATGGTCGGCACACTGAACACAGCATGGTATACAGTTAAAATATTGAATGTTAAATATTGGGCTACACAAATATCATAGCCAGAATATGTACCTTTGAAGATATGTCTTCAAGGTGTGACAATGTGGAGTTAGAAATGGTAAATCTATACTTGGCTATAGACACTTAACTTCACGATATTTTGGCGTTTGATACAACAGCCCCAACTACCCCAAACTACCCCAAACAGCAACGTCTCGTGCCTGGTAATCCCTGCCATCCCTGTCCCAGCAAAGTCACAATATCTGTCCCCTACACCTGGCAAAGTCCTGCTGTGTAGAGTCCCTCACTTAGAAAAGTCCTCAAAGTAAACTGAAGTCCCACTGCCTGCCATCTGACCCCATCACAAAGTAAAGTCCTGCTTCCCAGTCCTGCCCCTCCCACTTGTGACATAGTCATTCTATCTAGTCACACACCTGCGCCCCGTAAAGCCCTGGTGCCCACTCCCCACTGATTGCCCGCCACCAAAAAATTCCGTGGGGTACAAAGAGAGATATAAATTCACATACAGTCCCGGCTTTAAGTGGGCTGCGTCTCACCGGTGCTGAGCACCGGAAGTTTTTTAAAGGGGGCCTCGAAACGGGTCTCTATCGGGCTCTGTTTTGTGCCCTGGCACAGGCGGTCCCTTTTTTTTGTGACAGCAGGCACAACGATGTGCGCGTGCTCACACTGCTTACTTCTCACTGATGAGAAGTTACGGCATGACGTCATGCCAGGTGAGCGTTTTAGGGAAGGGAAATCCTTTACAGAGAGTCTTTTTCTCTCTGGATTTCCTTCTCTTTTGAAACTCAGGAGCAGCAACATTGTCGTGGTGTCACCAGGGCTTTAAGTGGAAGTTTTTTCAATATTATATACAAGTCATAGTTGCTGTTTATTTATCTTATGCAACTAACAACCATTGACAAAGCCAATAGTCCTGACTTCTTTTATGATGTTACTTGTATTATATACCTGGATGCAATGACAGAAACAGCAAAATACAAGTCGGGCGGCACACTATGCTAAGCACAGACTTTTAGCTTACGTGTTTTAAGCCACGCCCCTAATTACATCGGCCACGCCCCTTTGAGAGACCCCCCAGTTGTTTCATCCCACTTAAAACCCTGCATACAGTACAATGCAATGCTTCCAAAGCATTCATTTTCCACATAGAACTTTAAACAAGACACTAAGGGCCCGATTCTGATGCGGGTTGGAAAAGCTTCCCGACCGAGGGCCTGATTCTGATGCGGTTAGGAAGGCCTCCTAACGGCATTTGCTCCTTCCAAATCGGATCGGGAACGTGTCTTCCCGACCGAGGGCCCAATTCTGATGCGGTTAGGAACAAATGTTCCCATTGAAGTCAATGGGAGTTCAACCAAATCGTATCTGGAAGCATCCGGATACATCCTACTCCGCCGGTCGGACTTTCCCGATCCGAGTGGGTCGGACACCATTTCCCAACCGATTCGGTCGGGAAGCTTTTCCAACCCGCCTCAGAATCGGCCCCTTAGTTGGCATAATGTGTGTACATAGCCAGCGAGAAAAAATGACCTTTTTTAAACTCATTACTAAATATGTAGTAAAAACAATGCTCCCCGGTGTCAAGGATCGAGGTGCCTTTAATATTCAAATCTAGGACTGGGATAATTTTATTAATTCAATTTAGAGCCGCTTTGAATAAATTCTGTAGTGCAGAAAAAAGATCTCAAATCGCATCATGCATCTGTTTCTTACATTGACCTCAAATACTTTGAATCTCGAGTAACAAAACACAGGCCCGAAATGTGGAAAGAGATTTTTCAGCAAGAAAAACAGGGGGAAATATTTACTCGTGTTTAAATGCGAAGACCAGGGATTCCCAGGTCTCGACGGGAAGCAGACAAGTGTAATCTCAGTGACGTGGCAGCTGCTTTAAAGGAGGCTTAGGGGGTGAGACGCAGGCCCGTCTGCAGGAACAATTAGCTGTACTTATGTGAGATCAAACACAAAAAGACACGGTGCGAGGAAACAGAGTGCTACTTAACGACTGTGAGAGGACGTCCTACTTGCTGACTTTACCACACGCTGTTATTTTCACTGAGGAGCCAAGACATTGGGAGAACAGAGACAGGCAGATTATTAGCTCAACCCCCTCCCCTACCCCGCAAGATGCGCTAGTAAAGTACCGTCCATGACGAATCTGGGTGACAAGCATCTCTCGAAGGAACAAAAAAGGCTGATGCATTTTCGATCACTTTCATGAACATCAAACGTCAAAATGTTGCAGAGAAGTGTTACCTGGCTCAGAAACACAAAGACTGGATCTGCGAGGCAACCAAAAACTCCTTCACTTCAAGAAGAAATGTGAACTTCTTCTCAATAAATACCTACACCCACCCACCGACCTAAAACAACTGACTGACCTGTTGCCCTTACCCCACACCCTCCAAATAAATCTGAGCATCAGTACCTCGGGGGAAAACTGCGCCTCTACTCTCCCCACCTTCACAACACCCTACCATAACTAGCTCAGAACTATATAGTTTACACATCCGACTGTCTAGCATATACCTCTCTTATTTACTGCTATGTAGTTTTATTTACTCCATTTGTATCTCGTGTAATTGCTGCTATGGTAACTCTGTAAAGCACTCTGAAACCTCTGGGTCTGGTTCGCGCTATTGTCCCCATATGCTACTGTCCATCGTATACTTCTTTTATATACTGTTACTATGTATTTTTATTTACTCCATATGTAGCTCATGTAACTGCTGCTATGGTAACTCTGTAAAGCACTCTGAAACCTCTGGGTCTGGTTCGCGCTATTGTCCCCATATGCTACTGTCCATCGTATACTTCTTTTATATACTGTTACTATGTATTTTTATTTACTCCATATGTAGCTCATGTAACTGCTGCTATGGTAACTCTGTAAAGCACTCTGAAACCTCTGGGTCTGGTTCGCGCTATTGTCCCCATATGCTACTGTCCATCGTATACTTCTTTTATATACTGTTACTATGTATTTTTATTTACTCCATATGTAGCTCATGTAACTGCTGCTATGGTAACTCTGTAAAGCACTCTGAAACCTCTGGGTCTGGTTCGCGCTATTGTCCCCATATGCTACTGTCCATCGTATACTTCTTTTATATACTGTTACTATGTATTTTTATTTACTCCATATGTAGCTCATGTAACTGCTGCTATGGTAACTCTGTAAAGCACTCTGAAACCTCTGGGTCTGGTTCGCGCTATTGTCCCCATATGCTACTGTCTATCATATACTTCTTTTATATACTGTTACTATGTATTTTTATTTACTCCATATGTAGCTCATGTAACTGCTGCTATGGTAACTCTGTAAAGCACTCTGAAACCTCTGGGTCTGGTTCGCGCTATTGTCCCCATATGCTACTGTCCATCGTATACTTCTTTTATATACTGTTACTATGTATTTTTATTTACTCCATATGTAGCTCATGTAACTGCTGCTATGTTAACTCTGCAATGTGCTCTGACACCTTCGGGTCAATTCGCGCTATATAAAAGTCTATAAATAAAATATTCAGCACTTTGACATATTATAAAAGGTGCTATTAAAGTAATTTTGGGGAAAACGTGTTCGCCTCCACGTGGCCCATCATTGAACTCAGTACCAACCTCCTTTCAAACACTATTCCCACGCCACTGAAGACTACTGGAGCATCCTTCCGCACCTTTCTCCACCAGACGCCTTAACCAGGTACTACTTATTCACCTCTAATCCCAAATCCCAAGGGCAGACCAAGACCCTGCTCCTAAACTCTCACTGCTCCCAGCTCTCTTCCTATCAGGGTTAGTCCCTGTACACAAGAGACAGGGTATCACTATCTGCCCAGTTTAAAATCGAGCTGACGATTTAGAGTGTTGTAACTTAACAATCATTAATAGAACATTGACAAATGTGAGGTCGATGTCCATTGTCTGATTGATTATAGGAACAACTAGTACATTTGTCAGGGCTCGCCTACAGACAGCTCTGTTGACAAACAGACCTATTGTATCCACTAAAGACTTAAGAGTGGGCTTTGTGCACACCCCGTGCTCATCATTCAATGGCCTTCTTGTCTGTCTTAGTTCCCTCTTCCTCATTAGAAAGCTTTCCACCCTAATCTTGTGTTTGTCCTTCCCACAAAGCATTTCTGTCTCACTGTGTTTTGACTGGGTGAGTTCTATTCTTCCACAGCTGTCATAAGCTAGCATTATAGTCCGTGGGGAACTATTTTATCTTCCTCTCTAGGCCTATTCTTGCTCCTCCACCATCCTTTGGGATCCCCTGCTCTCGGTATAAACTATTAGCCTCCATCTCGCAATTGACCTCACCTCCTAACATTGTCACCGCCTCCTGCTGCTCTATTGGTAGGCAGCTATTGAAGTGTTTTTATTAATTAGAAAAAATATTCTCTAATTCAATTAAGCTTAAAGTAGGACAGCTAGGCCAAAGCCAGCTTACATTTGCATATTTTGCTGTTTGCAGAAAGGAATGTGCTCTTTTATTTTTATGTGAGAGAGCCTAGTCCAGGTGGATGTATTCTGTGTTCTTTTCCACATCCGAAAATCAGTGAAATAGAAGACTAGCTCATGGTCTCTGTATTAATAAACTATTTTAATGTGTGTACCTCTTGATGAAGCCATGCTCAAGGTGTTCCTGTCTTTGTACCTTTCAAGGCCCTTTGCTCAAATCTTTCCCAGAGTTAATTTATTTGTTAAACTGTCTATTGCATTTCTATATTATATAAATGTCATACCATTTCCTTCATTTCCTATGGACACCTCATACATTATTATGCATTAAAGTAGATGTTTCTAGATCAGTTCTTCCCAAACTTTTCAGGACCACAGCCCACTGTTTAGAACAACAAAATTTTGTGACCCACCTAGCTTTAAAGGATACGAGGGAGGCAATTTTTTTATGTAACCAAAGCATGGTGTGGTAACGCACTGCCATTTACAGACAGCACATTTTCCATTGAAATGCCACTAAATTTGTACATACAGTTTTATTGATGAAACTATATTGCACACAAATGCTAATGCGTGGAAATCAGGTTTCAGTGAATATTTATCATTTGTGCATCACCAAGTAAAGGTTGTTGAGTTGTTTTGATCCTGTTAAAATCTTTGTTTCCATCACACTTCAGAATTAGAAAAAATGTGCTTAATTTTTGCTTTCTTAGCTCCTGAATCTGTACAGTTCATTTACAGGTTTACATGTTGTTGTGTGTTACAAAAAATGACAACATACAGCCTTTAGTTCTACACTCCCTATACGCCAGCAAGACTGTCAATTAATTCACTTTACTTGTCTTTCTCTGACTGCAAAGTGAGAGAAGTTTTTAAACACCAACTTCCTTGTTAAAAGAAATAAGCAACAATTTGTCAGAAGACATAGCCTGACATTTTACCTCTGTCTTTGAAGTGCAGCAAATGTGACAAGAAAAATAGAAAATTTAAAGGCATCTTTATTTATTGCTTGTACCTTCCCGACCCACCAATAATTGGCTCGCGACACACGATTGTATGGGAAAAACTGTTCTACATGTATCTGATTGAATGCTTGTTCCGGCAGACCCCAGAGACTTCTTCGCATCTCCGTACAGCAACTCGACCGTCAAGTATAATATACATTTGAGGAATTCGACTGTCAGCCTACATTTCTTTGCCTTGAAGAAGCCCCCGGCCGATGGGCCACACGGGCGAAACACGTGTCGGCTGTCTCTTTGTTTTGATAAAATGCAAATATGAATAAACAATAAGCACTAAAAAACTTCAATGAACGATTGGAAATTATTCCGCCAAAACCCTTATTAATTTGAGAAGGCACAAGCCTCCACCAATCTCTAGACTTACCCTATAATGGCTTTTGGGTGCAGCCATTTGTGAGGAACGTGCCACCACCAAGATTGGGCCTTGACAACTGTAGCACAAAAGCCCAGATTTCTCCACCCACCAGAGCAAACCGCATCTTTATTTATTGCTTTGACCTTCCCGACACACCAATAATTGGCTCGCGACACACCATTGTATGGGAAAAACTGTTCTACATGTATCTGATTGAATGTATCTTACGCATTTGAATGTTCATAGGTCAATGTCTTGATAAATTGCTAGCACAACCAAGTCAGACCATTTGAAGTAACTAAATGTGTGTGGCTTCTCCATCTAAAACCCTATAAAAGATTATGTTTTCGGGACTTGTGTCATTTTTTTTGGCTTCCTAACTGTGTAATGTCTACCTAGTCTGTTATTTGATTTATATTCAGTGTTCTGGCTTACGTCTTTGGGAGCAGGCTCTATGTCAGTCTGTTTATTTGCTATATATTTTATTCTGGCTATGACTTAGTACAGAGGCTGACCTTATGTTAGTCCTCTCACAGATTATGACTTTGACATTATATCTGAGTTAATTAAATATTGACTAAATACTTTTTGCCTTCAGTAATTATTTAAATTTGAATAAAACTATAATGTTGAACTTGGAATTCTGTCACGTGCAAGTTTTAATTTTGTTCGGATTAAGTCTTATGAAGACTTGGGCAGTCTTGATCCTATGCATCGACCCTCTTAATTATTTTAATTAGAGCATCAATACAGCCATCTTTAAACAGAGTTCAAACCATCTCAAGATGGTCCCCCATGTATGTGCATGTGTAGCAGCTATCTTGAAATGTTTTTCTTTTGTTTTAAGAAAAATCATTCAAAGATGGCTGCAATCTTTTGCATAAAAAGCATCAGCAAAGTCAGTAGGTGACACAGGAGAGACATGGTGACTTTGACAATACTTGTTTATGATTTCACCAATTTGTATGACTGCAGCACATGGTTTCATATATTAGAGAGTTTATTAGTAGACTCTCTCCTCCTAGTGGAGACATTTTTGCCCTGTGGGTCAGTGAACTTCTCCACAAACAAGCACTGGAAATGCCAGCATGTTTGACTCTCCACCTCAAATGCTGCTAAAAAGCAAACCAAAATGCTATGCAAAACAATTTAAAAAGGATTGGTGTGTGTACACAAAGCAGCAACAGCTAAGCCACAGAATTAAATGTGTAATAACAGAGTTCCCTTTCAGTTCTAAAATAGTCCCCTATTCATTCTAATGGAGAAGGAAAGATATGTTCAAACAGCCAATAGCAGGAAGGTAAGATTAAAACGCTTGTGTGAGCTAACCCAAAAAGCAACTGATAATGTCTCAAGCCAATGGCTGAATGTTTCTGAGCCAAAGAAGCCAATTGCTGACGGTGGCTGAGCCAAAGCCCCTTTCAGTTTGCATAGAATACAATGTTTGTCATGGTGCATGTTCCACTAAACATCAAATCTTTAATGGCCAGGCCAACAGGTAAATGGTCTCCATGGCCGATTTTTCCCACCTGTCAGAGCAGAGATGCATTAATTTCTGTTATCCTTCTCCACCCACTTTTCTTTGTCCAATTAACAAGATATTTACCCAAGTGGAAAATAATGTTATGTAATTAGCTTCAGTACACTGTCTTTCACGTATACATTTCATCTCCCATTGCCTATCATGGTTAGAAGTAATCAATGATTTTCACTGGTCAGACCACAGGTTCAACTAGTTAAAGCATTATTGCTTCGTAGGCTTCCGATGGTTGTCAAACCAAGGTATATTGCATTACAAATATCAAACAGTGAATACATGAATGTGTATACATTGGTGAGGTGCTGTAGAAAAGCAAACAAAGTGTAATTCTTTAATAGAAGTGTGTGGTAGAAACAACATTGCGAAATTCCTTTCATTTGAGCAGTTAGAGATAGCCCAGGGTCTATTTTCACTCCTAGATTTTTTCCCACTGAAACAGAAACCAAAGGAGCGCCCATTTCATTTGGCCATAAATTTCAGCATGTTGCATGGTAACACATCTTGGGATTTGGTGATACAAAAAGTCTTGGAACTTGCTGATATTGGTATTGAGATGTGCCTCCGCCTTCCATAACGTTTAGGCATGATCAGCCTACATAAGGACAGATAGAAAGATACTGTAGAAGGCAAGATTAGAAGTAGTGAAAGAACAGAGCCCCTGTGGTCTCCATAGAGAAGGCTCTGCTCTGAAGCCGTGAGAGAGAGTAAGCAATCTGTTACTTATGATCAGATTTAAAAACCTTTTATCCAGGCACGTGTGCGATCTTGGTTGGTGGTACCAAGCTGGTGCAGAAGGACCAGGGTTTATGCCACTGCTGTCACTTAAAATGAAATGGGAAGTACACAAAACAGATGATGAATTGGCAATGCATTTTGTGCAGATAACAATTCAGAATATTGTCTTTCTAATCGTAACATTTGCATGTTAGATGTTCAGCTGTTGATTATAGCTGCAGCCGGAGCCACAGCTACTTGAAATGCAGAAATTAAAACGTACCAAATTTTCAAGACCAGGAATGATGAAATTAAAAAATGAATGAAAAAGAAAATTGCCCCTTCGATCATTCAAGAGCACTAGCAATGCCATGAGATATAGAATCCCTTACGGATTTTGTTGAAACATTACAATCTGTGGATTCGTGTACCCAATACTGCTACAATATCTAACATGCATGTGCTGAACAGTATTTGTGAAGAAGGAAGACATGGGGTATACCTCTGTGAGCATCAGCGGTCCGTTCAGGTAAGCGCGGTGGGGTGGGGCATGGAGGATGTCGACAGACGACGGAATAGGATTCATTTATTTATTTAATCTTCCCTATTCCGTAGTCTGCCGACTTCCCCCCTTCCCGCCCCACCGCGCTTACCTGCACGGACTGCGGCTGTCTGTGCGTGCCCATTTGCACAGCTGTTGGCCTGTTCCACCGGCTTTGCTCCCACCTAAGTCCTGCACTCTGTCCACCATAGTTGATCCAGCCCTCTCACCACCACCACCACTCTGCTTGAGTAAATTAAATATCCATTGCTGCCTGCTCCTCAGTGTAGATCCGTCTGCCTCCTCTGTCATTGCAGAACAAACCAGTTCCTTCCCTGTTACTGATCCGACACCTCCAACTACGTTCTGCAACCGAATAAGGAGAAGCTCAACCTGCCTGCTGCAATGCAGGTCTGGTGGGAGGAGTAACTTCCTCTGCACTAAAGTTCATCACGCCTGCTGCAATGCAGGTCTAGTGGGAGGAGAAACTTACTCTGCACTAAAGTTCAACACGCCTGCTGCAGGCAGGTCTGGTGGGAGGAGTAACTTACTCTGCACTAAAGCTCAACACGCCTGCTGCAATGCAGGTCTGGTAGGAGAAGTAACTTACTCTGCACTAAAGTTCAACATGCCTGCTGCAGGCAGGTCTGGTGGGAGGAGTAACTTACTCTGCACTAAAGTTCAACACGCCTGCTGCAGGCAGGTCTGGTGGGAGGAGTAACTTACTCTGCACTAAAGCTCAACACGCCTGCTGCAATGCAGGTCTGGTAGGAGAAGTAACTTACTCTGCACTAAAGTTCAACACGCCTGCTGCAATGCAGGTCTGGTAGGAGAAGTAACTTACTCTGCACTAAAGTTCAGCAAGCCTGCTGCAATGCAGGTCTGGTGGGAGAAGTAACTTACTCTGCACTAAAGCTCTACACGCCTGCTGCAATGCAGGTCTGGTGGGAGGAGTAACTTACTCTGCACTAAAGCTCTACATGCCTGCTGCAATGCAGGTCTGGTGGGAGGAGTAGCTTACTCTGGACTAAAGTTCAACATCCCTGCTCCAATGCAGGTCTGGTGAGAAGAATAATTGTTACTCCGTGGTGAAATTAAACGTGTCTGCTCTGCTTTTATGCAGGTCTGGTGGGAGGAGTAACTTACTCTGCACTACAGTTCAACACATCCACTAAAATGCTGGCCTGATGGAAAGAATAATTGTTACTCTGCACTGAAATTTAACATGCCTGCTTCGATGCAGTTCTGGTGGGAGGAGTAACTTACTCTGCACTAAAGTTCAACACACCTACTAAAATGCACATCTGGTGGGGAAAGTGATTGTTACTCTGCACTGAAATTAAACATACCTGCTTCGATGCAGGTCTAGTGAAAGGAGTAATTTACTCTGAACTAAAGTTCAACACACCTACGTAAATGCTGGCCTGGTGGGAAGAGTAATTGTTAGTCTGCACTGAATTTAATGTGCCTGCTTCAATGCAGGTCTGGTGGGAGGAGTAACTTATTCTGCACTAAAGTTCATCACACCTACTAAAATGCTGGTCTGGTAGGAAGAGTAATTGTTTTAAAGCATCAAGTTAAACACAACAAAATGGCGAAGTACGGCAGCTGTTTTCTCATCCTATGTGTACGTAAAAGATGCTGCATATCCGTGCACAGAGGCAGAAAAACACTCCAAAAATTGAAGTTTTCAGCTTCTTCTTGTTTTGTTTTTCTGCTGCACTAGCCAGAATTAAAACGTTGTGAATGTTGTAATAAGGAAAAGCAGCTTCTAAATAGGAACTATCTAATGGGATGATATGTAAGTGTCCGTACACTGCCATTTGACAGTCACCACGAGCAAATTGATGTAGCAGTTTTCAGACAACTTTAATAAATTGGTTTAAATTGAAGCGAATCTTCAAACAAAAAAATAAAAACGATCTAGTACTGAATGAATCTAGTGCTGAATGAAGAAGATGGGAGTGTATTCCTTTTATGCTAGCAGGGCTTCCGCTCAAGCAAACAAACATCAGAAACAACAAAAAGGGGTCTGGACAGCCATGTTGTACATAAGTCACTCTAGGAGATAGGATCAGCTAGGTGGACGTCATCTGCCTTCATTCCCATAGTTCCCTGCTGCCCGCCCTTTTCCCTTCCTGTCTGCTTGTGCTCCTCTGCTGCAGATTTGGTGGCACTGCATTTATATAGAGGATCCCCCCAGCACAGCTGCCTGGGGAGGCCAGTGAGATGCTCTGCTGGGCTCAGTACAGAGGCTGGGTAACCACTGTTTATCACATACATCAATTCATCTTCAAACTCAATTTTATAAACATTTACTATCCTAGTATGAGACTGGTCCCTGAAGGTGGGTCGGTTTCCATGATACTCCAATGGGGCTTAAGAAGCGAAATACGAAACAAATGTGTCTTATAGGGTGCATGAAAAGTTGTAAGCCTCCTTGCATATTTTTCCAATAGGCTGTAGTTCAAATGCTCGCCAGAGCACTAAAAAGAATTGTAATCATCTTGGAAGCCAAGTTCCCAAGCTCAGCGGCTGTGACTGCCATGTCTGTAAGACATAAAGTTCCTATGTAGTAATGCACACGAGGTTTTATGATTACATTTGGAGTTCTCGAGTCTCTTCCACATTAAGGTTTATTTGTACAACCTGAGGATGTTCATAGACAAAGCTTTACTATGTCCACGAGTAGGTCTGTCTTAATCTTGGAAATTCTGGAGTGAGTTACACCTACGTCACGAGTAAGCCATGCAAACACACGGAAGAGACTTTGCGAATCGGGACCCTGGTGTTTAAAGTGCGACGTTGTGCTTAAATAATGTAGTTAACGTGTTCTTTTCCTGCACTCTAAGGGGCTTATTTACAAGCCCCTTGCGCCGTCGGTACGTCACTTTTTCCCATATAAAAAGTGACGTACTGCGGCGCAAGGGGCTTGTAAATATGATCCTAAGAATATAGTTAATACCAAAAAAGCTCTGATGGTGCTCTTCTGACCCCAACACAAAGCCATTTGGCGTCCACTACTGGATGGAGAGTTGAAGGTCATTGAAGATTATACAAATCAGTTAAACCAGGAAGATCCCATTGAACACACGGCATCCAATAGACAACTCTTACCCGGTGGTCCTCCTGAATCTCCCAGTCACTGGAGAAGATCGCGGCTTGCTGATCATGCGAGCAATTGGAAAACTGGAAGAGGCTGGAAAACATGCGTCTGTTCTCTTGAGTGTCTGCAAATATTGCATCCTGGAAGTTTACGCCATGAGGGAGAATGTTATAATTCTCATCCAGCCTGAAATAAGAAGGCACAGGGTCAGTATTAGCACCAGCGATGTACTGTACGCGTCCCGCGTCGCTAGATTTCTATGTTGGATGATCTGTTGCTTCTCTGCATGTCTCATGTTGCTATCTCTGCAATCAGAATACGATAAGGTTTCCTACTAGCCTTGAACAATCCTCTCTCCTGAGGCACAGTTTGCACTTGTCTGAAAAGACAAATAGCTATAGTTCCAGGTGTGAGAAAACGCTGGGGCCAGGTCAAAAATGTGCAGGAATTTGACTGGCGTAAAACAGGATAACAGCCCCTGGAGCAGGGGCGTTATGAGACCAGAGCATAGGAGGTGTGGAGGAAGGTACTGGCGAATGACAGAGCGCAAGGAAGCACAGAGCAATACAGAACTTTGAACTTGAATAAACTGCATGGAAGGGAAGTGTGTTACGGCATGTGTAGTTCAAGATTGGTAGCAGCCATTTACAGCACTTCAATTGTAGGTGTATCCTCAAATCTAGACATTTCATGTTGCTAGACTTTTACTCCTGTTAATTTCCCCAAAATCCAGGCAGGATTTAAGGTACTCAGGTGATTAAGGATCTTAGCAAAAAGCAAGGGTGTTCTAGGGGTTGATAATAAGAGAGAATAACCCTGAATCTTGAGGAGGCTCAGGAGCATTTAGGAGTGGTGTGGGAACATTGGGTTTGGGATTGAACAGAAGCCAAAAGTGTGAAGGGAGAGGCCACGGAGAAGCCTTCTGCAGTAGGCTAGCTTGCTGGGGTACAGCATTAAGCAAAATCCTGGAAGACTGGAAGGTGAGGTTGGTCGAGTGCTTCTCAGCAATAAACTACAAGGGGGTAAAAGTGCACCTAAAGTACTTGTCTGACCCTAGCTTTATCCTCATGGAAGATCATAACCCCCAAATGTAAATTTGAATGAGTTAGACCATGAAAAACTTTAAAAAATATGTATCCTGGATTCTCTGAATAGTAACTGTAAGGAATACGTAGGTATGAAAAAGAAGATGAAGACACTTCCTGAATGGGACATCTTTCTCCGACTGAAACGCTTAGTGTGGATCGAGCTGCTACAATTCAGAACTGAATTGTCAGTCTATGACAAAAGCCTTTTGGACTCTCTGCTGCTTTTCTCTATGTAACGCTATTTCCGAATTTAGTCATCAGAGATGCAATGTTTCGTTTGAGAGTGGGTATCACTATAGTTTGGCAGAGAGGAGGCTTAATGTCTACTGGAAAGTAAATAAAGCAAAATGTATGCTTTTAGATTGTCATTTCACCTGGACCCATTTGATATTTGATTGCGGGTTATTAAAAAAAAAAATCTATTTATTTGCTCCCTTTATGAGTGCAAGTGCAAGTCTGTTGCGAGGCATATTGTTAGCTTACAGTGGCTTAGAGCCTACCCATTGCTTACCATTGGATGGCTCTAGTGTCTCTCTTATTTGCTTGCTTCTTATACATTAGCATATGTGGGCTTGCCCTCCTCTTTTTAGGTTTCGCCTGCACAGCCCTTGCACTGTGCTTGGAAAATCTCTTGTATTTAATATATTTTAAAAGGGGGCTCTAATCAGTTCCAAATGCCGAATTACTGTTTTCATTCACTTTTGTGTGGAACTTTTTTTTAACTTCCCCTGGCTGCACGTATTTACGATACTTCTACTAAAGCTGTTCACACTGTTTGAGTCCCATTCACTGTCAAGATAAGATCTCTTCCCATGGAAAAGGCAGACAGCTTCTAACAGTATGCTGGAATGCTTGATTTTTATTACTTAGTTGTGTAAAGCAGTTGCTTTAGCCTCAGAACGTTTGCGGCATTTCCTATTCATCCCTCAGTACCTTTCTTTGCACTTTGTAGTCATTATCGGATTGATTTTTTCAACGTAATCTATTTGGTCATTATGATCAAATTCCAAATGTTGTAATAAACATTGTGCGTTAAAAATAAGTTGATATACACGAGCTGTGCTATATTATACTATTAAACAGGCAACCACAAGTGCAGTTACCTTGCAGACAACAGGGTCATGATTTGAATGGTGCAGCAGGTGCAGTAGCACCAGGCCCAAAAGTTGTCAGAACTCCTCTCAACACATAATATTGCTATATTTGACTACTGAGGCAGTAACAATTGCAGTTACTTTGCAGTTAAAAGGAACTCGATTTGAATGGTGCTGCAGGTGCAGTGACACCGGAGCCAAAAGCTCAAGAGACCCCACTCAACCCAGATTATTGCTAAAATGTAAAACTAAACATGCAGTCACAAGTGCAGACACCTTGCAGACAACAGGGTCATGATTTCAATGGTGCAGCAGGTGCAGTGACACCAGGACCAAAAGCTTTTGGCACCCCACTAAACACCAAATATTGCTATATTTTACTACTAAACAGGCAGTCACAAGTGCAGTTATCTTGCAGGCAACAGGGTCATGATTTGAATTGTGCAGCAGGTCAAGTGGCACGGGGCCCAAATGTTGTCAGAACTTCTCTAAAAACCTAATATTGCTATATTTTACAACTAAACAGGCAGTCTCAAGTGGAGTTACCTTGCAGACAACAGGGTTGTGATTTGAATGGTGCAGCAGGTGCAGTAGCACAGGGCCCAACAGTTGTCAGAACTCCTCTAAAAACCTAATATTGCTATATTTTACTACTATACAGGCAGACACAATTGCAGTTATCTTGCAGTTAAATGTTGCTTGATTTGAATGGTGCAACAGGTGCAGTGGCACCGGGGCCAAATGCTCTAGGGAACCCACTAAACGCAGAATATTGCTAAATTTTACAACTAAACTGGCAGTCACAAGTGCAGTTATCTAGGAGTTACTAGGGTCACGATTTCAATGGTGCTGCAGGTGCAGTGGCACCGGGGCCAAAAGTTGTCAGAACTCCTCTAAACATCAAATATTGCTATATTTAACTACAAAATAAGCAGTCACAAGTGCAGTTACCTTGCAGGTACTAGGGTCGTGATTTCAATGGTGCAGCAGGTGCAGTGACACCAGGCCCCAAAGCTATAGGAACCCCTCTAAATACCAACTATTGCAATATTTTACTACTAAACAGGCAGTCACCAGTGCAGTTACCTGACAGGCATTGGGGTCATGATGTGAATAGTGCAGCAGGTGCAGTGGCAAAAGGCCCAAAAGTTGTCAGAACTCCTCTAAACACATAATATTGCTATTACATCAATGAATTCTATCATTCCCCTCTTTCATTTCATTTTTCAAAATGTTGCTATTACTTACCCGCACTATACCACTAGAACCAGCACAAAATATTACCTTTTTCTACATCAACAAGTCATAACACTTTAACAGACTTTCTGTAACCTAAATTGTACAACTACTCAGCAAGCTACAACTTTCAACAAAAACAGCTTATGATTAATCACATAGGCGAAACCTAATGCTTTTTCCAATGATTGTTGTGTTTGTGCCTCCCCTGAAGCATGGACCCATTACTTGCGTCTTTCCACTGCTCCCTTTTCACGCACTGCTTTTTTCTTTTTGTTTAAGTACTCTACAAGAGTGTGTGTGTTTTCCAGCTGTCTCCCTCGTGCACTTCTTCGCCTCTGCCTTGCCCGCTCATGATGCTATTTCGCCACCTGTGTGCTTCTTCCCTGCCCTCCACTGTGATGCTGTCATGTGCTTATTTCTTTGTTGCTTTTCTGCCTGTGTGCTTCTGTACCCCAGTTCCACACTGTGCTCTCTCTCGTTCGATTGCTCCCCGCCCCGCATTCCCCTCGCTACGTTTGCTTCCCCCTACCCACACCCCCGTGTTCATTCAGCCTTCTGCAATCCAGGGACATCTTAAAGATGTTGGGGACTCCATGCTAAACATAATTTTGGGCCCCTTCACCAGAACAACTCAGAATGTTTTATCCATTTCCAGCTCCTTCACGCCCTCAGTGATTTTGGTTGGAATATTGAGAATGCCTACATATGGGCCCACCCAAGGAGCAAACATGTGGCCTTCATGCGAGAAAGAAGGCCTTAGTAGTTGGGCCAAGACTTCTACCCACAATCTGCGTTGTTACACTGAAGATAGTCTGTCAGACCCATTCGGGTATACAGTGCTGATTGGAGATTTTGTTTGCAGCACTGCATGTGCTGTGAGCGACAGGTATTCAGACTTGGAAGGCAGCAGGCTCTGATCGCACTGCCTGGCAGCAGCTCCACAAGGCTGATGCAGTCACAGAGGGACAACACCATGCTAGTTTTTACTGCACAGTAAGTGGCACATGCTGAATAAAAGCAAAGGCCTGTGCAGCTGGGCTGGGCCATGCACTTTAAAAGGTTAGAACACTTGTTGAAGGGGGGCGTGGCTTGAGCCGCCACAAGATGGCCGCGATTCCTTGAAGCTCTGTGCATCGGTCGGGACCTTTTTCATAGCGGAGCGGCAGCGTCTCTCCTCCGACTCCATGGACAGTATTGATACGAGAGAGCAGGTAGCTGTCTTTTTCTCATCTTTATGTGCCGTTTTTCGCCCCTGCTTCTCCCGCGTCGCGCTCCCCTCAGGGGAAACAGTTGCGGCCGCCATTTTGTCTGCTGCGGGTCGAGGCGGTGACTGGCTGCCGTCTTCAAGTGTACTGGGACTATTTCTGCAATGAACACTGGAATGGTGATTCAATACTTTTTGGAGATGATGTACTGGATATTTTGACCCTCATATTGCTGATATTAAAGCTGTTTTTGCTTTGAGGGCTACCAGTGGCATATCTGCAGGCTTTCTCCATTCCTCTCTGTTCTACATTAGCTATCAGCAAAGGAGGGTGAAAAAGAAGATAAGTAGGGAACTGTATATGTTTCCTTCCAAGCTGGGTTCTTTTGCTGCACGTCATTAGCTCTGCTAAGTTACCAACATTGGTGACATCGCTTCCTTCATATGTATATGGAACCTCCTCTTTCCTTCAGCCAAAAGGTTGCCTCTGCCACTATGTCTTCCATACGTAAAGACTCCACCACGGCTGCGTCAAAACGCCAAAAGAAATAGCCGGGTTCTCCCACAAAATCTTCATTACCTATAACACTGGACGATCTCATGGAGGAGATAAAGCATTTAAAACCATTTGTAATTGATACTAATGCCACCCTTTGAGACTAGAGGAGAAATGGTCCAATTTAGAGTCAAGGGTTACGATGGTGGAGCAGAAGATTAGTGACACTCAGGATGTGATCACTAAGGTGGAAGCTATGTCTAGAGAAATAGCTCTTCTCAAACAGCAAACGGAGGACTTGGAAAATCGCAATAGGCGCAACAATCTTAGACTTTATGGTATTCCTGAGGGAGAGGAGGGCCCCGACATGATCGCCTTTCTTAAACTCCATATTCCTAAGCTAGTTGGTCTTAAGGAAGGTATTACTCTCAACTTGCAACGTGCGCATCGTATTGGTCCTAAGCCTGGGGGCTCCCCCTCCACCTCGTCAGTCAGCCGCCCCAGAGGGATAATTGTTCTTTTCTTGGAATATACTGAATTGTTGATGGTTTTGTATACAGCAAAACAAAGGAAGCAGATGTTATGGTCTGGTCACAGAGTTTTTCTTTCACAGGATGTGGCCGGTGCCACCGCCGCTCGTCGTAAGGAATTCCTCTCCTTTCGCCCTGCTCTCCGTTCCATGAATGCCAGATATGGTCTTGTTCATCCTTGCTTTTTTAAAGTCACCTATAAGGAACGGACTCACTCTTTAGACCGTCCTGAGGATTTAAGACAATTCATTTCTCGTCACAAAGGAGAAGAAATGGACCTTGGGAAAACCTGAATACTGACTGTTCTAGCATGTTTTTGTTTCCCATTTGCTTAACTATTTTCAATTTACAGGTTCAGAAGTTTTTCTTTGTCTTTATTTGTTTGTTTATTTTGTGATTGTTATATGTTTACCCTCTTAATGTAACATCTTCTAATGATCTTGTGGTTTTCCTTCACAGATATACCTTGTCTAGTACGGACACCACTCCTTGCTGTTCTCTCCTCATTGTGCCTCCCCCCCACTTCTATTGTTTATAGTTCCTCACATTTTGGTAAGTGTTTCTCCCTCTTTATAGTATGCACGTTTCCTATATTTGTCCTCATTATATTTATCTCTTTGAGTTGTTCTGGCCTATCACATTTCTCTGGCTGCTGCTCCCTATTATATCATATTCTTTTTCCTTTACTTATCTATTGGTCTTTGGCATATCTCTCTGACTTTGTTGATTCTCGTCTGTCCTCCCTTCGCGGTTCCCCGCCTCCCTATGTTAATCTTTTCATTCTGGCAATATGTTCTGGTTACTTTGACTGGAGTCTTCCGGCTTCCTGTCAGCCTCTCTTTCCCTATCACTTCTTTCTCTTTTGTTTTCTTTCTCTCTCTCTTCTTTCTTCTGTTTTTTTATATATTTGCTGAATTTTTCCAATATATCATTTTTGATCACTTTCATCTCTTTCTTTTATCTTGTTCTTTACCCTTTTACCATCCTTTTTCCTTATTTGATTTTATTGCTTACTATCCTGCCTGTTGGTTTTGAAATCTTCGCATGTTCAATTTTCAGTTTTACCAATTTTGAATGCTCATGGTGTTGCTTAATGTTTCTCCCCTCTCATTATGACTGACAATGTTTGCATAATATCCTGGAATCTGAAGGGTTTGCGTAATCCCGTCAAGAAACAAAGGGTACTTACCCATTTATCTAGATTACACTGTAAAATTGCGATGCTTCAAGAGACTCATCTTAATGAAAACGATATTAGTTCTCTTAAAAAGCAATGGGTGGGCCATGTGTATTGTTCCCCGGCTAAAGACAGAAAAAATGGAGTG
Organism: Calotriton arnoldi; assembly: GCA_963921515.1. NCBI lineage: Eukaryota > Metazoa > Chordata > Amphibia > Caudata > Salamandridae > Calotriton > Calotriton arnoldi. The sequence continues at coordinate 457,858 of CAWUFW010013420.1, forward strand.
GTGACATTATTTCATAAGTCCCTTTCTCTTACTATAGAGAGGGAAGAGAAGGATGCTGATGGCAGATGGCTTCTTTTACATCTCATTATAAATGGTTCCCGTATTTCTCTTCTTAACATTTATGGTCCCACTGGTGTTGATTCACAGTTTTGGCAGTCCATGTCCCATACTCTTCATTCCTGCCCTGATTCTAACCTCTTGGTGGGTAGGGACTGCAATCAGGTCATGGATCCCTTCATTGACAGGAAATCCACTGCAAAATACATTCCTAATAAAATGCAAAAAACCTTTACTAATACTATTCGTTCGAGAGGTCTGGTAGATGCCTGGAGGGTATATAATCCGGACAGGTTGGAATTTACATTTTATTCTCCCACTCATAATTCTACATCTAGAATTGATTACATTTTTTTGAGTCCTCATCTCATTCCCAATTTAATTCACGCTGAAATTGGGTCCATACTTATTTCCGATCATGCTCCTGTTTTTATTAATTTAGATCTCCCTTAGGAGCCCTCCAAACCCCGTAGATGGCGCTTCAATAATTACTTACTCAAAGATCCCATTTTTATTGGGCGCTTCAAAGATTTTTTGTCGAATTTTTTCTCATTAATGCTAGTCCTGACATCCCCTTCCACACCATCTGGGGCACCTTTAAGGTGACAGCCAGAGGTTTTATCATTGATTATGTTGCTGTCAAAAAGAAACAACTTCTTTTCTTACGCTGAAACACATGTGCAATCCCGCAGATCCCGCAGAGCCCGCAGCGCTAGATATGTTATTGTATTATCAGCTCCGTGCATCCTGCAAGAGCACATTCCCCACATTTCCAGACCCGCCGCCGACACTGCTGGCGGTGGGATCGGGGCGGAAACTTATCTCACGCATATACAGAACTACACAAAAGGCATTTCCGATTGTTGTCCCAACTTCCCGTAGGGCCTTGGAGGAGGAGCTGGGGGTAAACCTCACGGATGAACAATGGAGTCTTGGTTGTAAGCAGCTGGAGCGCCTGTCAGCCAACTACCGCCTCCGGCTTATACACTTTAACTACCTCCACCGCCTCTACCGCACTACCATACAACTATATAAAATGGGGCTCCGCGACGATGACTGCTGCTGGCGCTGTGGTGCCCCCCGTGCAACTTTTTTACATCTGGCGTGGCAGTGCAGACCAATAGCAAACTTTTGGCTCGCCATACTGCACCACATAAAACCCATCACTGGGCTGGACCTCCCCTGCACACCATTGACATCCCTACTTGGGGTCCTAGAGACAGTGCCCCCTAAATTACGTAAACTGCCCGCAATACTACTCTTAATGGCAAAAAGACAGGTGGCCTTACACTGGGGGGTAGCTAGACCTCCAACGACGAAGGAATGGGTCACGAATGTCACATACTGTAGGGCGCAGTTGACAAACTATTGGGAACTTCTGCCGACCAGATCCCGTCCTAGAGACATTTGGGAACCCTATGTGATTTGGCTCAACTCTGGGTCTGAGGTTGAATAAGGAAGCAAAGACTATGTTGTATGTCTCCGGGGGGATGCCCTCAAGATTGGGATGTAAGGTGATGTCCCTGGGAAGCATATCGGTATACTGTACTCCTGATGTAGTTGTTGATTGACACTCTGTGTTACAGGAACTGTGTTGATGCCCACTCGGTGAGGTGGGCGACCTGGTATTCTGATATGTCCAGAAGATTCGCTTATGAGTATTGCACTGCACTTTATGTTATTGTTGTATATGTTACAAAAATGCAAATAAAAAGAATAAAAAAAAAAAATTAAAAAAAACTTCTCAAGGAATTAGCTTCCTTATCATCCTCCATTAAGCAACTTGAGCATACCTATTTCTCTTCTAAAAATGATGATACTCTTAGGAAATTGGTGCAAGCAAAATTAAATTTTAACAGGAAATCTACGAAGAAGTCTCTGGGGTATTACTTAAAATTAATTCTAAATTTTACGGTGGTCGTAATAGGGCCGGTAAATTGCTTGCAAATTACTTGAAGTTCAAATCTCAAAGATCCAAAATAATTAATGTTACTGATGATAAAGGTGTTAATCATTTCAAAGATGAGGAGATATTAAAATGTTTTACTGGATTTTTACAAGACCTTATACACTCCTGAATCTTCTCCTTCTGACACTGCTTTGGAGTCATTTTTTGAATCGTTACCTCCTCGCTCCTCCTCCTCTCCTGATTGCTCTTTATTAGAGATGGATTTGTCCCTTTCTGAACTTAAGTCAGCTCTAGCTCAGTTACCTAAAGATAAGGCTCCCGGCCCAGATGGTTTTACCACTGAATTCTATTCCTGCTTCTCACAGACTCTTCTCCCTTATCTTCTATCTCTCTTTCAGCATTTTATTTCTCATAATGAGGCTCGTGGCTCCTTTCTTGAAGCCATGATCTGATTAATTCCGAAAAAGGATAAAGATCCTTCATCCTGTGCCAATTATCGCCCTATCTCTTTAATCAACTTGGATTGCAAAATTTTTGCTAAGGTGCTGGCCCTCCGCATTAATCAGGTTATCCCTGATTTTATTGGCTACGAGCAGACTGGGTTTGTCAAAGGCAGAATGCTGGCAGATAATTCAAGAACTTTTTTAAATATCATTCATCTTGCGTCTAAGAGTTCCTCCCCTGTTGCAGCCATCACCTTGGATGTGGAGAAAGCTTTTGATTGCATTCACTGGCTTTTTATGATGCGTGTACTCAAGTGGCATGGTTTTGGTCCCGTTATTTTATCTTTTATAAGTTTGTTATATTCCTCTCCTACCACTTCTGTTTTTGTTAATGGATTTCAATCTCCTTATTTTATCCTCCAGCGAGGCACTCGTCAAGGCTGCCCTCTTTCACCTTTGCTCTTTATTTTATCTCTTGAACCCTTTCTTCACTCTCTGCGACATTCTTCTGCATTTCGTGGTTTTATACATAAGTCAATTGAAATTAAGTTCACTGCTTACGCAGATGATATTCTGCTATATCTCTCCGATCCTTCTATCTCTTTGCTCGCTTTCACGGATCTTTTATCTTCTTATGCTGCATTGTCTGGTTATAAATTAAATTTTTCTAAATCCGAAGTGCTTCCATTAAATAAGTATTGTTTAAGAAGTATGTTCGAAGGGACTGATTTTAAATGGAACACTAATTACATAACATGTTTGGGAATAAAATACGCCTCTTTAATTGCTAGAACGGTTCAGTTCTATTAAAGATATCTGGCATGGCAGAGAAATGGTCTCCCTTATTTTTATCATGGTGGGGCAGGTTAGACACTTCCAAAATAATGATGCTCCCTGTTATTAGCTTCTATTTGTCCATGCTACCAGTGAGGCTTCCCTTAAAAAAAATTAAAACTCTTAATGGTGTTTTAAGTAAATTTCTCTGGAATGGCCGGAAAGCTCGCATATCTTTATCTTCTTTGTCTGCTCCTAAGGATAGGGGAGGTGTCAATTTTCCCAACTTTCATCAATACCACTCTTCCTTTTTAATCCGTCAGGTTTTACCTTATCTGTCTTCTTCGGATGAACCTTCCGTATTGGTATGATATAGATTGGAGCAATCTGTGGTTCACCCGTTTCCCTTTTCCTCATTAGCCAATTTTACTCATTCCCCTAGTTTATTTAAGTCTCCAACCTTTTCACAATTTGTATTGACCTTTAACCCGGTCCTTAAAAATCCCTTTCACATTTACAAATATTTCTGGATTCCCCTATATGGCATAATAAGTCCATTAAACTTTGCAATCGTACCATTTTTTGGAAAGATTGGGCGGCTAAAGGGATCATCCAGGTTAAACACTTACTACAGGATATGCATTTTCTATCCTCTCAGGAAGTGCAATCTAAATTCTGTTTGCCTGCCACTTCCCTTCTTAAATATGATTCTTTAAGATTGCTCTTAACTCAACAGCTTTCTCTTATCTCTGGAACACCCTCCTCTCCATCTGATCCCCCATTAGAATCACTATCTACTTCTCTTTCCGTTCGGGCCTCCCATATATATAAATATCTCCATTTCTCTCTTCCCATTCGCCCCAAGAGTAAAACTGAAATTTTATGGGATTCTGATTTGCAACGCACTCTCCCTATACACACATGGAACTTGATTTGGACACGAATACACCACACTTCCTGTAATGCTAGCACCACTCAAACTCTTTATTATTTTTATCAAAGGCTGTTTTTAACCCCATTATCTATCTCTAAATTCAGTTCTGACCTATACCCCAACTGTTGGTCTTGTAAAAACACTCCTGGCACATACTTACACTCTGTTTTCCTCTGCCCCAGCATTTCTCTTTTCTGGACAAAGGTATGTAAATTAATTACCTCCATTTGCTCCATCAATTTTCCTTTTGATATCTACTCCATATTTTTGGGTAGTAATTCCATACACTGGTTTGGTGCTCGTAGGATGGGCTCCTTTGTGGATTTGTTACTTGCCATTGCCTTTCAGGTTATCACTTCCAACTGGAAGGATGTCTCTAAAGTCACGTTTTCTGCTTGGTGGAATCTTCTCTGTTCCCATCATGGGCTAGACAGATCCTCTGCAACTACCTCTCCGCAACTCCTTTGAAAAGAAGCCTTCTGGTCTCCACTTACTACTTATTTATCTTCTTCTGCATTACGTAACAAAGACAGTACCTTTGTTTTTCAATCGCCATGAGTATAGTGTTAAATCTTTCTCACAATGTTCATATTTGATTGCTATTACTTTGCTATCTGAGATTGTATAATGTTCATTATTGGATATTTCTATTTAATATATTTGGTAAGGATGTTGACTTTCTGTTGTTTTCTTATCCTTTTTTCTTTCTTTCTTTCTCTCTCGCTTTATCTTTCTTTCTTTCTCATAAAACCTAAAATGCTATTTTGTTATGGTACATAATTCTTTAATTGCTCTTAATTTTGGCTCTACTTTTTGATATAGTTTGCTACATTAAGTTTTCACCTTTCCTTTATCATATACTTTTTATGATATCTTTTGTTCTTCTTTTTTTTTTTTTTTGTTCAAACAATTTTATTAATTTAAGAGAGAGTATAAATAATTAAGGTACTACAGCATGTAATACATAAAAACCATCTTGAACAATAAATAATTAATAAAAAGAATAAATATGAGCAATATTATAAATAATGGATAAACCTTAATATGAACAGATATATAAGAACCTACTCATGTCAATTCATTTGTATTACATTTGGGTAAAAATAATTGATCCCACAAAAGATAAATAAAAAGACCTGCAAGAGGAAAGAAAAGAAAAGAATAGTAAGATAGAGAACAAGAAAGAGAAAAAGAAGGAAAGAGAAAGATTGAAAGGGACTCCAGCCTTACTAAATAAAAGGGAAAATCAATCAGCAGTGAAAACAGGATACTGAGCCACCAGACCCTGAGAAGCTAAATGGATATATTTGTCAAGCGATCTCCATACACCAGAAGAGATAGAAGGGGTATATTGTCTCTCCTCCACCGAGGTGTGAGCACCACGGAGAAACGATACCCATGCCCACCATGTGTGATACGATAAGGAATTAAATGATTTCCATTCTGATAAAATAATCTTCACAGCTATGGATAACAATAGATCCAGGAGTTGTAAATCTAACTCATCTAAAGGAAGTGGAGGTGAAGCTGCCCAAGGACCCAACAAAACTAAAGGAAAGGAAAGCTCAAACTGGATATTAAAAATTAGTAATAAATGCTTATGAATTAACTTCCAAAACACTTGGAGAAGGGAGCATTCAAAAACATATGTTGAGGGGTACCAGCAGCACTTTTACAATTCCAGCAAAGATCATCATCTTTAAGTTTAAGTGTATACAGACGAGCTGGGGTCCAATGCAGAAGATTGATGGTGAAAAACTTTGATTGAATCAGAGAATAAGCAACTTTATTACGTAGGGAAAATTTCCCAATGGTTTTCCAAGTGTCCGGTGTAATATGTTTGAATACATCAGCATCAAAGTGGTGTATCCATTTGAGCTGTGTAACCGTAGAAAGCGATGACGGAGTAGTGAACAAAAACTTATATATCCTAGAAGCAACATGTCCTGCCTTACCACAAAGCTGTAGGAGAGAAACAGTATGTGAATCTGGATGAAAAATACTCTTAGACAAAGCTACCTTAATTTTAAGGAATGAATAGAAATCAATATTATTGAGCTTATATACTGAGGCTAACGAAGAGAAAGGTAAAGGCTCATTGTTAACATTATAAAGATGCTTGATCAATGTAACGCCTTTGTTGGCCCAATTTAACCTCGTCGCCGCATCCACCTGAATCTTAATCCTGGGATTATGCCACAAAGAAGACCAACTAGAGTTTTGAATGTGTAAGGAAACTTTCTTATCAATCTTTTTCAATGCTAAAATGGTATCTGATATAATACGTCCAGAGAAGGGGAAAGTCAATGTAGATGCAGTCATCAAAGCAGAGGTAGGTAAGGAGAACACAAATGTTGTTCAATATATAACCATGGCGGAATATACCCAGTATCAGAAGGAAACCATAAAGCCCCCTGAGAGGCTAAGAACGCCGATTGGTATAAGCTCCAATCTGGGAAATTGCAACCCCCATATCATAAGATTTTCTCAATTGATTGTACGCGATCCTGGCACGTTTGTCGCTCCAGAGAAATTTAGAGGTGATCACATCCATTTCATGAAAAAAAGAAGAGGAGAGATTGATAGGGAGCATAGACACAAAATTGACAATGGGAGTTATCATCATTTTCAATGTCTGGAGACGTCCCCACCATGAGATAAACTTAGGCGACCAAGCCTCCAATAACTTTTTCACTTTATCTATTACCTGAGATTCATTGTAAGAGACAGTATCCGACAAAGTCGCACAAAACCAAATCCCTAAGTATTTAAGCCGTTCAGACTGCCATTTGTATCCCGCATCTCCCATGTGAGAAGAAAAACATAACCGATTAAGAGGAAACATTTCGGTTTTGTCTTTGTTTAAAGTATATCCTGAAACAAGAGAAAATTCCTTGATGATGCTAGAAATAGCAGGAATTGCTCTTTCTATATCTTCTGAGAAGATAAGAACATCGTCCGCATACGCAGCCGTTTTGATGCGCTGTGAACCAAATTGAAAACCCCGAATGTCCTGATTAAGGTTAAGTAATCTAAGTAACGGGTCAATAGACAATAAAAAGAGAAGTGGTGATAATGGGCAACCCTGCCGGGTACCCTGGCCAAGATCAAAGAAGGATGAAGTAGCTCCATTAATTCTAATATTAGCCTTGGGTTGAGTATATAATGACATGACCATTCCAATGAACACATCACCTAAGTTATGAGATTGAGGTACTGCTTAAAGAAAAGGCCAGGAGACCTTATCGAAAGCTTTCTCAGCGTCAAGTGCAATAGCTGCCGACGGCGAGCTAGATCCCTTTGCTTTCTCTAAGATGTGACAGAAAGTGCGGATATTATCCCTAGCCAGTCTTCCCTTAACAAAACCCGTCTGGGAAGGATGAATGAGTGTAGGAATATGGCGCTCCAAACGTTTTGCCAAAATTTTTGCAAAAATGTTTGCTTCCTTGTTGAGCAAAGAAATTGGACGGAAGTTCTTGGGGTCCGACAAATCCTTCCCTTCTTTAGGGATAACCACTATAGTAGCCTCCGTTGCCGAGCCCGATACCTTCCCTGAGGAAACAAAAGTGTCAAAAACCTGTTGAAGATGCGGTACTAAAGATGAACTGAATTTCTTAAAAACTCAATAGAAAAACCATCCGGTCCTGGCGCTTTCCCTGATCTAGTTGCCTTAATAGCTTGAATGACTTCCTCAGACTCGATTGGTTTACTTAGAGATTCTATATCCGTGTCAGCAATGGTGGAAGTAGGAATAGAGGCCAAGAATTGTTGGCACTGCGCCAAAGAAGATTGGTGTTTAGGGGTATATAAATTGGAATAAAAATCACGAAATACCTCCAAAATATCCTTAGTCAGGAATTTCCGAGTACCCGCAGAATCTGTGATACAAGTGATCTGAGTAGATCGAACGTTAGTGTCCTGATACTTTAAAGTTGCCGCTAGAACTTTACCCGCTCGATTTTTTAGTAGCAAACGTTTTGATTTTTGTAATTGTACCCCAATATGTTCCCTCTTGGTCAAGATAGAGTTATACTTATATTTAAGATTTTTAATTTCCTGCAGTAGCGTTTTCTCTTTAGAACCTCTATATAATGATTCTTTATGCTTAATATTGTCTGTAGCGAAAGGAGCTCTTTTTTAATAACACTGTTCCTTCGTGCCATTATTTGAATGATGTTGCCCCTAAGGGTACATTTGAAAGCGTCCCATAGAACTACAGGGGATGTCACGGATGATTCATTCTCTCGGAAAAAGGTATGTATAGCTGCATCAAGAACTTTAACTTCTTTGTCATCATGTAAGATTTCTGTATTAAGATGCCAAGTACGTGATCCACAACAATCCGTCACATTAAGAAGAGTGAAAGAAACTGCCGCATGATCAGAGACAACTATAGGGTGAATTGTCACATTTGTAGTATGTTTCAGCATACTAGCATGGGTTAAGAGGTAGTCAATGCAAGAGAAGCTAGAATGGGGAGAAGAGAAGAAGGTAAAGTCACTACCAGTGGAATTATGCATTCTCCACACATCAGTAAGCCGTTGGGAAGAACACATGGTAAGCATTTGTCTATGCGCCCTGGGTGGCCGAAATTTGAATGCAGAATGTCTGTCCAAGAGAGGATCCATTGGCAAATTAAAATCCCCTCCAACAATCAGTTCATCACTTATAGATAATTCCGAAAGCTTCTTGGTTATTGTTCGCCAAAAAGATGGATCATCAATATTGGGAGCATAGATATTCATAATATAAAGATCAGATGACCCATTAGATAAACGCGTAAGCAGCCACCTACCCTCAAGATCGTGTTCTGCCGAAACAATGGACAAACCCGAATTTTTAGAAATTAAAGTAACCACCCCATTTCTCTTCCCAGAAGCCTCTGAACACGACACATCTGAAACCCATTGTTTACGCAACAATAAGGCCTCCTTATAAGCTATTTTAGTTTCTTGCAGTAACACAATATCGGTAGAGAGACTTTTGCAGTAATCCAGAATTTTTGATCTCTTTACTGGGTGATTCAAGCCACGCACATTAAGGGGTCGATTCCGATTCGGGCCGGAAAAAGCACCGACCGACTCGGATCCGGAAAAATACCGACCGACACGTACCAGTGGCGCCCGACACGCCAAGTACGATGCAAGCCGCGATAAATCCGACCGACACGTCAGGAAACCAAGCCGACCGACCGACCCGCTCGGAAAATAGCAATCCGGCCGGAAAACACGCGAATCCAACCGACCGACACGCACCCGGAACAAATCCGACCGAATCGTACCCGCCAACTCCAACCTGCAAAGTACGATGCAAGGCGCGAAAAACACGACCGAGTCGGACGGAGGACAAGCCGTACGACCGACACGCATACAAAACCGAGCCGAAGCAACACAATACACCGCGACCGACGCGTACGCAGCATACAAAACTGCACAAACACAGCGTGAACGAAACGGAAAACACCGTACGAGACCAATGCAGGGTCCGACTCGGTCACAAGAACGTTTCCAACATACACAAACAGCACAAAGGAAAAATCAACCAAAAAAAGGCCAAACAAGCAATTACCAAGCCAATAAATACTGGGGGGTGGGGACAGAGAACAAAGACACACCAACAACTCCACCTATATAAAGGACACAAATCACTACCATGAGCCTTTGCAAATGCCATTCCACTGCCAGCACCCAAGAGAAAGCAACCACACACCCACAGCTCATCCCTCACACAAGCCACACACCAGCAGCACACCAACAAATACCTACCTCACATACACCCAGCACAACACACACCCACACACCCTCACCTGCACACCAACACACACATCACCCACTATCACCACCCATCACCATGCCCCCAAGAAGAATCCCAAGTTCCTAGATAGTGAATTGGAAGTCATGGTAGACGAGATCCTCAGGGTGGAGCCACAGCTGTTTGGCACTCTGGTCCAACAGACCCCCATGTCGCAGAAAACCAAGATGTGGGAGAGGATCATCAACAGGGTGAACGCCCAATCACCATGTCGGCGCACAAAGACCGACATCCAGAACAGGTGGTATGACGTGCGCAGGAGGGTCCGGGAGCTGCTCAAGAAAGACTACCACCTGAGCCAATACACCGGCAGTGGCCCTCCTGCCAAGCCAGTATACCTCAGGCCCTGGGAGGAGAAGGTGCGGGCCATCCTTCCGCCAGTGAGCGTATATGGACTAGAGGACATCCCAGAGCCTGGTGAGTACACAACAAATGTACACAATAAACTGCCACAAAACACACACATCACTGTCAAGGGGAGAGTCAAACCATGCACTCATAGCAATTACACAGCAACTAGAACAGAATCATCCCAAAATGTGTATGTCAGTCAGATAAACACAACACATGCCATCAAAAAAGTCACATCCAACTGTGCCAACACATGTACAAACACAACCACAACTACAGCTAGGCAGTGGCACAAATAGAACTAACACACACATCCACACATGTAGCCACCACAACAACACCAACACACAGTGAAGACCACTCAAAGGAAGGAATTCTGTGTATGCTGGCCAAGTCAGTGTAGCCAATAGCATCATGGGAGTCGCACTCACACATATTGCCCCCCCACAACTGTCCCATCAACACCACCCTGAACCATGCTCACATCACAGGGAGTGGAGAAGGACTCACAAGATGGCTGACACTGGCTACTGCTGTGGGGAGCACAAGGCTCTGCTGCCAACTGTGCACCAACAAACAGCAGGACACCACTGACTGACATCCTGAGAGACAACTTACACTCCCTGCAATGCAAGCACGTTCCATGGTGGGATATCTGGCTGGCTGGCTGGGTGGGAAGGGGGACTTGCAGCACTGACCATAGTCACCAGCACCTCCCCTCACACCCCCCCAACACAAACTCCACAGTACCCACCTGGTAGAATGCAATGCCCTCCATCCTAACACAAGATCCCACAAAGCACCACCACCCTGGGTTATGTTGTGTGAAGCACAGGGACACTCTTGGGACTCTTAGCCAAACAACTGCCAGGACAACACTCCCAGCCATCCTGTCAGCACAGCCAGCCCACCCCACAGGGAAGCAGAGTCAAAAGGAAGGAAGCATGGGCATGCTGGGAAGGGGGTGGAGGCAATAGCATGATGGGAGTCGTAGTCACAGACATTGCTCAGCCTCACAACTGGCCCATCAACACCACCCTGAACCATGCTCACATCACAGGGAGTGGAGAAGGACTCACAAGATGGCTGACACTGGCTACTGCTGTGGGGAGCACAAGGCCCTGCTGCCAACTGTGCACCAACAAACAGCAGGACACCACTGACTGACATCCTGAGAGACAACTTACACTCCCTGCAATGCAAGCACGTTCCATGGTGGGATATCCGGCTGGCTGGGTGGGAAGGGGGACTTGCAGCACTGACCATAGTCACCAGCACCTCCCCTCACACCCCCCCAACACAAACTCCACAGTACCCACCTGGTAGAATGCAATGCCCTCCATCCTAACACAAGATCCCACAAAGCACCACCACCCTGGGTTATGTTGTGTGAAGCACAGGGACACTCTTGGGACTCTTAGCCAAACAACTGCCAGGACAACACTCCCAGCCATCCTGTCAGCACAGCCAGCCCACCCCACAGGGAAGCAGAGTCAAAAGGAAGGAAGCATGGGCATGCTGGGAAGGGGGTGGAGGCAATAGCATGATGGGAGTCGTAGTCACAGACATTGCTCAGCCTCACAACTGGCCCATCAACACCACCCTGAACCATGCTCACATCACAGGGAGTGGAGAAGGACTCACAAGATGGCTGACACTGGCTACTGCTGCGGGGAGCACAAGGCCCTGCTGCCAACTGTGCACCAACAAACAGCAGGACACCTCTGACTGACATCCTGAGAGACAACTTACACTCCCTGCAATGCAAGCACGTTCCATGGTGGGATAACTGACTGGGTGGGTGGGTGGGTGGGAAGGAGGTCTGGCTGTCAACCAAACACAATCAATGCAGACCATGTTCACACCCCAGAGAATACATAGAAATGCCCAAATAATGCAGGACAATGTGCCACACCAATATCAACCCCTGACTGTGACGACTTAGGACAATACAATGTACAGGCCCGCACCCCGAGGCACAGTCACAACTGTCAGGTGTGTCAACCACTGATGCCTGCAGAAACATGACATACATTGTTTGTGTCTCCCAAAAACAGGTGATGATAGGGACACAGCAGCAGACGCTGAGGAGTCCCAGTCCCAGGCTCAAGAGGATGCCGAGCTCACTGGCGTCGTACAGCCTCTGTCCTCCTCGGACGATGAAGAACAACCTGGCACATCCGGTGCAAGTCAACATGCTGCACCAGCAGGACCACCAGCTGCAGCACCAGCAGGTCCACCAGCTGCACCCCCTGCACCCACCCCTCCAACGACTGTCACCACGAATACCATCCCTGCCGACATGGACAGAATAAGGAACAACACCAGCGCAGTGACCCTGGACCAACCTGGGGCCATGGACACCACCACCACCACCAACCCCCAAGGTGGACCAGGGTTATCTGTGCGTGCAACTGCACACACTGCACATGTCAGCAGGGGTGGTGGGAGGGGTGGGAGACAGAGGTCGCTGCTTGCAGACGTTGCTGGTGTGCATGAAGACCCACAACTGGTACGCATAGCTGATGCGTACCAGTCCAGCACCGGAGAGCTCAGCCAGGTAGTGGGGCTCCTCAGAGACATCAAACAGCAGCAGGCTGCCCATCATGCCCGCTTGGACTCCCACATGTCCCATGTGGAGTCACACATGTCACGTGTGGACTCCCACATGTCACGTGTGGACTCCCACATGACCCGCGTGGAGTCCAAGTGGGATGTACTACATGAGATGACGGCGGTGCACAGGGACATTTTACAATGCCTCCGCCAGATGAACAGCAACCAGTCCACACCTCCCTGTGTGCCAACAACATCTGGTACCGAACAAACTGCAACTGCCACAGGGAGGGAGGAGGACTCTGGCGGAGAGTCCCCTGCACCGCAGCAGCCTGCACTTGAGGGCCCCCCAAGAAGAGGGGTCGTCCGAGGAGGGGAAAGTGAGAGGCTGATGGCCAAGCGCAACTCCCAGGAAGCCTGAACCTGTTCTGGATTTTCGCCTTTGTGCACAGACTGTTCACCCTGTTGATGGCAACACTACTCCCACACATTGCATGGGGAGTACAAGTTGGAACAATGTGTCAGACAACTGTGGCCCCGATACTGGGGATCCTGTCTACCTGGACTTTCTATTCATCTAGGAACTTGGGATTGCAAGATTCATGTACAGCACAATCCATCCTATGCACTATTATCACAGATGTATCACAATAAACACAATAATACACCATACTTGCCTCTGTCGTGATTCCAACGTGGGTACTGTTATGGGGATGATGAACAACAAAATTACACTGTGTATGCGAACTGCAACAGCAAGGACAACACAGGCATGTGAGTACAGGCAACGTGACACATATGAGGGAGACACACCACCAGGGCTACACAACACATACACACCTAGGCCATCTGACTCATTGCCTACACTGATGTTGCCAGGGAAGACGGTGCAATGCACAGACACCACACCCATTCCCAGTTGTAGTCAAGTAGCCCACAGGTGCAGTAAGCAAATGGCAGTCAAATGTGTGACCACAGACAACGCACATCACTAAGTGAAGCACAGGTTTATTACACAGTAGCAACATGCCGTAACCACTACAGATGCAAGGTAACCCCACCTGGTAGCGGGCACACAGTCAACAACTGTAGACAGAAGGAAGTCCATGGGTGTGGCGCACATCACCTGTAGGGACACAACAGCTACCAGCCTGGATGTGCAATCACGTTGTCGGTGGACACAGTTGACCAAACGAATCTGAAAGTACCCTGTGAAGGACAGAAATGACACACAGTCAAAAGCAATGGAGTACAGGACAGAACAGCAAAACTCATGCACAATACATGTTACAAGATACCCACCCAGAACCAAGTTAGCATGTCAACACTGTTGGGGAGTACAGCCCACCTGTCACCACACATCGCAACACACATCCAGTCAAGTAGCCCATGGACACACTCCAACAGCACCAGAGCACCACCCACACATCATGCCAACTCACATCATTGACATGACACCTCAGGATACTCACATTCAGCTAAAGAAGTTGGTGATGAGCTGTGTGCGGACATCACCATCACCATCATCATCATCATCGTCACTGGCATCGTGTTCCAGGCCAGGATCCTCCACAGGTGGCGGATGTTGGTCATCGTCATCCTGGATGAGAGGCAACTCCTTCCGCACTGCCAGGTTGTGGAGCATGCAGCAGACGATGATAATCTTGCACACTTTCGCAGGGGCATATGGGAGGGACCCTCCGGTCTTGTCCAGGCAGCGGAAGCGGCTCTTCAGGAGACCAAAGGTCCGCTCAATCACTCTCCTGGTCCGACCATGTGCCTCATTGTAGCGCATCTGGGCAGGTGTCACAGGGTTCCTGAGGGGTGTCAGCAACCACGGCATGTTGGGGTATCCCGAGTCACCTACGGACAGACAAGTGCACATCAGCTGACTTGGAAAAGTGGGCGGAATACTACAGATCAGATCACACACAATGGCACAAAGTCAGTACACACCGACAAGCCAGGCACGCTGGTTCTGCATCTGTGCCATCAACCTGGGGATGCGACTACTCCTCATCACAAAGGCATCGTGTGCTGAACCAGGGAAACGGGCACACACGTGTGTGATGGTCATGTCTGCAAGACACACCACCAGTGCATTGACCGAGTGGTAGTGCTTGCGGTTCCTGTAGGCCTGCTCCTGGGCCTGTGGTGGTACCAAAGCCACATGTGTCCCATCAATGGAGCCAATGACATGCGGCATCCTCCCCAGGGCATAAAAGTCACTCTTCACGTCAGTGAGTCGTCGCAGTCTAGGGAAATAGATGTACCGGTTCAGGAAGAGCAACATTGCCGCCAAGAAATCGCGGAGCACACGGCTGAACATGGTCTGTGACATCCCACCAGCAGACGCCACAGTATGTTGGAAGGTACCGGTGGCAAAGAAGTGTAGGGCTGCCATCACCTTCACCTTGGGGGTCAGCGCTGTAGGATACGGCCGGCCAGGCTGCAAATGTGGGGACAACTGCACTGCAAAATCCTCAATCAGCTGCCTGGTGAAGCGGTACCGTCGGATGCTGTCCCGTTCCACCATCGTTGCCAGGTCTGGGAATGGCCGATGGACAGCAGGAGCCCTGCAGTGCAGAGGAGAAGTAAGCAAGATCGTCAGTCACCCCACATATGCGGCATTGAACACACTCAAGATCCCAACATACATCATCATGAGGCACAACTACATGAAGTGTGCAGTACCGAACGACATGTATGGTACATACATGGCCAACATCTGTCAACACGGTCCTACAGGTGGCATCAATTTGTCCCAGGTTGGCCCATTGGATATCATGATGCTGTGTCACAGTCACCCCCAGTGACATGTGAGGACAGATGTGCCCCAGGCACCACAGCTCAACGACAGGCACATTCCCAGGGACCCTGTAATGCCACATGGACACTGGCATCACCTGGAGTATCATGTGTACACCACAACAAAACAAACATGACCCCCACAGGTAGTGGCCACACTTGCCATGGCAGGAGAGCCATGGACGTCTGTGACACACACGCACAACATCAGAGTCCATGCACACACAACGTGGATGTGGAGACTGTCTCCCATTGTGCACATGAAATCAGAGACATTGTAAACACTACATGCACAAAGACTGTGGAGGGCCATCACTATTGTGCCACTGGGACACCCTGGCTCAAACATACCGTCCCACATGGGACTCACGGGGTATGTGACATGACATACACAAACACCACTGTGAAATGTGACCATGGCACATGCACAGATATGAACAGTTGCACATCACAGTGGTCACGTACACGTAACACCCAGGATCCTGTCCCCATTAACACGTGCACAGCCTGGGGGTGGCTGCCCACAGGTGACACCCACAGGACAACATGTACACCAACATACACACAATAGGAAATGCAGCCTTACATGCCTTATGATAAGGTTTGGACAGGCTGTCGTGATGTAGGTGTGCCCCTCACTCCCTGGGAGCTATCTGTGGCTGGCATATGTCCATCTGAGACAGGCATGCTGACATATGCCAGTCACATGTACAGTGATGCGTTGAACAGCAATGGACCGATCGGTGCCTCCGGCCGGCCCATTGCTTTCAATGTGTGCGGGTACGCGTTGTACCCCTGTGCGCGTTGTACTGCAATGGACCGATCGGTGCCTCCGGCCGGCCCATTGCTTTCAATGTGTGCGGGTACGCGTTGTACCCTGTGCGCGTTGTACTGCAATGGACCGATCGGTGCCTCCGGCCGGCCCATTGCATTCAATGTGTGCGGGTGCGCGTTGTACCCCTGTGCGCGTTGTACTGCAATGGACCGATCGGTGCCTCCGGCCGGCCCATTGCATTCAATGTGTGCGGGTACGCGTTGTACCCCTGTGCGCGTTGTACTGCAATGGACCGATCGGTGCCTCCGGCCGGCCCATTGCATTCAATGTGTGCGGGTACGCGTTGTACCCCTGTGCGCGTTGTACTGCAATGGACCGATCGGTGCCTCCGGCCGGCCCATTGCATTCAATGTGTCGGGTACGCGTTGTACCCCTGTGCGCGTTGTACTGCAATGGACCGATCGGTGCCTCCGGCCGGCCCATTGCTTTCAATGTGTGCGGTGCACGCGTTGTACCCCTGTGCGCGTTGTACTGCAATGGACCGATCGGTGCCTCCGGCCGGCCCATTGCATTCAATGTGCGCGGTGCAGCGTTGTACCCCTGTGCGCGTTGTACTGCAATGGACCGATCGGTGCCTCCGGCCGGCCCATTGCATTCAATGTGTGCGGGTACGCGTTGTACCCCTGTGCGCGTTGTACTGCAATGGACCGATCGGTGCCTCCGGCCGGCCCATTGCATTCAATGTGTGCGGGTACGCGTTGTACCCCTGTGCGCGTTGTACTGCAATGGACCGATCGGTGCCTCCGGCCGGCCCATTGCATTCAATGTGTGCGGGTACGCGTTGTACCCCTGTGCGCGTTGTACTGCAATGGACCGATCGGTGCCTCCGGCCGGCCCATTGCATTCAATGTGTGCGGGTACGCGTTGTACCCCTGTGCGCGTTGTACTGCAATGGACCGATCGGTGCCTCCGGCCGGCCCATTGCATTCAATGTGTGCGGGTACGCGTTGTACCCCTGTGCGCGTTGTACTGCAATGGACCGATCGGTGCCTCCGGCCGGCCCATTGCTTTCAATGTGTGCGGGTACGCGTTGTACCCCTGTGCGCGTTGTACCTCAATGGACCGATCGGTGCGCACCCATTGACAATGGGCTTGCCTGGCAACGGACGCGTTTTCGAATATTCGAACGAGTCGGTTGCTGGAAAATCAGTTGGTCACCCACAACAATGTTGCAAAATCATGTATGTCATGAAGTTGAAATTTTGAAGGATGCTGTGGGCGTGTTTTGGTGCTGCTATTCCATGGATTGGCCAGATTCAGAAGATGCAAACGACTTGGACCTATCACTTTGGACACAAGGGACAGTATCTGCCTCTCCAGCACATATATATTGCTGCATGTTCCCCTGAGAGCCCACTTGCCTGCACTACATGCTCCAGGACGACATCTGCCACTGCACTGCTGCTGTCTCTGCCCCTCTGGACCCTGCAATGGCACGTACTGTGGAGAGAGCCCCAGCCTTCAGCCTTGAAGAGAACCAGGCCCTGCTGGACAGCCTACTTCCACAGTACAGCAAGCTGTATGGGACACCAGGGGAGCAGGTGAGTGTTCTGTGCACTGCCTTTCTGAATGTGCATTTTGTCTGACTAGCAAGGCTGAGAGTCAGCACACCACTGGCTAGCAGGCTCACTGAGTAGTTGTCACCCCCCATAGTGTGTAGTGACTTGCACTGGACAGGTATGGTGCAGTGACAGTGCTTCTGAACAGGGTTTTACTCCCCATGCTATGATACCATGTAGTGACTTCTGGAAAACTGTCCATGGGCAGCCGTGCACTGCCTGGGTACACCATGTGCCCCTGTGATTGCGACATGTATATGCAACTGTGTCATGCACGGATATGTTGCATGTGTAGTAATGGCCTTATCACTTTGTCATCCTGACAGGCTTCTGCCCATCGGAAGCATGAGATATGGAAGGACATCGTCCGGGCTGTCCGGTCCGTGGGGGTCTACAAGCGCCGGATCCGCAACTGCCAAAAGAGGTGGCAGGACCTTCGGGGCTGGACCCGGAGGATTGCACGGGTCCAGCTGAAGCTGTCGCCTCCTCGCAGGAGGGGCGGAACACGGACCCTGACCCCCCACATGCTCAGGATCCTGGCGGTGGTCTTTCCAGACCTGGATGGGCAGCTGAAGGCCAGAGAGCAGCAAGGAGGGGGTGAGTCAAAGACTGCACTGTGTACTCTGTCTAACATGTTATGTGCCCTCCTCGGGCCAGGTTGAACTGCCACAGTACAGCAGTCATGTTGTCCAGGAGCCATGTCCCTCTATTGTGCACTGCCCACTCCTCATCTGATACCCAGGTGTGGCCCTTACATGCAGGGAATTCTGTCACTTAGGACTGTGTCCTTGCAGTTTGCTTGACTCAAGGTGGGAGACAGCATCTGTTTCCCTGACTCTGTGGTGGGCATCATGGGTGGGTCCATTGCTTACACAATGCCTGTATTCTGACATGTATTCAGCGTGTTACTTTGATCTGTGGTCCAATTGCTGAGCTGATCCACCACATGTGGCTGGGGTACCTGGCACACACCCATGCTGCGGGTGGGAACAATGTTTGGGCCCCAGGAGTATGTATATGACGTGTGTCACACATACTTAGCCAGCTGCCTACAGTCCAGGGCTCATCCCTCATTCATGTGGGGCTGGACAGTCATGCCTACTCCAGGCCATACAATACACTCTGTACTCCCACTCCCGTGTATCAAGTAAATACGTAACTGAACGAATGGCT